>JZKD02S0267077.1:77471-103246 GCA_000966675.3 Picea glauca | reverse complement strand
CAAGGGGTGAGATGGATTGCCCAATGCAATGATGCTAGTATACTCTTGATGAGAATAGAGGATTCCTCAAGAGAATAGTGGCAGCATAACTTTGCTATTGAATTCCTTGAAAAATAAAGTGCATCCATGGCCTTTTTATAGCATTTCTTTGAGGTATTGTCCAACTAGTTTGTAGTGTGTAAAGAGGCTAATTAGGGCATTTTTAGGTCTTTGAACAACCATCCAGTCGAATCCAGACCAGATTTGAGTGTCAAATCAACTTGGAAGCTGAACTAGAAGTGGGTGGGAGGTTGACCACTCTCATAAATTCGTCGTTTCTTAGGTGCGCGGATTTTTGCGACAACAGTCACGCATCAGGCGCATGTGCGCGATTTCTGTGTTTTTGTTTTGTGAATGTGCGCGCGCACTATGTACTCATAGTGCCCTTTAATTTTTTCACTGGTTGTATAGTTTTTGACCCTTTGGAAATTCTTTTGTGATAATTTTGGTCCATGGGTGACCTCATAACTGTTTGGCGATGTTGAATTCTTGTAACCATTTGCGGACGAAATTTCAATGATAACAGATGCCCCCTGATGGATGAGGTTAGGAGCATACGTATAGCCGAAATCCATCAATGTTTCTTCTACTAAGAGTGTTGTTGTAAGAGAGAGCGATAGTGGGATTGTTGAGAGTTACCCATTGGAGGGAGAAGGGAACCTGTAGAACCCAACCTTCCATAAGGTGTGTAAAAATAAACTGTGTACAAACGAGGCGGGCATGCCCCATGCTCGTGTCATGTAACTCAAAAGAGGAATGATGTGTTGATGTAGACAACTACAGTGCCCTTGGGGGCGGTCATGATAAAGGAAGAAGACAATTCTGCGAAGGAACATACTCTGAATGGTAGGCAGTGATATCTGTAATAAATATCACGTATTTTGTAGGCATTGAGAGCCCAGCCTAGTTCAGAGGTCTTCGGCAAATATAGAAAATAATTGCAATAGTCACAAAGTAAGACCCACTGTAACATGAGAAAGTGTTGAATTTGAATGTTACAGGGGTCAACGACAGTAGGGAGCAGTTGTAGTTCCCCATGTGTCGTCCGAGATCTCTCATTGGAAAGGTGATGAGAGTCAAGATACTGTCGCCCTTCTGGAAAACTGTACTGATGTCGACAAAAGGGGGACGCGACTCTCAGAAGCAAAAGGGCTTTGTGAAAGCTACTAGGTGAGATGATGAACTGGAGGAGGTACATGGTCAAAGTCAAGACTTATGAAGACTCAAGACTGCCCTTGTTTGGGGGTATATGCGAAGTATAAGTGGCCGCAACCGTTCAACTAAGTCGAGTGTCAGGGGGACAACAAGACATGGGATGAGTTGTGCCAGAGGCGGGACAAAGTGAACAAACTCATAGGGCAGAGGGAAGTGGACAGTGGGACACTCGGAGTATATGGACGATGTCAACAAGGGTAGATGATAAGGGGTGCCCCAACCAAAGGGAGACATGGGTTACGTTTGCCAAAAAGGGAAGAAGGTTGCCAAAGGTGATGACAAAAAAGGTAATGTAAATGCTGGAAACAAAGGTGTTTGTACAATAAATAAAGAATAACTTGGGATGAGTGTACAAATATAGAAACAGGTGCCCCAATGTAATATGGTTGGGTCGGTGAGGGCGCCATTTGCTTGGAGAACTAGTG
Source organism: Picea glauca (assembly GCA_000966675.3). Classification (NCBI taxonomy): domain Eukaryota; kingdom Viridiplantae; phylum Streptophyta; class Pinopsida; order Pinales; family Pinaceae; genus Picea; species Picea glauca. Next base: position 101,567 of record JZKD02S0267077.1, on the reverse strand, counting down.
GAGGGTGGGGGCCCCATGGGTGGGTTTTTGTATGAGGTAGGTGAAATGAAGGGAAATTTTCATAGGGGAAAACTAATTGTGGATGAAATGGAGGGTTTATGATACTATAGAGGTGCAGTCAAAAAATAGAACCTTGAAGAGATAATTTGGGAGTCTGATGGGAAAGCTAGAAAAATGAAGAGAACGAGTATGTGGTTGATTCACGACATAGTGTAAGATTATCGGGACTCCCATCCCTAAAGGGTTGAAAAACAGCATGAGTGTCAATGTGCAAAAGGGTGCTATGAATGGGACAACTCATGTGGGGGAGATTGCTACCGGGTGATGGTACCAAAGATGCAAATGGAGGTGTTGGTACTGCAGAGCCAGAGATGGGGATCTTAGAGGTAAATGTCAGAGGGTGTGACTAGAGATGCAAGTGAGATTTAGAGGGAATGATTATATGCCAGTGCTAAGGATATACCTGAAGGGGTTGCGTGGACGTATGATGACCAAGTACCTGCACACATGAAAACCAAATACCCGACGTGAACAATATCTGAAGAGAATTGAACATATAAGCATTTATTGAATAATTTTGAATATGAGCATGCGTATCTGGGTGGGGTATGAAAAAAATGACATCCCAGGGGCTCAGGATGAAAAGTGGCCTGGGGACTGTCTTGATGTAGATGATCGGATGCTGATCCTGTGGCTGAAGACGGATCGAAGAATGGACAACCGGAACTCCCGGAATGGTGAGTGGAAGTTTGGTGAAAAGGCCTATATAGCTGTAGGGCCCACATTGCCACCTCATTTGTACTTTCTTCCAGAGTGACTGAATGAGAGGTATTTGGAGGAGATTTGGAGATTCTGGGAGAACGACGCAGTCGATCGAGGACCAACGAGCTTTAGTTTAGTATTCTGATCGGCCTGCATAGAATTAGGTTTTATATTTTTGGGTAGGGGTTGTATGGAGGGCCGTATAGGGGGTGTTAGGGATGTGGGCCCCCAAGTGTGTAGGCGATCTGGAAATAGGAGTGTACAAGTGCGTGCCTACTGTCTGGATAGCCACTCATGGGGGTGCCCGTAACGGGGACTAAGGCATGCATTTATGTGAGTGTCTGTTGGCGACACAGCCGCGCATGTGTGCGCAGCTGTGTAGTGGACAGGCCTGCTTTAATGTGCGCCTATGTTCATGACAGGGGCGCATGAAGGTGCCCCTGTATGGTGAGTAGGTGTGCATATGTGTGCACCTATGGGGTGAATAGGCACACATACAAATGCGTCTATGGGTTAAACAGCTGCGCCTTGGGGGCAAGGTTGACGGGTGTGAAACTTGTCTTTTTAATGTTTTTTATGGTCAAGGTGGATGACCTAGGATTGATTTATGTGGCTACAAGTGATCATTGTGCACGATGCCAGTCGATCGGTGAGAGCGGGATTGGTCCTAGTTGAGGGATGTCGTGGCGATTGAGGATTTGGGGGTCCGTGCGACTTTGGCAGCCTATGGGTTGTTGAAGTTCTTTAAGTTCCCGTTGATACGGGCACAGGAGTATCTCCTTCAATTCCTTATCCGGATGTGGAGTCCAGACCTGCATTGTTTTATGGTGAGAGTAGAGCAGATTGCCTTCATTGCGGTGGAGGATATATATTTTTTGACTGGGCTCCCTTTTCGGGGAACGCCTCTACCGGCGGTGCCGGTGCTACCTGGGGACATGGAATTAGTGATAGTGGGCCAGAGGTTTTTCTCGAGGGAAAAGTTTATGTCGGGCTCCGTCATGAGAATCGAGGTGATGGATGCTCTAGCTCATCATTGTATAGCAACGATGATTGTGAGGGTGTATGGGTCCTTTGCGATTCAGTGGATTAGTGGTGGTCAGCTGAGTATTATGGAAAGAGTACTGGCCGGTGATCACTTTGCCTGGGGGCTTACGCTGCATGCCAGGATGGTAGGGTAGCTAGACCGCTATCGGTCCACTGATACAGGAGAGTTTGCCTTTGGGTCCATCCTAGTGGCCTGGTTTTTGGAGAGGGTGCCTATGTTGCGCCCTAGGATTTTATTGGGTGCTCTTGGGGTGCGAGAGCCATGACTGAGGCGGTGGTCGACTATTTTGCTATGCCACAGTGGTGGCGAGGGCGGCCATTTATTCACAACTGAGGTGTAACAGGTGTGGTGGCAGATGGTGCAGGTGATATTGCAGTTCCCATATGTTGGTGTTGACTTCCGGGATGATCTGGACATGGTGTTACCTCCAGGGGAGGTTTTTGATCACCGAGGTATGTTTATGAGTTTTATATATATATTTTTGAGATAGCATGACATATGTATATGGTATAGATGTTGTTACTATCATTTGGTTGTTTGTATGTGCAGATGTGGCACCTCATGGGCGCGAGGTTGAGTTGTTGAGGGTGTCGGCTCGCCAAGAGTCGGGGAGACCGCCGTGGGGAGGGTCGCGGGTAGGACAGAGACGTCGACATGAGGACGTCGAGGTGAGACCAGCTGAGCCTAAGAGAGCAGCGAGGAGACGTCGGTTTGATGACCCAGGTGCCGGGCCATCACATGCTCCTCCGGCAGATGCCGGAGCAGATTTTGAGGATATTCGCCACCGCCTGGAGGCAGTGCTACAAAGCGTACCTAAGGGCATGTGGTCGCGTGTCCAGGATGAGGGCATCCTGGAGCAGTGTGTGGGGGTTCTCCCGCTGTGGCAGGCCGTGGGGGTTCTCCCGCTGTGGCGGGCCGTGGTACGACGAGAAGTAGTAGCAGGTGTTGTTATGACCGGATGGTTACCTCTCGGTCCAGAGGGACCAGTAGTGGGTGGGGGACCACCACCTGAGGGAGGGGGAAAATGTGGTGCTCTAGAGGCACCTTGAGTGGTGCTCTATGTATTTTTGTATTTTTTTATATAGGTTGGTGAGCCCATTTTGTACCGAGGTGCTTCACTGGCCTGTGAATACTTGCAGTTTTGTATGTAAACATTTGGATGGCACTACGGATCGAGTTATATATACATGAGTATACATTTTGAGATCTATGTGATGTTTACATGTGTTTTGTTAATGTGTTGATGATGTCTAATCTATATATGTTGTGACAGGTTTTTGATATGTTTATGTATGTGTAGAGGTATCTTGATGTGATATATGCCAGTCTAACACAATGTTAGCTAAGTTATCTATAATTTGATTCAATTGTCTTGGAATATGTGTAAATGTAATGAAATCAAAATGTCGAGATAAAAGTCTAACCTACAGGTATTTGTGAAAGAGGCAAGGATCGCGGATGCAGTACACATTGTTGAGCTGGAGAACAACTAGTTGAGAGTCGAGAAATATGCTAAGGTGATGAATACGATGATGCTGGGCATCAGCGAGGAGGCCAATGATGGAAGTGTATTCGACTTGGTTGTTAGTGGCTAAACCCAAACATATGTCGCTCGAACGGAGCATTTCATGTGAGGGGGTATAGAGGGCCCAAGCTGTCGAAGCTAGATTTTGTGTCCAACAGCTGGCACCATCGGCGTAACAGATGTGGTAGGTCGGTGGAGGAAGCATCTGTCAATATCACAAATGATAGTTTAGATGCGAGGGATGGAAGAAAAAGATTAAAAGCACTATAAAAGAAATAACCTAAAGTAGAAGTGCTATGCTTAGGCATAAAATTTCTTTAAGTATAACCCATTGACGGGTTCTTTGAGAGAGAGACCTTTGGGAGAGGCCAGGATGAATGCAACTTTGGTGAGGCAATGTTGAATAATGTATGGGCCATGCCATAGTGACTCGAATTTTCCATGACCAAAGGTATCATGAGCGATATCGTAAGCAAGGATGAGGTCTCCTTCGTGAAATGAGCGAAGGTTGACATGGCGATCAAAGGAGGTCTTTGACCACTTTTTAGCTGCCTCATTGTTCTGTAATGAAGATCGATAATTTTCATCCAGGGACTCTAAGTTCAGCAAGCGCTGCTCCATTAAAGCAGTGTCGGGTAATAGCTCAATTGCAGTGCGTAAGGTGGGAATTTCGCACTCGATGGGAAGAGTGGCCTCAACCCCATGGACCAGATGAAATGGTGTGAAACCAGTGGTTGTTTTCATAGCCGTACGGTAAGCCCATAGCTCAAAAAATAACATATGATGCCAATTGGTCTTATATTTATTAACCGTGCACTGTAACATGGTCTAGAGGACCTTGTTAACTTATTTGACTTGTCTGTTAGACTGAGGGTAATATGGTGAGGCAAAATCATGGGAGAATCCTAACTGAGATGAGAGTTCGACGAAAATCTCATTCTCGAAGTGTTTCCCGTGATCAGAAACTAGTTGGAGTGGTACTCCAAAGTGGAATATGACATGGTTAAAGAAAAAACGTGCTGCAGTGTCAGCGGTATTGTTGAAGGTGGGCATAGCTTCCGCCCATTTTGTGAAGTAATCGACTGCAACAACAATGTATTTGTGGCCATTGCTGGAGGGGGGATTACAAGTCATGAAGTCAATGCCCCATTTACAAAAGGGGCCGGCAGTAATGACTGGGTGAAGAAGAGCAGGTGGTGCTCATGCTTTGTTGGCGTAAAGCTGGCATTTCTTGCATCGCTTCATGGCGTGAATGCAATCGTGAAACAATGAAGGCAAAAAATAACCTGCATGGATGATCTTCTGAGCAGTGGACATTCCCGAAAGATGGCCCCCACATGTGTCGCTATGGCAGTCATTCAAGACTCTATCAGCCTCATCAATAGTCAGGCATCGACGAAGAATGGTGTAGACCCCTCGCCGGTATAAGATGTCTCTGATGAGGAGGTAGCGGGGGGGCTGGTGGCGAATACAGCAACGATCATCTCATGAAAGGTGGTTACCGAACTTTTGAGTTCGAAGGTAGATGAGGATGTCGTCGTACAAAGGATCATCTGAAGTGATGTAAAAGAGATGTTCGTCGGGGAAGTTGGTATTGACAAGGGCACTAGTAGTGTCAGAGGGGAAGGTTGTGACAAGTTTGGTGAGGACGAGAGCTTTTTTTCTCTTAGGTGTTGAAAATTCAAGATCGTACTCCTGAAGGATAACGATCCATCGGGCAAATTTTCCATTAATTTTTCGATGACTAAGAAAGTATTGCATAGGGTTGGAATATGCTACGACCTTAGTCGTGCAAAGCAGAATGTAATGATGTAGTTTCTGGACTACGAGGATGACTACAAGGGCTAGTTTCTCTTCGTGTTTGTACTTCAAGGGTGGCCCTGAGAGGTTTTTACTAATGTAATAAATTACATGCTCATGATCGTCATCACCGATTTGAACGAGAACTCCTGCTACTGAGACAGTTGATGCTGATATGTAGAGGATATAGTCGCGATTGTAGTCGGGTGCACTAATTAAAGGGGTGTTGGAGAGCGCCATTTTAAGAGCGTCAAATGATTTTTGGGCATGTTCATGCCAGTAAAATGGGATGTCGTGGCATAGTAAGCGAAGGAAACCGTGTGCGCGAGTGGCGTAGTCTAGGACAAATCGCTGTAGAAAGTTAGTTTTTCCTTGTATGCTCTGGAGTTGACGTAAATTTCGGGGAGGTGGAATTTTTGTGATGGCTTGGACTTTGAGAGGGTCCACGGTAATACCACTTTGGGAAACGATGAATACAAGGAGGCTCCCTGCAGTGACACAGAACACGCACTTGAGGGGGTTCAAGAGGATGTTGTACTGATGACACCGTTGGAAGATGATCCATAAATCGTCAAGGTGTTGTGTGTGTTTCTTGGATCGAGCTGTGAGGTCATCCAGGTATACAAGGATGATATGAGCCAGATCGTGAAAAATGTATGTCATAGCCCATTGGAAAGTTGTGCCAGCATTCTTTAAGCCAAAAGGCATGACACAGTATGAAAAAGTACCCCAAGGGGTAGTGAATGCGGTTTTGTATTGATCGGTTGGGTGAATTTGGATTCGATTATAACAAGAGAAACCATCCATGAAGGATAGAGCCTTGTGGCCTGTGCATTTGTCGATAATTTGATCGATGAAAGGTGTTAGAAAGTTGTCTTTGGGACATGCGTGATTGAGATCGCGAAAGTCTATACAAACATGGATAGTGCCCTGTTTTTTTGTTAACGGGTACAGGGTTGGAAACCCATGAGGTATAGGCGATGGGGTAGATGAACCCAGTTGCATGTAGTTTGTCAATCTCAGCTTTGATGGCCGCCGCTTTGGATGGGTGTCGCGGTCGCTGTTTTTGACGAACTGTTGTGATGTTTGGCCAGGTGTCAATGTGATGTTCGACAATAGAGGGATCAAGGCCAGGCATTTTTGTGTATGACCAGGCAAAAATATCACGATATTCTTGGAAGAGGGCTTTATAGGCAATGATTTATTTAGGAGTGCAAATGGCGCCAATGGTGATTTCCTTGACAACTCCATTTTTTATGGAAATATCGAGTTTGATGGTCGGGGAAATGGTTGCCATGTTGCCTTCTTCAAAAGCGTCAGGGGCAGGAATGGGGTTGTTGAACCAGTTGATATGCCCTGATGGGATAAAATATTTGGTTTCGATTGCATATATGGGACATTAGGAGGTGTGGAGGCTTCCTGTGGAAAGAAGAGTGCTCGATGGTGGAGTGCATCCCATGGGTAGTCGAGGGTGTTTAGTTCCTTGAGTATGTCCTCGTCACAATGAAATTGGCGAGAATACAAGGGGTCTAAAAGAGCGATATCGGTGACTATCGTTGTGTGGTGGTCTTCGGGTGAAGAAGAAGCAGGGGGAACGATGCAATGATATTGTGATGGTTCACTCGACATAAACCAAATATCGAATTACTAAGTACCCATGGTAGTTGGATGTAAAATTTCCGTAGGGAAATGAATAGGAGAATATGGGGGATTTGGGGGTGAATCCTCAGATAGGTCATCCAAGAACCATGGAGGCATCAGGAGTGCCTCGGGTTCAGGAGAAATGATATGAAGAATCTTGAGTGATGAGGTAAGGTTGACCATCGATTCTGTAGGGGGCGTCAGGGTTTGAATCAGGGTCAATTGGCGTTGCCTGTATTCAATGATAATAGGACATTGGTAGGTAAAATGATCTAAGGATTCACATAGAGAGCAAGGGCATCTCATACTTTCATTGACTGAAGTTGTGACATAATGGATGTCAATGATTTTGGGGAGGGATGATGTAGCTGGGATGGGTTCATTCTGGAAAATTTGGCGCACTGCAGCTAATGTCTATCGGAAACGCGGTAGTGTTGGGAAATGGTGTGTATAATAGCCATATTTTGAACATATAGCACAAGCGAATTTGGTTCGCAACCCTTTACTACTTGAATGAGGGGTTGTAGCGGTAGTACTTTCTACAGTGGCAAGTGTTGATGGAGTACGATTGAATGGAATCAAGTTTCGTAACTCCGGTAAAGATGGGTAGTTGTTGGTTTGGTATCCATCTTTCTCACATAGCGCGCAAGGGGGTTGGATGTGTGGGGGAAGTGGAGTTGTGGGCTCCTTCCTCTTTCTCCTGCCCCCAGTTGTGGCAAGGAGAGTAGTGAGTGGGGGTGTAGAGGGTATGGTGGGAGTGAGTATGGGAATTATCATTGGGGTTCCTTCCATTTGGGGGGGAAGGGATGGTCAAGGGACCATCTATGGTGGATGTAAATACCAAACTGGAATTGCTAACACCATATTAGGGAGGGTAAGCGTTGTGGCTACTTGGAAAGCTTGTACGCTGGGTGGAGGGTAGAAGAAGGGGATTTGAGTAATGGCTTGGGGAATTTTCTAACAAATTGGGATATGTCCTTGGGGAGAGGTGAAATCATGGACTGGTGGGATCGACGAGTTCACAGGAGGCTCGTGAGGGGGGAGCTCTGTGACTAGTGGGACGTCAAATATGATAGAAGCCTCCCTAGGAGGAAGGGTGTCCTCTATGTCAGTTCCATTGGATGATACGATGCATACCTGATTGGAAGGATGAAGGAGTGGTGGTGCACCATGGTAAGTTCCTAACAATGATGGGTCTTTGAAAATTCTAACACCCATTTCGATGAGTGGGTATGCACCATGACTTGTGTGGATGAGGGAGAAGATGTTATCAATGTTGGCAGAAGGGTTAGGCTCGTAATGGGAGACTTGGTCAATGCTAACGATCTTCCCATTATGGGGGAACATCATTGTTCGAAAGACGGAAGAGGCTACTACCTTCATAGTGTACATGTAGCTACAACCGAACAGGATATTATAATCAAGTGGGGCGTCAGTAACTTCAATGTCTATGAGAATAGTCTTTCCCCCGAGTTCTACTGGGACATTTTGGAAGAGCCCTTCAGGAGACGATGGTCGTCCATCATAAGCTGGTAAGGTAATGGCAGAAGGTATGATTTCAGGGGAACCAAGTTTCTGCCATACCGATTTGGACATTATGCATGTGGATGCACCTTCATCAATGATGCATCGATGAACTGTAATGTTCAAAATTTTCAAGGGGATTTGAAAAGCGATCAAAGCGGGAAGGCGAGGTTCTCCACTGTCGAGATCAAATGTAATGAGTCGAGTATCTGCGGGGTCGACTTCCCCCAAGGCGGAAAGTAATGATTTCCTCTAAGTGGGACAAGTCTGAAGGACTTCTAAGACTAACATGGCAGCCGGGGATTGTGCTAAGTCATCAACCAAACTGTAATTATGAGTTGCCCTAGCCTGTGGGTTGTGGACATTCCTACGCAATGGGATGCGAGGGATGTGAAGAGGTGGTTCTGCGTTAGGGTGAGGGATCACCAATGGGGGTCCCGTTGGTGCGGGGATTGTTTTTGGAGGAATGGGAGGAGACTCAGCGGGTGCATGATACTGACGATTACGTGTTTGCAGAAGGATTTCTTCCTCACTGGTGAGGAGGATCGTGCGATCTATGGGATTGTTTGGATTGAGGTATTGTCCCAATTGAGGTGGGGTAGGCGGTGTCTCTTGTTGGGTGTTCATAACACCTTGGTGTGGAATGGGGTTATGCATCATGGCTGGGGGGGGTTGTTGCACGTATTGTTGTGGGGCCTGCTAAGGGGCAGGCGGTGCTGGAGGATACCTGCGTCTTTCCGTCATTTAAAATCAGCGATTTGGGGGCCATGATGAGTATAACGACCAAAATCACCGCAAAGGGCCCAAGGGAAGTTGGTTTTGTTAGTATTGTTACTTCTCCCTTGACGCCTGTTGTTATTGCACCCCTGGGGGTTCTGGTTGCCCCCAGTAGGTTGGTTGTGTTGGGGTTGATTCCCGCCTTTGACTGGGTTGTCATTGTTCCTGTTTCTTCCTTTCTTTTTGGAATTATTCGATGGATGGGTCAGATTTTCCATATTCAATTGTTCGAAATTTTGATATTGTTGAACGAGAGAGGGTTGAACAAAATTCACCCCAGCGTGTGGATGTGGGGGAGCCATGGGTTGTGGTGGACCAGGAAATGGAAACTATGGATTCTATGGGATTTGTAATTTGTAGGGTACGTAGGAAGGTGTGGCACTTTCGCTAGTACTTAAAGTATAAGTTGAGGTAGAGGGGGTACTAGAACTTGTCTAGATAGGTGGATGTATTGGGGGTGTCGGCGGTGGCCCACTGATGGGCGGAGGAATAGTAACAGGGTATGGCTGTTGATAAGGGGGTGGGGGGTAATAAGAGGTTCCCCCATATGTCGATGGATATTGAGGTGTGCCATACATTGGTGGTGGTTGGGATTGAGGACTGTGGTGTGTGGTATTACCAATCAATCCGTCTACTGATTAAGACATCCCAGGTTTGTCTTGATCGAATGGCAGGGGTTTGGGGAGATCAGGGAGTATTATGTATAAGTACCTTGATTGTGAATAGATGAGCTCGTATTGTTGAGCCTTACTGATGGCTTCTTCTTCGGATTGAGGAAAGGTGGAAGCTACATCTTTACCGAGGAGAGAGACAAGTGATCTGAGAAACCAGTCAAGACAATGTTGTTTGGTGATTTCATCTTTGCATAAACGACGTCGTCTACGCCACTCGTGAATATGATCAGCGATATGTGTAGTTGAGGTTTGTTTGAAATTAGAGAGTAGTTCAAGACCATTGTCATGGTGGATTGGTAATTGGAAGAAGGTCAAAAATGCTTTGGCCAAGGACTCGAAAGTCGCATGGGATCTCAATTTTTCATCTACATACCATTTGGCTAATGGGCCAATGAGTGTGTGTTGGAATAACCGTAGTCTGATGGAATCATCCATAATGTTGTTGGAAGAGAACCATAGGTGGAAAGTCATGACATGGTTGGCAAGGTCATCTCCCGCCTTTCCTTTAAACTTGGGGATGTCTGAAGGTAGTTTGTTGGGCATTGCAGGCCATGTTGGGTCATGCAATATAGGATCATTGGTGAGTTTGCTTAGATCTGGTATGTTAAGAGAGGCCAAATATGGCGTCTGCAGTGGGGGGGGAGGATTAGCTCCAGCCATGGTGTGAGTGTGTTGTGAACCTGACCCTTGAGGGGGACTAGGTGGGTTGGTACTTCCCCCTTGAGAGGAAATTGGCCCTCCGCTTTCGTGTAAAGAAGAGTGAGTGGACGAAGGGACTTGGGAGGTGGAACCAAGTAATGTGGAACCAAGCAAAGTTGATCCTAGAATAGTGGCACTCACAGGAGTGTGTGAAGGTGGTGTCGATGAGTTGGCAAGACTAAGAACTCCCCCTAAAATAGGAGGGAGGTTTAGTAAGCGTCTAAAATGACGAGGGTTCTGTGGGTCCCCTATGATGTCCGACTAGCTGAGTGGATGTGTGCAAAATGTGATGAGAGAAAAATAAACAAGAGCCTTTGTTGCAAATTTTGAACTTTACACAATATATATATCTAAATCAAAATGTAATCAGAAGTGCATCATACATAAAGTGTTTTGAAAAATAAGTATATATGTGGATAAGTGGGTTTTTCCTGCGTGGGGAATCAAAGACAACAAATGCTCGTGTCCTAAAAGATGTAATGTCCTACCTCTCAAAATAGCACTAGACCTTCCAATAGTATTAAACAGTGGGGTCTGAAGTCACCAGAACATAAACTAGTGAAGGATGAAATAATCAGTTATAATGAGGGGTAAAGGGGGCATATCCCGAAAGAGATAGTGATATTTCCCAATAGCCACACAAAATCCGATCAAGGTGCAAGTGCAGCCCACAATTGCCACCTGGGTAGGTTTCCTAAAATTTGGTCACTAGGTACCTCGGTCAAAGTGCGACATTTAGATTTTTAGCCTAAGAAATAGGTCACGAGCTGGATCCCGTCCAAGAGGTGGTTGCCTCAAGGGGGGATGCACAGAACAACCGGACCTTGGCCTTCAACCCTTCACGGGTATCTCCTGCCTTATGGTGTTAGCAACACTTGACTTGGAGGATTTTCAGTTCCCTATTTGACAACTTCTATGGTTTTGACAATGTGAGAACCAGATAACGGGGAGTTATTTGGATGCCTATCCGCAAAATCCTACCTAGACTAAAAATTTCTTTTGGCACCTCTTGTGGAGGAAAAATTAGTGAGTTTTTAGAAAAAAAATTAGATGTAGTTGTTTGAGAGATTGGGGGTGTAAACCAACCTCATTGAAATTAAATCGGAGTGGATAGTTTCTTCAAGAAAAGGGTGGGGTGTTTCGGAATCCCTTTGGAGGAAACTTACTTTGACCTCCACGTTTCAGGAAGAAACTATGTGAGTGGTAAGTGACTTTTGTGTATGAATGAATGAAAGTGTGCCAATGTTTTAATGAATTAGGTGTCACCTTACTGCATGTGGACTTCGCTTGGTCCTTACAAGTGTTGATTACCTAATTAACTAAATTCCTTTGGTACAACCTTGTGTAATTCAAAAGTCCCTAGGAAGCTAGCATGTGGACATGTGGGTCCGTTACTATTCCCTTAACTCCCTATTGTGATTTAATCTAAGAAAAGCTTTGAAACTATCCTAGATTGTGATCATGTGGGCATGTATGGGCCCGTTACAAAACCTTTAAACTTCCCTAGTGATTTAATCTAAGAAAGTAAATTTCAACACTATCCTATCTTTGTAGCATGTGGGCATGTATGGGCCCGTTACAATATTACGATGTGTTTGAAAAAATAAACTAAGAGGAGTCCCAAGAAGGGTTGCTGTCCTCTCCTAAAGGTTTTAATTTTCTTAAGGGAGATGAAATTGTCCCACAATCTTTTTCTGATTCTCAAGGTCGCTTGGAGGCGCGAGAGAAGAGCATACTAAGCGATTGTTATCCAACTTCTAGTCCCAATGCAAGTTAGGTGTGATTACAAATGATTTGCAACTTATATTTTTAGTCAAAACAAGCCATCCATGTGGCGAAAATGAAAGCAAAAGAGGAAATAATGATTTTAACCCCCTAAGTGCCTATGTGTTTTGACTAATCCCTCTATATGAAGAGGGGACTAAGTGTGGTGCAGCTTAAAACATGCATGAAATCACTTTTAAGAAGGCTAAGGGCCTTCCCCAAATCACAAAAAACCTTACAATGTGTAATTTTTTCACAGGTGCGCGGGTCTCAGTGGAGACAGAGGCGCACTGAGCGCCTGTGCGCAGACCGAAATGAACTTATGGGTGCATGTGTGTGAAATAGAACTGTGACTTAGGCACATGTGCGTGCGATGCATGTCTATGGGCCAAAAAACCCTCACACAAGTGACACATGGCCGTGAATGAAAATTCTGGATGGAATTCTCCCAATTCAACTTGGAATTGGGTGTTTAGCAGGTCGGTTTGGGCCAATTAATGCACCTGCAAGTTAAATAAACCAAAAGAAGAGCTATAAAAACCCAAATGGGGTAGGAAATTGATACCTTTCCCTAGTGGAGTCGCCAATCTATTGCACCTCTTTCATCACCTTAGTGAGCAAAATAGAGGTGCTTGCAAGCTTAGTTGGGTTTGCTAAGTAGGACAGTTGTAAGGAAAAGGGTTAGAGAAAGAAATATAAAAGAGCAACTAAGAATTATACTAAGAAATCAAACAAAAACTAAACTAATGAACATAGGGACATAAAGACAAAAGAAACAATAAGACCCATGTCACCAATGGTAAGGTTGATATTAATGAAAGAAAACACCAAGAAGAAAGAGGACTATGAGTCCCTTCTTCCTCCAAGGGAGGGCTCTTGGACCCCCACAAATAATCTCTTCTTACAACTTTGAAAATGAAAATGGTGAAAGAATTCTTTGCTAATCCACTCAAGGGGTGAGATGGATTGCCCATTGCAATGATGCTAGTATACTCTTGATGAGAATAGAGGATTCCTCAAGAGAATAGTGGCAGCATAACTTTTCTATTGAATTCCTTGAAAAATGAAGTGCATCCATGGCCTTTTTATAGCAATTCTTTGAGGTATTGTCCAACCAGTGTGTAGTGTGTAAAGAGGCTAATTAGGGCATTTCTAGGTCTTTGACCAGCCACCTAGTCGAATCCAGTCCAAATTTGAGTGTCAAATCAACTTGGAAGCTGAACTAGAAGTGGGTGGGAGGCCGACCACTCTCATAAATGCGTCGTTTCTCAGGTACGTGGATTTTTGTGACAACAGTCGTGCATCAGGCGCATGTGCGCAATTTCTGCATTTTTGTTTTGCACATGTGCATGTGCACGCTGTGTACTCATAGCACCCTTTAATTTTGTCACTAGTTCTATAGTTTTTTTACCCTTTGGAAATGCTTTTGTGATAATTTTGTTCCATGGGTGACCTCATAACTGTTTGGCGATGTTGAATTCTTGTAACCATTTGCGGGAAAAATTTCAGTGATAACATAGATCAAACATGTAATCCATGGAGATGGACTCCCAAGGCCTCTATAGAGTAGGAATAGGAGTGTACAACTCTTGTTTCTTGATGACATGTTTGGAAATGGCGTAAGTAATGTAGGATTTGATGTACTTGCAGACATCTTGTCGAAGCTTTAGCCAAAAAAAATTCTTTTGTAGTACCACCACTATTTTTCCCACACTAAAGTGTCCTCCCACCCAACTATATTGAGTTTCCCAAATCAACTTTGCACACTCACTTGAAGGAACATAGAGATGGCTTAGATGGCATAGTATTCCATCCTAGAGATGAAAGTTTGGAATTGGTTTTCATGTGCTCAATGTTTGATATGTAGTAGCAAAGTCAGAGTCATTATTTTATAATTGTGGCCACCCAGATGTCTCATGCCCATAAAAGTTAACTATGGTTGGTGCCACAACCGAGGGTCAACTGAGGTAGTCTGCAACATGGTTGGTTTTTCCCTGTACTTGATGTTTAAGTGGAATTATTGTAGGTACATGGACCACTTGTGATGGTGGTCATTTTGTAACTTTCCTTGTGTCTGCATGAATTGTAGAGGTGTGTGGTCAGTGTTGATGATCGTTTCCTTCCCCGGAATGTAATGCTTCCACTATCGAAATTCCTGCACAATGGAGTACATCTCTTTGTCATAGGTGGGGTATCTGCAAAGAACATCAAATAGTGTTTCACTGTGATAGGACACTGGATGCCCATGCTAAGTGAGGATTGCATTGATAGCATAACATGAAGCATATATCTCAACCTCAAATGGTTGTTGTAGGTCTGTCAGAATAAGGATTGGTGTTGAGCAAAGGTGGAATTTCAAATCATCGAATGCTTTTTGTTGGTAAGAAGTCCAAAAAACTTAGCCTTCACTCCATCCTTGGTCACCTAGCTTAAGGCCCAAGCGATATGAGATAAATTTGACACAAACATACGGTAGAAGTTGGTGAGGCCCAAGAAGTTGTGGAGCTCAGTCAATGTCTTCAGGGCAGACCAATCGTGGAATACTTGGATCTTGGTTGGATCGACATGCACACCCTACTCATCCACAATGTATCCCAAATATTGGATTCCTTGCATGCCAAAGGAACACTTCTCCAAATTGACATATAACTTGTGTTGTCGTAGGGTTTCCAAGACCTATTAAATGTGCTCCAAATGTTCCTCCTAGGTTTTTGTAAGGATGAGGATGCCATCTAGATATACAACCACAAAGGAGTTTTTGAATGGCCACAATATATCATCCATCATTCGCATGAATGTGGTCAGGGAATTGGTTAAGTCGAAAGGTGTGACCAACCACTCGAAGAAACCTTCTTTAGACTTGAAGGTTGTCTTCCATACATTAGTTTGCTCAATTGACACTTGGTGGTAGCATGAATTGTTATAGCAAGATTTTCCTCACCATTGTTATCTTGCACAGAGGGCATTTTTCCATTTCCCTATGCAGGCTTATCATCCCTTTTTGATGAATCCAAAGCTAAAAATACATATTTTTCCACATATCACACCCTATCTACTATACAACATGCATATACGTAGGCTGCTCCACTACAGCCCGCATACATCAGGATTTGTGCCAGAAAATAAAAAAATGAAGTCGGGTTTCCATGTCACGATAAAATATCTCTTATCCTTGGCCTTCCATATAATGGAAACATTCTGACTCAACCCTTCAGTTGCATTTTGAAGGCTATAAGTGAATAATTCTAAGCTTTGGAAAAGAGGAGAAAGCATTCAAAATTAAGAGAAAAGTTACTCTAGAGAAATTGCTTCATATTGAGTCTGCATCCCTTTGTCCCTCAAGTCTGAAAATAGTGTTCAGCCATCGAATCTCGATCCACAGCTGCATCCACCTCCTCATCCTCTCGCTCTCTCCATTCAAGGACCATCCTGCAAAACACAAATCAAGTTTTGAGTCAGAACCCTTCTTTTGGCCATTTGTGTACATGTACGCAGCTTCCTTTTCATATAGTCATGTGTAGGGCTTAATATACACCCCATGTGGTTCACACAGTAGCGTATACCTCGTCGTATACGCGACCAAAACGAAGGCAGCCCGCATACACCAAAATTCCTAATTTACGCCCTCAAAAACTAAAAAATTGAAGCCTAATTCAAAAATGTAATCCATTGAATTTAAAGAGGATGATATGTAGAGTTACCTGATCCAGACGATTCGTGATTTTGTTGTTGGATGCTCCCACAATCATCATTTGAATCTTGGAGGTATTTTGGTCCAAATTGCACTATTTGGGTTTCCATGTCACAACAGGAGATCTTTGATCCTTGGCATTCCATATATTGGAAATGTTCCGACTCGGCCCTTCAGTTGCATTTTGAAGGCTATAAGAGCACAATTCTGAGCTTTGGAAAAGAGGAGAAAGCATTCAACTTTAAGAGCAAAGTTACTCTAAGGAAATTACTTCATATTGAGTCTACATCCCTTTGTCCCTGAAGTCCGAACACAGTGTTCAGCCCCCAATCTCTTTCCCTATTGCTGAGAGAACCTCATTGTCTCTTTTCTATGAGCTTGCCTTTGGTGGAGGATTGAAGTGGTGGAGGCCCAGTTGGAAGGAACTTTGTTTCTTGGTTTCAAACCATGCCGACACGGAAGTCTGTAATGTTGTCACTTATGCTGATCATTTATTAATAGAAATACTCTTTTCCCATCCTATTGATATTGTGCAAATATATGATTATTATCCATGGGAATGTTTGTTATGTTTACTAATGGATTATTCTATCTAATGTGCTAACCCATTTATATTATCACTATATACTTGCTATGCTTGTTTGTTGAGAACTTGTTGCAGGTATAAATCTTTGGGTCGAAGTACTCAATGGTGGAACATCATCGAACATTGGATTAAGGTAGGCCTCTTTCCTATCTTTCACATTAGGTTATATAGCATACGTTGGAATTGAGTTGATTTCTGCAATCATACCTGTCTGTTGTGGTTCACCCTTTCCATAGAGAATTTTTCCCTCGTAACATGACTTCAGATCAATCTTATTGAAAAATTTGGCTCCCTTGAGCTGATTGAGAATATCATTAATACGGGGGATTGGGTACCAATTCTTTACTGTGATCTTGTTCAAGGCTCTGTAATCAATACAAAGTCTCCTATCACATTCTTCTTTTGTACCAAAACAATTGGGCTCCCACAAAGTGAGGATCTTGGTCTGATGTGGCCCTTTAGAATTAGTTCTTGGATCAGGTGTTTGATTTCTTCATTCTCCATAATAGAATGCTTGTATACAGGGTCGTTAGTTAGAGCAGCACCATGTGTCAAATCAATTAAGTTATTTACCTGACAGTACAAATGCATACCTGTTAGCGACATTTCTGGTAAGAGGGGTTAGAATGCGGAGGAATGGATAAAAACCCACTTGTCCTAAGTTCGGGATGCAAATACGTCTGTGTTTAAATGGAAAACGCATCTAGACGGCACAGGTGATTCCGGACCCCCCGCCTTTCTACCTTTAAGCGGAGGGGGGGGTCCAGAATCGAGGGCGCACCTCTTCAACGGCTACAATCGAAGCGCCCGGATCAATGGCGTGCAGGGTAATTCCGGACCCCCCCCCCGCCTTTCTACCTTTAAGCGGAGGGGGGGGGTCCGGAATCAAGGACCCATCTCTCCGACGGCTGTGATCAAGAGCGCCCGAATCAACGGTGCAGAAGCAATCCAGACACCATCTGTCTTTCTATGGTTAAATCAACGTGGGGCGCCCTTTCTTGTCATGTCATCTCGCCATCTGTTCTCCACCTAACCATGTGATGGGGCTCGCTCCCTTTAGCCCTTCCTCATTCTCCAACAGTTGTCCACCATCCTTCTTCTGATCCATGTGGTCCCTCCCCCCACCTCATCATCCACTCACCACCCGCCATTTGTCCCGCTCACTTCCACATCAGCCTTATTGTGCCCATCACATTTCACCTCTTACCTCTTTCCGCTTATTGCCTTTCACCACGTGCCATCCCCTGCCACATCTCCCGCACCTCGCCACTTCTTGTTTCACCCACATAGTGCTGGCACCACCACTCCCGTTATGCGCCCCACCCTTCGCACTGGCCTCCACGCCTATTCGTCAAGCCGTTCAGTTATTCCAGGTGACAGCGCGAGGAATCTTCCACGTCCCAAAGGTGCTGAGTTGGCTGAACTATCCTCAATCCTAATAAAGCAGTTATTAAGGTAGTTGGTGGTGGTTAGATATCTTCTCCGCCATAAAGGGAAAGTCCGACGACGAATTAAGAGCACGTCGATTCACCTGCGGGACTGTCAGAAGCCCAATTGCGTCTACCATAGGTGCACGATCACCCGGAGACTGCAGGTGCAGATTGTCAGAAGCCATGTAGATGCAAAGCTCTTAATGCAATGTCTCGATTTTGTTGTTGTTGTTGTTTTGAGTATATGTAGGTGTTTTCACCATTTTTGTATCTATCGATGGTAGAGCAGAGCTCCCTACGGTGAAGTTTTAACAGATATTCTAGTTTCTGGGTATGCATTTGTAATTGAGGTTTCTTGTTTTATGACAGCAATTCTCCTATCTTGTCTATGTTTTCCTCTCACACTAGAGAATTCGTGATTGACTAATTCTCGCGAATCATTGCAGTTATGTTATGATGAAAGGTTCGTTGTCGCATGAGTGCATTCTCTGGTTTTGTGTTTGAATGTAAGATGATATTGCCTTCAAACGTTTTCTTCTACAGTCTGCTAGTAACTCGATGTTAGTACCAGACCTCTGCTTTTCTCTTATATAAGTCTTTCGCCTGTTTCACCATATACTACAACTCATTGTCTGAAGTTTACATAAGACCTCATTCACCCATGCATGCCTAGCCTAATTTCGGAGTTGGAACGATATTGTTTTGAGTTTTCTTCCATTCAGTCACCCCATCTATAAACCACTGTGACATAAAACTGATGGGCGTTGGGCTCTGCTCCTGCTAGCAATCTAGGAGTGACCTCCATCGCCAACATTTCTGGCGCCGTTGCTGGGGACGAAGTTGAATATTTTCCCCGGATTTGAACGACAATGATCAACTGATTCTAAAGGTGCATCAGATATCAGAATTATCAAGATTGCTACTGTGCACCTAGCGACTCCATTGTGACGACTCCATTGGGGAGAACCTGCTCTATTAATCGTGTCTTTCAGAGGCAGACACACATGATCTCATCCTCATCTACCTCTAGCTGCACCTGAAGCTGACCCAGAGGTGGTTCACAGAAGAGGAAAGAGCTCTGCAGAAGAAGTTTCCACCGCCAAAACAGGTAATCTGCCATCTCCTTCTATGAGAACTCCTTTTTCTCCTCCTCAGTTTCTCAATAGACCTCCTTCAGAGGTTTCCCGTTTTTTGAATTTTGGGAGTGTTCCTGCTGAGTTTTCCCCTCCTGGTCTGGGATTGGAGGGAGAAATCCTTGTCACTCCCCTCTCCTCTGAAGTTGTTCCTTGGTGTAGACCCGGGACTAAGTCTGCATATGAAGAATCCTTGATGAATATTCAGATCCATGAGTTAGGAAAGAGAGAGAGGGTCGGCCACACTTCTCACAGATACAATCTTAGGTCAAGGAAGAAAGGAGGAGACTCTGACATCCAAGATCAGCCCCTCATACCAGATAGGCCTACTAAGTCTGCAGCAGCCACCACTAAAGAAAGGAAAGCTCAAAGTGCTTCACCGGTAGCCAAAGAACCTGTCACTGAGGTAAGGGAAGCTCCTAAGCCAATTTCCTCCTTTAATTTTGAGCATGAAATTCAAAAGATTAGAATCCTTGTACCCCTGTCTGAACTAGTTAAAAATGAAGACTTCAAAAGATCCCTCTCCAGGCTGCTACAATCCGAGTCCCCCCAACCTCTCTTTGACTCAGTAAACCTTCAAGACGAGAAGCCAGTTGTCATCCTAGGGCCCATGGTAGAAGACAGAGATGACTCATCCCCTCCCTTCTACACATACCTGAATATACATGATAAAGTGTTGCATAATTGCCTCATGGATTCAAGGGCTTCTCATAACTTTATGCCCAAGATAGTTATGGAAGAATTAGGACTGGAAGTGACAAAGACTTATCATGATTTGTACTCTTTCGATTCGAGAAGGATGCAATGTCTGGGAGTCATCAAAGACCTGGTGGTTTCTTTGTTTCAGTTGCCCATGAAAAGCATGGTCATGGATATTGTGGTAGCTGACGTTCCCCCCAAATTTGGCATGCTGTTGTCTAGATCGTGGATTAAAAAATTCAGGGGAACGTTGCAGATGGATCTCACGTATGCCACCATTATAGTTTTCGGAGGGGAGCAAAGGAGGTTGTACAGAGAGGCTCAATTGGCTTACATTGTCAGTGATGAAGCGAGCCCCACCAATCACCCCATCTTTGCAAATGACACCGATTTGGGGTCTAGCCTATTGCAGCTCACCGATGCTCCTGAAGAGTCTTGCCAGGTCCGAAAGCAGCCCAGTCTTGACCATCCAAATTTCCCTCCAACCCCCTCCGTGTGGAAGATGTTTTTCGACGGAGCTTCTTCTGCCGCAGGCGCTGGTGCTAGGGTGGTTTTTATATCACCTTATCAAGAGACCATATCCCTTTCATACAAGCTGGAATTCGAAACCACCAACAATGTGGCAGAGTATGAAGCTCTTATTCTGGGCATGAGGTCTGCGAAGGAAATGGGAATCAAAGAGATAGCGATATTTAGAGATGCTGAGTTGATTATTCAGCAAATAAGAAAGGCCTATTGCGCTAATAATCCCCGACTCAGGAATTACAGAAATGAAGTATGGGACCTGATAGATAATTTCTTCTTGGCTTTTAACATTTTTTTCATTCTGAGGGGGGAAAATACTCTAGCCGACTCTCTAGCCATATCAGCCAGTTCGCTCAAGCATCCTCTATCGCCTGGGGTAAAAAGTGATGTCGAGATAAAATATAGGCCCTCTATACCTGACAATGTCAAACATTGGAAGGTGTTTGAATATGATCTGGAAATTGAAAGGTTTCTACAATCTGTGGACGAATTTTCTACGTTGCACATTGACCAGGATCCCGACCTGGAAGATGACTCTCATCCTAGGGCATTTTTAAATGAGATCGCGAATCACTAGATCATTCAGCTGCCCAGCAATCACATTCCGAGAGGACTCATCCCTTTAGAAAGATTGTTCGATGGGAATGACGTGCCAGTAAAAGGCAGGGTTTCGAATGAAGGTGTTGGTGCAACCGAATGCAACATTGGTTCGCAGAAGGAGCCTAGGTTCATCAAATTGTCTAGCAGTCTGACCAAAGAATAGCGGGCCCAATATATTGAGTTGCTGAGAGAGTTTGCCGATGTGTTTGCATGCACATACGAAGACTTGAAAACTTACGACACATCTGTTATTGAGCACAAGATCCCGTTGAAAGAAGAGGCTAGGCCATTTAGGTAGAAGCTGAGGCAGATAAATCCTATGTTGTTGCCTGTCATGGAGAAAGAAGTAAAAAATTTGTTGGATGTGCAAATCATTGTCCCCTTGAGATATTCTGAGTGGGTGGCCAACCTGGTCCCAGTAAGGAAGAAGAGCGGAGAAATCAGGCTCTGTGTTGATTTCAGGAACCTGAACAGAAGCTCAAGAAAAGACAATTATCCCCTCCCCAACATGGAAAACATATTGTAGAAGGTAACTGGAGCAGCTAGGATATCCATGATTGATGGGTTTTCAGGGTATAATCAAATATCAGTCATGCCTGAGGACAGAGAAAAAACAACTTTCACCACTCCTTGGGGCACATTCATGTATGCCAAAATGCCTTTCGGATTGATGAATGCAGGGGCAACATTTCAGCGAGCTATGGATGTAGCCTTCATTAGGGAGAAAGATCGGTTTGTAGTGATCTATTTTGATGACATCAGAGTCTTCTCCAGGACAAACAAGGAGCATCGCTGCCACTTAAAAAAAGTTTTCCTGAAATGTCGGAGGTATGGCTTATCTTTAAACCCCAAGAAATCTTCGTTTACTATGAAGGAGGGGAAGTTATTAGGCCATATAGTGTCAGCAGAGGGAGTGAGAATTGATCCTAGTAGGGTAGAGGCAATTCAAACCCTGTTGCTTCCCAGGTCTAAGAAGGAGGTTCAGGCCTTTTTGGGGAAGATTAATTTTCTGAGGAGATTCATCTCAAATTTTGTTGAGCTGGTGAGACACATCACAGCCATGCTCAGAAAAGGAAAGGAAGTAAAATGGACCGTTGAACCCAGGGAATCTTTTGACCAAATTAAAAGTGCACTGACTGAGGCACCCATGCTGATCAGTCCTGACTATTCCAAAGATTTCCTGATTTTTTCTTTTGCTTCTTGTGATACAGTAGCAGCAGTCTTATTGCAAAGAAATGATCAGGGGCGAGAGCAACCTATTGCCTTCTATAGCAAGTCATTGAGAGATGCAGAAGTCCGGTACGAGATCATGGAGAAGCAGGCCTATGCCTTGGTGAAAGCTCTCAAAGCTTTCAGAGTGTATGTCTTGCACTCAAGAATCACCGCATACGTTCCTTCAGCCTCTGTGAAGGACATTCTTATACAGCCATACATAGATGGGAAAAGAGGTAAATGGATTGCCAAGATCCTAGAGTTTGATCTGGATATTAAGCCCACCAAGTTGATAAAGGGGAAAGGTTTGGCCAAGTTGTTGGCTGAATCCAATTGCAAAGCTTTGGGGATTAACTTCATTAATGAGCAAGCTGAGTCATCCGGCAAGAATTCTCAGACCACCTTATCACTAGCAGCATGTCCCTGGTACAAGGATATCTTGTACTTTCTGCAAGAATTGAGGCCTCCCGATGGCATGGAAAAAAGCAAGGCAAGGGCTCTAAATCTCAAGGTGGTCCAATATTTCCTCATCAACCAAACTTTGTACTGGAAAGACCCTTTAGGGGTATTTTTTAAGATGCCTGGACCCATAGGAAGCCCAACAAGTTGCATTTAATTTTCATAGTGGCCTTTGTGGGGGTCATCTTTTCTGGAAAACCACGACACATAAGATCCTCCAAGCTGGGTACTACTGGCCCACTTTATTCCCTGATATCTACAGAGAAATCGGAGCTTGCATCAAATGCCAGAAGTTCTCAGGAAAGCAGCAGCTCAAATCTCTGCCATTAAAGCCTGTAGTAGTTTCAGCACCCTTTCAGCAGTGGGGATTGGACTTCATTGGGGAAATTCATCCACCCTCAAGTGGCCAACACAGATGGATCCTGACTGTGACAGACTATTTCACCAAATGGATAGAAGGTGTCCCCACCAGGAGCACCTCTCACAAAGTAATTATTAGCTTCCTGGAAGATATCATAGCCAGATTTGGCTGTCCTAGCAAAATTGTCACTGACAACGCCACCCCTTTCCGGTTTGAGCCTCTGGTCAAGTTCTGTGAACAATTCGAGATTTCACTGATTCACTCTACTCCCTATTATCCTCAGGGAATTGGACTGGCAGAGTCTTCCAATAAAAGCCTGATCAAGCTCATTAAGAAATTACTGGAAGACAATAAAAGGGCCTGGGATTCGAAGCTCAAATTTGTGTTATGGGTTGATCGAGTGACAACAAAGAAGTCCCTGGGAATATCACCCTTTCAACTTGTTTATGGAACAGAGGTTGTTTTCCCCACTCAGCTCGCTTTATCTGTGGCGAAATTCCTCTAGGACATTGAAGGAAAGCCTAACCATATGGTCAGAAGGATTCATCAAATGGTGGAAATACAGTAGATCAGGGAACAGGTCATGAACAGGGCCCGCGATCATCAGCAGAAGATCAAACAGACCTTCGACGGGAAGAGTAGAAAGAAAGAATTTGAGCGGGGTGATCTGGTGCTCAAATGGAATGCACCCAGGCAGGACAGAGGCAAGCATAGAAAGTTTGATGCCCTCTGGTTTAGGCCTTTCAAGATCATTGAAGTATTTTCAAACAACACTTACAGGTTGTAGGATCTGGAAGTCAAAGAAGTTTTTGGTGGCCCAGTAAATGGAAATTTCTTAAAAAAAAAAAAATTGTAGGTCGCAGTCGGCTCTTTTGTTTTTGTAAATATTGGTTTTGTAAATATTGTTTTTATATTTCAGCTTAATAAAAGACTCCATAGCCCAACAGCAAGGCACCTAATCTGCAAAAGTGTTCTTAGAGCATCACAGGGACGACTCTATCCCCCATGGAGCCTAATGTTAGTGACATTTCTGGTAAGAGGGGTTAGAATGAGGAGGAATGGATAAAAAACCACTTGTCCTAAGTTCGGGATGCAAATACATCCATGTTTAAATGGAAAACGCATCTGGACGGTAAGGATCAGAGCGCCCGGATCAACGGCGCACAGGTGATTTCAGACCCCCCCCCCC
>JZKD02S0267077.1:55119-77403 GCA_000966675.3 Picea glauca | reverse complement strand
CTCTTCAACGGCTACAATCGAAGCGCCCGGATCAACGGCGCGCAGGGTAATTCCGGACCCCCCCCCGCCTTTCTACCTTTAAGCGGAGGGGGGGGGTCCAGAATCGAGGATGCATCTCTCTGACGGCTGTGATCAAGAGCGCCCGGATCAATGGCGCACAAGAAATCCAGACACCATCTATCTTTCTGCGGTTAAATCAACGTGGGGCGCCCATTCTTGTCATGTCATCTCACCATTTGTTCTCCACCTAACCATGTGATGGGGCTCGCTCCCTTTATCCCTTCCTCATCCTCCAACAGCTGTCCACCTTCCTTCTTCTGATCCATGTGGTCCCTCCCCCCACCTCATCATCCACTCACCACCTGCCATTTTTCCCGCTCACTTCCACGTCAGCCTTATTGTGCCCATCACATTTCACCTCTTACCTCTTTCTGCTTATTGCCTTTCGCCGCATGCCTTCCTCTTCCACATCTCCCGCACCTCACCACTTCTCGTTTCACCCTCATAGTGCTGGCGCCACCACTCCCGTTATGCGCCCCACCCTTCGCGTTGGCCTCCACGCCTATTCGTCAAGCCGTTCAGTTATTCCAGGTGACAGCTCGAGGAGTCTTCCACGTCCCAAAGGTGCTGAGTTGGCTGAGCTATCCTCAATCCCAATAAAGCAGTTATTAAGGTAGTTGGTGGTGGTTAGACATCTTCTCTGCCATAAAGGGAAAGTTCGGCGACAAATTAAGAGCACGTCGATTCACCTGTGGGACTGTCAGAAGCCCAATTGCGTCTGCCATAGGTGCACGATCACCCAGAGACTGCAGGTGCAGATTGTCAGAAGCCATGCAGATGCAAAGCTCTTAATGCAACGTCTCAATTTTGTTGTTGTTGTTGTTTTGAGTATATGTAGGCGTTTTCGCCATTTTTGTATCTATCGATGGTAGAGCAGAGCTCCCTACAGTGAAGTTTTAACAGATATTCTAGTTCTGGGTATGCATTTGTATTTGAGATTTCTTGTTTTATGACAACAGTTCTCCTATCCCGTCTATGTTTTCCTCTCACACCAAAGAATTCGTGATTGACTGATTCTCGCGAATCATTGCAGTTATGTTATGATGAAAGGTTTGTTGTTGCATGAGTGCATTCTCTGGTTTTGTGTTTGAATGTAAGATAATATTGCCTTCAAACGTTTTCTTCTGCAGTCTGCTAATAACTCTATGTTAGTACCAGACCTCTGCTTTTCTCTTATATAAGTCTTCCGCCTGTTTCACCATATACTACAACTCACTGTCTGAAGTTTATATAAGGCCTCATTCACCCATGCATGCCTAGCCTAGTTTCGGAGTTGGAACGATATTGTTTTGAGTTGGCTTCCATTCGGTCACCCCATCTATAAACCACTGTGACATAAAACTGATGGGCATCTGGCTCTGCTCCTGCTAGCAATCCAGGAGTGACCTCCGTCACCAACAATACCAGTAGGCAAGGCAAATATGTCTTTGTTCTCTTCTACTATCTTCTCCACTTGTTGTTGTTGTGTAGGGAGACATCGTGCAAAGATTTTGGAATTTGCAGTGACCTTTCATTCACCTTCTGATTGAAGTATAAAGAGGAAAAATCTCTTGATCTAAGAGAAAACGTTTATGCATTGCTTTGCGGATATCAAACAGACCACAATAGTTGGGACTGCCTCTGGTTCCTTGTAGAGTTAACCTCCTAAAATAATAATGACACTATGGGGCCTAGATTCATAAACAACATGGCGCTTCCACATATATGGTTGTCCTAACAAAACATCAGAAATTTTAAGAGGGGCAACATCACATAATACCTCATCTTTGAAGTGTTTGATGCCATAGTGTAGGGGGCATTGTTGGCTGACACAGATGTCTTGTCCCTGGCTGCGCCAACCAATGGTGTATGACTGAGGATGCGACATTCTTGTTAGGTTCAACCTCTTGATAACCTCTACTAATATCAGGCTCTTATGGCTACTGATATCAACAATGAAATGTAATGGGTTCCCCTTCACCCACCTCTTTGAGTGGAGGAGGCACTCCCCTTCTTCAAGCTCCTCTGGTTCCTCTAGCTAGACTTTTGTGGTAGCAATGGTGACACTGGATTTTGCATCAATGATCCATTTTCCCTTTTCCATTTCTAAATCATATTTTGAGTCAGAATCTAACCATAAGGATTTCTCCTCAACCAATAATGATTTTTTGGAGTGGCATTCATCAATATTGTGCCAAGGGATTTTGTGGAACTCGCACCACTTTCAAATGTCCTTCTTTGACTTCCCATTACCCTTATTTGTTTGTGACTTGGATTGGTTGTCCTGGGTGTTGCATCTCTTTTGTCACTTGAGTGAGCAAATTAGAGATGCTTACAAGCCCAGTTGGGTTATCTAGGCAAGACAGCAGCAAAAGAAAGGGTTAGAAATATAAAGCATGCAAGATAAACAAAGAAACTAAACTAACAATAAATAAAAAGAATTAAACTAGAGTGCATAAGATCATTAGAACAAGAAAGAAACAAGACTCATGCCACCAATGGAAAGGAGTATATTAGTGGAAGTAAAACACCAAAGATAAAGGGAGACTTTGGGTCACCTCTTTCTCCAAGGGAGGGCTCTTGAACCCCCAAGATTGAGCTCTTCTTACAACTTGAAAACTTGAAAGAAATGGTGAAAGAATCCCAAGCTCATTCACTCAAGAGGTGATGTGAATGGCTCCAATAAAATGATTTTTGTATGCTATTGACAAGGAAAGAGGATCCACCAAGAGAATATAGGCAGCATAACAATACAAATGAATTCCTTGAAAATGTAGTGCACCCATGGCCTCTTTTTATAGCATAACTTTGAGGCATTGTGAAACTAGATTTTAGTGTGAAAAGGGGTTGTTTAGGGCACCTTTAAGTCTTTGACCAACCACCCAGCCAGATCCAGCCAAGATTTGGATGTCAAATCAACTTGGAAGCTGAAACAGAAGTGGGTGGGAGGCCAACCAACATCATAAATGTGTCATTCTTAGGTGTGCACAGCTTTTAGCGTCCACAGCCGCACCTCGTGCGCATGTGCGTTTTTCCTGCATTTCCTGATGGCACATGTGCGTGTGCACACTGTATAGTCATAGCGCATCTGAATTTTATAACTGGTTGTATAGTTTTGGACCTTTTGGAAATTCTTTTTGGTAAATTTGGTCCATGGGTGAACTAATAGCTGCTTGGAGATGCTGGATTCTTGTAACCATTTACGGACGAAATTTTAGTGATAACAGATGCCCCCTGATGGATGAGGTTAGGAGCATACGTATAGCCAAAATTCATCAATGTTTCTTCTATTGAGAGTACCATTGTAAGAAAGAGTGATAATGAGAGTGTCAAGAGTGACCCGTTGGAGGGAGAGGGGAACCTGTAGGACCCAAAACCTTTCGCAAGGTGTGAAAAATGAAACTGTGTACAAACGAGGTGGGCATGTCCCATGCTCGTGTCATGTAACTCAAAAATGTGTAATACAATAACTGAAGCTGTTTGTTGGTGGAGATGACTGCAGCGCCCTCTGGGGTGTGTTGATAATAGAAACGGACAATTTTGATGGTGAACAAACTCTGAAAAGAGGCGACGACACCGAAGAAGTGTCACTGATTCGCAGGCATTGATGGCCTAACACTGTTTAGAGGTCTTTGGCGAATAAAAAACAACTGCAATAGTCGCAAAGTAAGACCCACCGCAAAATGAGAATTTGTTGAATTCGAATGTAGTGGGGTTCAATGACAATAGAGAACAATGATGGTTCTCTTTGTGTCGTCTGAGACTCCTCATTGTAAAGGTAATGAGAGTCAATATACTGTCGCCTGTCTGGAAACTGTGTTGATGTCGACAGAAAGGGAGAAGCGGAGGGCTTCCTGGAATCCATTGTATAAATTCAGGAACTAAGGAGTAACATGGACGAAGTCCAAGAGTAGTGAGACTCCAGGTTGCCCTTGGTTGGGGGAATACGTAGAGTGGCAGCAACCGTGAAACTGAATCTAGCGTCAGGGGGACGACTAGACAAGGGTAAATTGTGCCAAAGGCATGACAAAATGGACAAACACAGAGATCAAAAGGCGTATGGACTATAAGATGCTCGGGGTTTATGGATAATTTCATCGATGGAAGGAAAAAATAAATGCACCAACCAAGGGCAACAAGGGTTTCTTTGCTGAAAAAGGAAGGTCGCTAAAGGAGACAATCATAAATCTATGTAAATGTGGGAAAAAGGTTTTGTACAATTACTGAAAGAATAAAGAATAATTTGGTATGAGTGTACATATACAGAAACGGGTGCCCCAATGCAATATGGCTTGGTCTGTGAGGGCGCAAGTTGTGTGGAGAACAAGTGGAGGGTGGGGGCCCCATAGGTGGGTTTTTGTATGAGGTAAATGAATGGAGGGAAATCTTCATATGGGAAAACCAACTGTGGATGAAATGGATGGTTAATGATATTGTGGAGTTGCAGTCAAAATAGGACCATGAGGAGAGAACCTGGGAGTCCATTAGGAAATCTAGCAAAATGAGGAGAAGAAGTATGTGGTTGATTCTTGAAAATGCGTAAGACTATCAGGACTCCCATTCATAAAGGATGCAAAAAAACATGAGTGTCAAAGTGCCAAGGGGGACTATGAATGGGACAACTCATGTGGGGGAGAGTGCTACTAGGTGACAATAAAAAAATGTAGCAAAGGTGACAGTGCTGCAAAGTCGGTTATAGGGACCCTAAAGGAAAATTTTAGAGGGTGTGACTGGAGATGCAATTGAGATTCAGAGGGAATGATTACATGCCAATGTCGATTATATACCTGAAGGGGCGCACTGGTGTGTGATGACCAAGTACCTGCACACATGACAACCAAATACCCGACGTGAACAATATCTGAAGATAATAGAACATATAACCGTTATTTGATAATTTTGAACATGAGCATGCGTACCTGAACAGGGTGTGAAAAAATGAATCCCTGGGGGCTAAGGATGAAAAATGGTCCGGGAACTGTCTTGATGTAGATGACGGGGTTTTGATCCCATGGCTGAAGACGGATTGAAAATCGGACGTCCAGAGCTCCTGGAATGGAGTCTGGAAGTTTGGAAAAAAGGACTATATATAGCTGTAGGGCCCACAATGCCACCTCATTTGTACCTGTTGTCAGAGTGATTGGACGATAGATATTCAGAGGAGAATTGGAGATTCCAGGAGAATGAGGCGGTCGATTCAGGACCAGTGAGCTTCAGGTTAGTTGTCTTATTGTCCTGCATAAAATTAGGGTTTCTATTGTTGGGCAGGGTCTGTACGGAGGGTCGTACAGGGGATTTTGTGGGTGTGGGCCCCCCAGTGTGCGGGCGATCAAGAAATCTACACGCATGGGGGCACACCTATAATGCATATATCCACGTGTGGGGATTCCCTAATGGGGGAAACAGGCGTGCATGGTATGCGTGCTTGTAAGCTTGACAGTTGTGCATGCATGCGCAGCTGTGTAGTGAACAGGCGTGCTATGATGCGTTCTTGTATAGATGACAGGGGTGCTTGAAGGCACCTCTGTATGGCCTAAAAGTGTGCATGTCAATGCATCTATGGGGTGAATAGGTGCATATGTGAGCATGCCTGTGGGGTTAAACAGTCGCACCTTGGAAGGTGGAGCTGATGGGTGAAAAAACAGTCTTCTTTTTTTTTTTTTTTTTAAGGCGTTTAAAGATGTTGATGTGTTTATGGTTGAGATGACTGATCAAGAACTGGATTATGTGGATGCAGGTGATCTTTTGGACAATGTCGGTTCATTGGAGGGAGAGATATGGGTCACAGCTCAGGGAGGCTACGACCAATGAGGATCCGGCGGTTCATTATACTTTGGCAGTGTGTGGGCTGTTGAAGTTCTTTGAGTGCCCCTTGATATGGGCCCAGGAGTACCTCCTATAGTTCTTGATTCGGATGTGGAGTCTGGATCTACATTGTTTTATGGTGCAGGGTGAGCAGTTGGCCTTCACTGCGGTGGAGGATGTTTATTTTCTGACTGGGCTCCCTTTTCGGGGAACTCTCTTACCGACGGAGCCTGTATTACCTGGCGATGGGCAGTTGGCTACCTTAGGCTGGAGATACTGTACTAGGGAGGAATTTATGTCTGGTTCCATGGTGAGTATCGAGGTTATGGATGCCCTGGTTCATCATTGTGTGGTGGCAATGGTTGTGTGGGTATATGGGTCCCTCGCGACTCACCGAATCAGTGGTGGTCAGCTGAGAATTATAGGGAGGGTGCTCACAGGAGAACATTTTTCCTGGGGTTTGATGTTGCATGCCAAGATGGTAGCGCAACTAGACAGGTGTCAGGTTGCAGACTCAGGGGAGTTTTCTTTTGGGTCCATCTTGGTGGCATGGTTTTTGGAGAGGGTGTCGATGTTGCGCCCTAGAGTGTTATTGGGCGCACCTGGTGCGCGAGAGCCGCGACTGAAGCAATGGTCTCAGATCTTGATTCGTCACGGTGGTGGGGAGAGTGGCCATTATTTCACGGTCGAGGCTACACAGGTGTGGTGACAGATGTTACAGATCATGCTGCAGTATCTGTACTGTGGGGTGGACTTCTAGGATGATCCGAATATGGTGTTACCTCCAGGAGAGGTGTTCGATCGCCGAGGTATGATGTGATTTTTTTTTATGTTTTGATATTTAGATAGTCTAGCATGTGTATTATGTAGAGATGGATGTTGATGTTATCCTTTGTTTGTTGTATGTGAAGATGTGGGGCCTCGTGGGCGTGAGGTGGAGTTGGTTAGAGTGTTGGTTTGTCAGGGGCCAGTGAGGCCTCTGTAGGGAGAGAGACGACGACGTGATGATGTTGGGGCGAGGCCTGCTAGTGATGAGAGAGCAGCCAGGAGACGTTGTTTTGATGACACTAGTGCAGAGCCATCACATGCTCCTCCGGCCGAAGCCGGGGGAGAGTTTGAGGATATTCACCACCGCTTGGAGGCGATGTTATAGGGAGTGCCTGAGGGTATGTGGTCGCAGATCCAGGACGAGGGTGTCCTAGAGCAGTGTGTGGGGGTTCCATTGATGTGGTAGGTCGTGGTTCAGAGAGCAGTAGTAGCAGGTGTTGTAATGACTGAGAGGATACCTCTAGGTCCAGAGGGACCGATAGCAGGTGGGGCACCACCTCCTAAGGGAGGGCCAGGTGGTGATGCTATAGAGGCACCATGAGTGGCTCTGTATGTATTTTTTTTTTTAATATAGGCTGGTGAGCCCATTTTGTATAGTAGTGACACCCAGTTTTGTACTGATAGGGATGAGGTGACTCACCTGCCTACGGGCGATGTACTATTTTGTAAACATTTTATGACATGTAGACCGATATATATATATATATATATATATGGATATACATTTCTCGATCTTTGTGTACATGTGTGGTGTGTTTGATGATTTTTAATGGTTTATGATGTCTAATCTATATGTTGTGATAGACTTCTGATGG
Organism: Picea glauca; assembly: GCA_000966675.3. Classification (NCBI taxonomy): domain Eukaryota; kingdom Viridiplantae; phylum Streptophyta; class Pinopsida; order Pinales; family Pinaceae; genus Picea; species Picea glauca. The sequence goes on along the minus strand of JZKD02S0267077.1, from coordinate 69,916 downwards.
TTGATGTGTGTAAAGGTGTCTTGATGTAATATATGCCAATCTAGTATAACGTTAGCCATGTTATCTGCTATTTGATTGAATTTTCTTGGGATATGTGTAAATGTAATGGAATCAAAATGTCAAGATAAAAGTCTAACCTGCAGGTATTTGTGAAAGAGGCAAGGATCAAGGACACGGTAGACATTGTTGAGCTAGAGGATGACAAGATGGGAATCTAAAAAGACGCTAAGGTGACGAATATCACGATGATTGGCCTCCACGAGGAGACCAATGACGACGTTGTACTCTTCTTGATTGTTGGTGGCTGAGCCTAAACATATGTCGTTGGTGTGGAGTAGTTCATGTGAGGGCGAATAGAGGGCCCAAGTAGCCGAAGTAAGATTTTGTGTCCAGCGGCTAGCTCCGTCGGCGTAACCGATGTGGTAGGCCGATAGAGGTGGCATCTGTCAATAACACGAGTGATAGATTAGACGGGAGGTATGGAAAAAAGATTAAAAAATACTACAAAAAGAAAATAACCTAGTGTAGGATGACTACGCTCAGGCGTAAAATTTCTTTAAGTATATCTTGTTGACAGGTTCTTTGAGAGGGTGGCCCTCGGGGGAAGCCAGGATGTATGCACCTTTAGTGAGAAAAAGTTGGATGATATAAGATCCATGCCATATTGACTCGAACTTGCCATGGCTGAGGGTATCGTGAGCGATATCATAAGTAAGGACGAGGTCGCCTTCGTGAAATGAGTAAAGGTTGACATGGCGATCAAAGTTGGCTTTTAACCGTTTTTTGGCTGCCTCATTTTTCTGTAATGAAGATCGACGATCTTCATCCAAGGATTCTAAGTGTAGCAAATGCTGCTCCATTAGAGCAGTGTTGGGTAATAGCTCAATCGCGGTGCATAAGGTGGGAATTTCACACTCGATAGGGAGAGTGGCTTCGACCATGTGGACTAGATGAAAAGGTGTGAAACCAGTGCTAGTTTTCATGGTCATACGGTAAGTCCAAAGTGCGGAAAATAACATATGATGCCAGTTGGTCTTATGTTGGTTAACCGTGCACCATAACATGGTTTTGAGGACCTTGTTAACTGCTTCAAACTGTCCGTTGGACTGAGGGTAGTATGGTGAGGCAAACTCGTGGGAGAAGCCTAACCTGGATGAGAGTTTGACAAAAATCTCATTCTCGAAGTGTTTTCCATGATCAGAAACTAGTTGGAGTGGTACTCCAAAGCAGGATATGACGTGGTTAAAGTAAAAACGTGTTGTTGTGTCAGTGGTGTTGTTGAAGGTAGGCATGGCTTCAGCCCACTTTGTGAAGTAATCGACAACAACAATGATGTATTTGTGTCCATTGTTGGATGGAGGATTGCACGTCATGAAGTCGATGCCCCATTTACAAAAGGGGCCTGCAGTAATGACTGGATATAGAAGAGCAGGTGGTGCTCGTACTTTGTTGGCATAAAGATGGAATTTATCACATCGCTTCACGACATGAATGCAATCGTGAAATAATGTAGGCTAAAAGTAACCTGCGCGGATGATTTTCTGAGCAGTGGACATCCTTGAGAAGTGGCCCCCACAAGCGTCGTTGTGGCAGTCGTTCAAGACTCTATCGACCTCGTCAATAGTCAAGCATCGACGGAGTATGGTGTCGACCCCTTATTGATATAATATATCTCCGATGAGGAGGTAGCAGGGGGGCCTAATGGCGAATACGTCGATGATCATCTCGCGAGAGGTGGTTACCGAAATTTTGGGTTCGGAGGTAGACTAGGAGGTCCCTGTAACAGGGGTCATCTAATGAGATGTAAAAGAGATGTTCGTCGGGGAAGTCAGTATTGAGAGGGGTATTGGTGATATCTGAGGGAAAAGTCATGATGACTTCGGCGAGGACGAGGGATTTCTTACTCTTGGGTGTTGAAAATTCGAGATCGTACTCCTGAAGGATGACAATCCATCGAGAAAATTTACCGTTAATTTGTCGATGACTGAGCAAGTATTGCATGGGGTTGGAATCTGCTACGCCTTTGGTTGTTCGAAGAAGAATGTAATGTCACAATTTCTAGACTGCGAGAACGACTGCAAGGGATAGTTTTTCTTCATGATTATATTTCAAGGGTGTCCCTGAGAGGTTTTTACTAATGTAGTAAATGACATGCTCAAGATCATCATCCCTTATTTGAACGAGAAATCCTGCTACTGAGACGGTCGAGGCTAATATGTAGAGGATATAGTTGTGGTTGTAGTCGGGTGGACTAATCAAAGGGGCGTTGCAGAGTGTTGTTTTAAGATCATCAAAAGAATTTTGGGCATGTTCATCCCAGTGGAATGGTATGTCATGGTGTAGTAAGAGAAGGAAACCATGTGTGCGAGTGGCGTAGTCTTGGAAAAATCGTCGTAAAAAGTTAGCTTTTCCTTGTAGGCTCTACAGTTTGCACAAATTCTGAGGAGGGATAATTTCCGTGATGGCTTGGACCTTGAGAGGATCCATAGTAATACCACTCTGGGAAACAATGAACCCGAGAAGGCAACCAGCAGTGACGTAGAATACACACTTGAGGGGGTTCAAGCGGATGTTGTACTGACGACACCTTTGGAAGATTATCCGTAAATCATCAAGATGCTGAGTGTGTTTTTTGGATCGAGCTGTGAGGTCATCCAAGTATGCAAGGATGATATGAGACACATCATAAAAGATATATGTCATAGCTCATAGGAAATTTGCGATAGCGTTCTTTAGGCCAAAAGGCATGACACGATATGCAAAAGTAACCCAAGGGGTGGTAAATGTCATTTTGTATTGATCGGCTGGATGGATTTGGATTTGGTTATAGCCAGAGAAACCATCCATGAAGGATAAAGCCTCGTGGCTTGCACAGTTGTCGATAACTTGATCGATGAAAGGCATTGGAAAGTTGTCTTTGGGACAGGCGTGATTGAGATCATGAAAGTTCGTACATACACGGATGGTGCCCTGTTTTTTGTTAACGGGGACAAGGTTGGAGACCCATGACGTATAGGCGATGGGGTATATGAATCTAGCAGTGCGTAATTTGTCGATCTCGGCTTTGATGGTCACTCTCTGGATGGGTGTAGTGGCCACTATTTTTGGCGAACAGGCATGATATCAGGCCAAGTGTCTATTCGATGTTCGATGATAGAGGGGTCAAGGTCGGGCATCTTTGTGTATGACCAGGCAAAAATGTCTCGGTATTCCTGGAAGAGATCTTTGTAGGCAGTAATTTCTTTAGGAGTGCATGCAGCACCAATGGTGATTTCCTCAATGACTCCATTTTTTATGGAAATATTGATTTTGATGGTAGGGGAAATGTTGGCCATATTTCCTTCTTCAAAAGCATCAGGGGTAGGGATAGGGTTGTTGAACCAGTCGATATGCCTTGATGGGATAAAATCCTTAGTTTCGACTGCGTATATGGGGTTTGGGTTAGGAGGCGTGAAGGCTTCCTGTGAAAGGAAGAGCACTCTTTAGTGTAGTGCATCCCATGGGTGGTCGGGGGTGGTTAATTCCTCAAGTATGTCCTCATCAAAGTGGAATTGGCAGGAATACAAGGGACCTAAAAGAGTGATATCGGTGACGGTCACCGTGTGGCTATCTTCTAGTCATGAAGACACAAGGGGAGTGACATAAGGAGATTGTGATGGCTCGCTCAACATAAACCAAATATTGAGATATTGAGGGTTAAAAATGGTCATTGGGCATAAAATTTCCGTGGGGAAATGAATGGGAGAATTGGGGGGATTTGGGGGTAAATCCTAGTATAAATCATCCAAGAACCATGGAGGAGTTGGGAGTGTCACATGCTCAGGAGAAAAGATATGAGTAACCTCTAGAGATGGAGTAGGGGTAATCATTGATTTCGCTGACACTGGAGGAGGTGTAGGGTATTGAATAAGGGCTATTTGGCACCGCCTATATTCAATGATCATAGGACATTGATATGTGAAATGAGCTAAAGATTCGCAGAGAGAGCAAGGCCATCTCATACGTTCGTTCACTGAAGTAGTGACATAATGGATGTCAGTGACATTTGGTGAGGATGATGTAGGTGGGTTGGCTTCTTGCTGGAAGCTCTGGCATACTGTGGTTAACATCTGTCGGAATTGAGGTAGTGTTGGGAAATGGTGTGTATAATGGCCATATTCTGAACATATGGAGCAAGCGAATTTGGTTCGCAGCCCTTTGCTACTTATGTTAGGGGAGGTAATGAAAGTGCTTGATGAAGCGATGAGCGGTGATGGTGTTTGATTGAGTTGAATTAGGTTATGTAACTCAGGTAGAGATGGGCATTTGTTGGTTGGGTGTCTATCTTTCTCACATAGTGTGAAAGGTAGGGGAGCGGTGGGCTCTTTCTTTTTTCGTCTGCCCCCAGCTGTAGCAGCGGTGGTAGTGAGTGGGGATGTTGGTGGTGTTGTGGGAGTAGGTACTAGAATCTGCATCAGAACTCCTTTGGTTTGAGAAGGGAGGGATGGTTGAGAGACCATGGTGAGGGGATGTAGATACCATACTGGAATTGCCAGTACCATATTGGGAAGGGTAAGCGTTGCGGCTACATGGAAAGATTGTACGCCTGGTGGAGGGTAAAAGAAGGGGATTTGAGTGAAGGCTTGGGGAACTGTCTCCCAGACTGGGATATGGCCTTGGGGTGAGGTGAAATCGTGGACTAGTGGAGTTGATGAGTTCTCAAGAGATTCTGGAGGGAGGAGTTTTGCGACTAGTGGGACGTCAGATATAAGAGAAACCTCACTGGGAGGAAGGGTATCCTCAATGTCAGTTCCCTTTGATGAGACGACACATACATGATTGGAAGGGTGAATGAGCGGTGGTGCACCATGGTAAGTTCCTAACAAGGATGGGTCTTTGAAAATTCTGGGGGCCATCTTGATGGGTGGGTACATATTGAGATTAGTGTGGACAAAAGGGAGGATATTATCGATATTGGCATAAGGGTTAGGCTCATAATGTGAAACCTGATCGATGGTAATGATCTTCCCATTATGGGGGAACATCATGGTTTGAAATATAGAAGAAGCAACTGCCTTCATAGCATACATGTAGCTATGACCGAACAAGATATTGTAATTGAGTGGGGCATCGATAACCTCGATATCAATGAGATTGGTTTTGCCCCCAAGTTCTACAGGGACATTTTGGAAGAGCCCTTCGGGAGAAGATGGTCATACATCATAAGCTCTTAAGGTGATGGTAGATGGTATGAGTTTAGGGGAGCCAAGTTTCTACCATACAGATTTGGACATGATGCATGTGGATGCAGCTTCATCAATGATGAATTGATGGACTGTAATGTTCCGAATTTTAACTAGTATTTGAAAAGCAATGAGAGTGGGGAGGCAAGGTTCTCCGCTATCGAGATCAAACATGATGAGTCGAGTATATGCAAGGTCAACTACCCCAAGGGTGGAAATTAATGACTTCCGCTGAGTGGGACAAGTTTGAAGGACTTCTAAGACTGACATAGCAGCAGGAGATTGTGCCAAGTCATCAACCAAACTGTAATTATGAGTCGCCCTAGCGTGAGGGTTGTATACATTCCTGCGTAATGGTATGCGAGGAATATGGAGAGGGAGTTCAGTATTAGGGTGAGGAATCCTCGAAGGGGGGGAAGTTATGACTGGGGGTGCTTCCGAGGTGGTGGGAGTAGACTCAGGGGTTGTGTTGTATTGACGACTACGTGTTTGTAGGAGAACTTCTTCTTCGCTAATAGGGAGGATAGTGTGATCTATAGGATTGCCCGGATTGGGATATTGTCCCATCTGAGGTAGGGAAGGTTGCACGTCTTGGTGAGTATTCATCACTCCTTGGTGTGGAATGGGGTTCTGCAATACGGTTGGGGGTGGTTGTTGCATGTATTTTTGTGGGGCCTGCTGAGGGGCAGGCGGTGCTGGAGGATGTGGTCCATTCACAAAGTCTTTCATCCATTTAAAGTCGGTGATTTGGGGGCAGTGATGAGTATAGTGACTGTACTCACCACAAAGGGCACAAGGGAAGCTGGTCCAGAGATTGTTTTTATTCTTCCCTTGACGTTTTTTATTGTTTCCCCCCTGGGGGTTCTGAGTCCCTTGATTATGGTTGCCCCCAGTAGGTTAGTTTTGTTGGGGGTGATTTCCGCCTTGGCCTGGGTTACTATTGTTTTGATTTTTCCCTTTATTTTTGTCATTATTTGACTGATGGGTTCTATTTTCTATGTTCAGTTGTTCAAAATTTTGATATTGCTGAATGGGAGAGGGTTGAACAAAATTGACCACAGCATGTGGGTGTCCTTGTGGTGGAGCCATGGGCTGGGGAGGCCCAGGAAATGGAAAGTACAGATTATGTTGTGGTAATGATCTGTAAGGTGCATAGGAAGGCATGATGCTTTCGTTAGTACTTAGGGTATAAGCTGAGGTAGAGGGGGTACCAGAACTTGTTTGGATAGGTGGGAATATTGTGGGTGTCGACGATGGCCCACTGATGGGTGGAGGAAGGGCAACAGGGCATGGTTGTTGATAAGGGGGTGGAGGATAATAAGGGAGTCCTCCATAGGCCGGCGGATATTGAGGTGTGCCATATAGTGGTGGTTGTTGGGGTTGTGGATTGTGGTGTGCGGTGTTACCAATCAATCCATCTATTGAGTGAGACATCCCAGGTTTGTCTTGGACAAATGGCACGGGCCTTTGGAGATCAGGAAGCACTGTGTACAAGTATCCTAATTTTGAATAGATGAGGTCGTACTATTGATCCTTACTGATGGCTTCCTCTTATGATTGAGGGAAGGTGGAAGCCACATATTTACCGAGGAGAGAGACAAGTGATATGAGAAACCAATTGAGACATTGTTGTTTGGTGGTTTCTACTTTGCACAAACTACGTTGTCGACGCCACTCGTGAATGTGATCGGTGATATGTGTGGCTGAGGTTTGTTTAAAATCTGAGAGTAGTTCGAGACCATTGTCGTGATAGATTGGTAATTGGAAGAAGGTCAAAAATGCTTTGGCTAAGGACTCGAAAGTCGCATGGGACCCTGATTTTTCGTCTACATACCACTTGGCTGATGGGCCAGTGAGTGTGCGTTGAAATAATCGAAGTCGGATGGAATCATCCATAATGATATTGGAAGAGAACCATAAGTGGAAATTCATGACATGGTTGGCAAGTTCGTCTCCTACCTTTCCTTCAAACTTGGGGATGTATGAAGGTAGTTTGGTAGGCATTGTGGACCATGTGGGGTCATGCAATATAGGATCATTTGTGAGTTTGCTTAGATCTGGTATGTTGAGAGAAGCCAAATATAGCATCTGGAGTGGTGGTGGAGGGTTAGTTCCAGCCATGGTGTGAGTGTTTTGTGCACCTAACCCTTGAGGGGGACTAGGTGGGTTTGTACTTCCCCCTTGAGGAGAAGTTGTCCCCCTGCTTCCGTGTAAAGGAGAGCGGGTGGGTGTTTGACCTTGGGAAGTGGACCCAAGTAAAGTGGAACCAAGCAAAGTTGATCCTAAGACAGTGGCACTCACAGGGGTGTGAGAAGGTGAGGCCAGTGAATTAGTGAGACTAGGAACTCCTCCTAAAATAGAAGGGAGATTTAGCAAATGTCTAGAATGGTGGGGGTTCTATGGATCCCCTATTATGTCCGACTAGCTAAGTGGATGTGTGCAAATGATGATGAGAGCAAAATAAATGGACAAGAGCTTCTGTTGTAATTTCTGAACCTTCACAATATATTTCATAATTAGATATAATCACAAAGGTGTCATACATAAAGAAATTAATAAAGAAACATATATGTGGGTAGGTGGATTTTGTCCATGTGGGAGAACAAATAAAGAAAATGCTCGTGTCCTAAAAGACATAATGTCCTTCCTCTCAAATAGCACTAGACCTTCCAATAGCACTCAACAGTGGGTTCTGAAGCCACCGGAAGAGGAACTAGTGAAGGATGAAGTAATCAGTTATAATGAGGGGTAGAGGGTGCATATCCCGAAAGAACTGGCGATATTTCCCAATAGCCACACAAAATCTGATCAAGGTGCAATTGCAGCCCACAACTGCCACCTGGGTAGATGTCCTAAATTTTGGTCACTAGGTACCTCGGTCAAAGTGTGGCATTTAGATTTTCGGCCTCAGAAATGGGTCATGGGTTGGATCTTGTCCAAGAGGTGGGTGCCTCAAGGGGGGATGCACAAAACAACCGGACCTCGGCCTTCAACCCTTCATGGGTATCTCCCTGCCTTATGGTGTAGGAACACTTGACTTGGAGTATTTTGAAAGTTCCCTATTTCTCAACCTTTATTGTTTTGACAATGTGAGAACCAGATAATAGAGAGTTATTTGGATGCCTATCCCCGAGATCCTACCTAGACTAAAAAATTCTTTTGGCACCTCCTGTGGAGGAAAACTTAGTGAGTTTTTAGAAAATTTTAGATGTGTTTGTTTGAGAGGTTGGGGTTGTGAACCAACCTCATTGAAATTAAGTGAGAGTGGATATTCTTATCAAAAAAAAAAGGTGGGGCATTTCAGAATCTCGTTGGAAGAAACTTACTTCAACCTCCATGATTTCTGGATAGAACTATGTGAGTGATTGGTGAACTTTGTGTGTGAACAAGTGAAAGTGCGCCAATTTTTAATAATTTAGGTGTCACCTTGTTTCATGTGGACTTCGCTTGGTCCTTACAAGTGTTGATTACCTAAGTTACTAAGTGTCATTGGTACAGCCTTGCGGAATTTTAAAGTCCCTAGGAATCTAGCATGTGGACATGTGGGTCCTCACTATTCATTTAACTCTCTATTGTGGTTTAATCTAAGAAAGATGTGAAACTATACTAGATTGTGCACATGTGGGCATGTATGGGCCCGTTACAAAACCTTTAAACTTCCCTAGTGAGTTAATCTAAGAAAGTAAATTTCAACACTATCCTAACTTTGTAGCATGTGGGCATGTATGGGCCCTTACAAGTTTTAAGGTGTGTTTGAAAAATAAACTAAGAGGAGTCCCGAGGGGGTGTTGTCCTCTCCTAAAGATTTTGTTTTTTTTTAAGGGAGATGAAATTTTCCCTCAACCTATTTCTAATTCTAAAGATCGCTTTGGAGCACGAGAGAAGAGCATACTCAACGATTGATATCCAATTTCTGGTCCCAATGCAAGTTTTATATGTGATTTGAAAATGATTCCAACTTATATTCTTAGTCAAAGCAAGCCATCCATGTGGAAAAAATGAAAGCAACAAGAGGAGATAATGATTTTAAACCCCCTAAGTGCCTATGTTTTGACTAATCCCTTTATATGGAGAGGGAACTAAGTGTGGTGCAGATTACAATGTGCATGGAATCAATTTTAAGAAGGCTATGGGCCCTCCACAGATCACAAAAAGCTTACAATGTGTGTTTTTCTGCATAGGTGCACGGGTCCCAGAGTAGACAGAGGTGCTCTAAGTGCCAATGCGCGAACTGAAAGAGACTTTTGGGTGTGGGTGCACATAAGGCGTTGAACAATACAATGGTTTTGGTGCACGTGCTCTGAAGACGCACATGTGGGTCAAAACATGCGCGCACTGTCTGTTACACGACCGTGAAGAAAATTTCAGATGAAATTCTCTCTGTTCAGCTTCGAATTTGGTTTTTTGTAGGTCAGCCTGGGCCTATTGTGATCCCTACAGGTTAAAGAAATGGAAAGAAGAGCTAAAATAACCCAAATGGGGTAGGAAATTGATACCTCTCCCCAGTGGAGTCGTCAATCTGTTGCGTCTCTTTTGTCACTTGAGTGAGCAAATTAGAGATGCTTACAAGCCCAGTTGGGTTAGCTAGGAAAGACAGCAGTAAAGGAAAGGGTTAGAAATATAAAGCATGCAAGATAAACAAAGAAACTAAACTAACAATAAATAAAAAGAATTAAACTAGAGTGCATAAGATCATTAGAACAAGAAAGAAACAAGATTCATGCCACCAATGGAAAGGAGTATATTAGTGGAAGTAAAACACCGAAGAGAAAGTGATACTTTGGGTCCCTTCTTCCTCCAAGGGAGGGCTCTTGAACCCCCAAGATTGAGCTCTTCTTACAACTTGAAAACTTGAAATAAATACTGAAAGAATCCCAAGCTCATTCACTCAAGAGGTGATGTGAATGGCTCCAATGAAATGATGCTTGTATGCTCTTGAAAAGGAAAGAGGATCCTCTAAGAGAATATAGGATGCGTAACAATACAAATGAATTCCTTGAAAATGTAGTGCACCCATGGCCTCTTTTTATAGCATAACTTTGAGGCATTGTGAAACTAGCTTTTAGTGTGAAAAGGGGTTGTTTAGGGCACCCTTAGGTCTTTGAAAAGCCACCCAACCAGATCCAGCCGAGATTTGGATGTCAAATCGACTTGGAAGCTGAACCAGAAGTGGGTGGGAGGCCGACCAACATCATAAATGCGTCGTTCTCAGGTGTGCGTGGCTTTTAGCGTCCACAGTCGCGCCTCGTGCGCATGTGCACTTTTCCTGCATTTCCTGATGGCGCATGTACGCGTGCGCCCTGTATAGTCATAGCGCATCTGAATTTTATAACTGGTTGTATAGTTGTGGACCTTTTGGAAATTCTTTTTGGTAAATTTGGTCCATGGGTGAACTAATAGCTGCTTGGAGATGCTGGATTCCTATAACCATTTACGGACGAAATTTTAGTGATAACACTGGGGTTGACTATCCTTGCTCTGTCCTTTTCCCTGGGAGTTAGGGCCACCTTTATCAAGATTCTTTTATGATGGGTTTGTAGAGATGAAATCTTTCTTATTCTTTTGCTTGAACTTCTACTAGGTCTTGACAACATATAAGTAAACGTCTCCTATTGAGGAGATTTCCTGCAACTTCATATCTGTTTGGATGTATCTATGTAGGCCACTGCAATACTTCATAACCAATTTTTTCTCGAAGTATTTAATACTCATTTTTATGCGCAAGGTATGGAAGATGTTGGTGTACTCCGACACCATCTAGTCTCTCTCCTGATGCATAGTTGTCCATCTCATGTATTGGTCATCATAATTTCTAATAGGGTGGTATTGCTCCTTGGGGGCATCAACAAAAGTTTTCCAAGTGGGTCATGACCCAAAAATTGCAGACTTGTCATTAGCATGTTTCTCACAGTAAGTCTCCCACCAATATCTGACATGGGGAAGGGCCTTAAGGAGCGTGAAGGTGATTTTTTCACCATTGGAAAAATTTTGGAAAAAGAAATAACCCTCTAGCATACTTAACCATTTTTCCAAAGTGTCAACATCTATTTGGCCTTCAAATAAAGGAATATCAAAGTTAAATTGTACCTTAAAGGGTTTCGAACCTCTGAAGTGACTATTGGTTGAATGATGCATCCATTGTTGTTGGCAGTTGTCGAAGGATCTGGGTGAAATTATCCATCATCTCGTTCCTCTGTCGCATGAGGGATTCCTCAAAAAAAAATTTGATAGGATCTCTTGTTGATCCAGGTGGATATCGGTGGCCACCCACCTATTCCGCTACCTCAAAGAACAATTTTCCATTTTGGTAGTTTTTTTAGATTTTTTTTAGGTCCCAAACTTTTGGTTCTATTTTGAGGCCCTAAACGATGTTTTTTTGGACTTTTAGGGCACCAAAATTTTGAACGTCATGGATTGACCCTCAACAAAGTTTTACTCATTGGCTAGGCCTTTCCGATGAGGTATAAAATGCCCCAAACAAATATCATATGCAAAAGTTACGCCCTCGGGAAGTTGACGTATCAACTATCCCCACCTGGGCCCACAAACCTTTTGGCGTTTCATCTTCCAGGGTTAGGGTTTTGAATGTTTAGGGTTTTCTCATTAATTTTTTATGTTAAAAAGGACTTTCGAGCCTCATTGTAAACATATTCTTGCGAATGAGCGTAGTTGTCACATCTCTTCTCGGAGATAAGTTGCTACCATTCTGGTGAGTTCATTCACATTGTATTTTTACAATTTATGTACATTTCTTTCATTAATAGAAATTGTGTATTATTGTATCTCTTGTTCTTGCAATATCTCTGTGCATTTCCTTATTATATCTCCTTCGTCATTTAATTCTAAAAATAATATGGATCAGTGGTATCAGAGTAAGCTGCTCCTTGTCGTTTCTTAGTGCATGTCCTCGACGAGGTCGTGGTATAGAGAGTTGGGTCTTGAGCAAGTTTTTCTTGAGGACAACCTCTCTCTCCAACCCAAGCGACCTCCCATGAAAAATAAAAGAGAGACGAGGGAGCAAGAGATTCTATTTATCTATTACTTGAGAAATCCCTCATGCCACAGAGGGATGAAATGATGGAAAAAATTTCCCAAATCCTTCGACGATTGTAAACAAAAGTAGATGTGTCTTCATCAAGAAGCCACTTTGGAGGCGTTTCTCCTTTCAAGGTACAAGTTAATTTTTATATTACTATGTTTGAAGGTCAAATAGACGTGGATGCTTTGGAAAAGTGGTTAAATCTGCTAGAATTTTTTTTCTTTGTCCACAATTTTTCTGATAGGGAGAATATCACCTTTGCACTCCTTAAGGTTGTCCCCCATGTCAAAAATTGGTGGGATATTTATTGTGAGAAAAATTCCACAAAGGAGTCTGAAATGTGTGAGGCTAAACACACTTGGGATTTTTTTATGGATACCATCAAGGAACAATATTACCCTATTGGAAAATATGATGACCAATACATGAGATGGACCACATCGCGTCAAGAGAGGGACCAAACAGTGTCAGAGTTCACAAATACCTTCCATACCTTGTGCACCACGTTGGGTATCAAAGACTTCGAGTGACATCTGGTTCCAAAATACGGTGGGTGTCTACATAGGTACATCCAAACAGAAATGGATTTTCTGGACATCTAGTCACTGGGAGTTGCTTATCAATATGTTGTCAAAATCTAGTAGAAATTTAAGCAACGGAATAAGCAGGAGTTCAGGTCTGCAAATATGCAACAACCAAAGTATCGTAAAGGTGACCCCAACTCATAGAACAACCAACCTCAAGGCAACCAGTCTAAGCCACAAGAAAATGAGGGTAATAGGAAGACAAAGAAGTACAATGGGAAGTGGTGTGACTTCCACAAAATCCCTTGGCAAAAAATCGATGAATGTTGCTCAAAACATTCATTGGTGGCTGAGCTCGGAGAAAAAGAGCCAAACCCTGACTCAGAATGTAATTTAGAAAACTATAAAAGGAAACAGATCATTGATGCAGAACCCATTGCTACCATCACAACCACAACAATCCAACCAGAAGAACCAATGGATCTTGAGGAGGGGGAGTGCCTCTTCCATTCACAGATGTGGGTGAAGGGGACCCCGTTGCACTTCATTATTGATAGTGGAATCCAAAAGAACCTTATCTCATCAAAGATCGTCAAGGAGTTGGATTTACTGACAACATCACACTCGCAACCATACAACATCGGGTGGTTTTTTCAGGGTCAAGATCTCCATGTTAGCCAGCAGTGTCACCTATCCTACAACGTCAATCCCTTCAAGGATGAGGTATTGTGTGATGTTTCCCCACTAGAATTTCGTGATGTTCTTTTAAGCTAGCCATATATGTGGAAGCGTCGTGTTGTTTATGAATTTTGACCATGTAGTATCATTGTTACTCCGGGGGGTCAACTCTATAGGGTACCAGTGGTAGTACCGATTATTGTCCCAACAAAACTATGACGCAAAGTAATCTCGCATACCGCAAAGTTTAAAGCCTCTTCACAATCTAGTCAAAAGGTGAATAGAAGGAAACTGCAACCACTGTAGCCTCGACCCAAGACCTTTCTATCCAATAGAATCAGGGTGAAAGGATTGTAGAAGAGCACAAAGGTATTCTTGTTTCACTTACGGAGGTGCTTTCACACTGCCCAGTCAAACCAAGCCATAGCAGATCCCTTCATAACTCTATTGGCCACAACTCTTTTCCAATGTGCTTAGGGTTACAACCATTATCCTCCATTGATATAACTCTTCATAATGCATCTTCATCGACAGAGTCCTCCCACACTCAGACCAAGATCATGCAGCCAAATTGGTTGAATGGATCCATTTCCCCAAACAACAGATCAATTCCAAGCATAAGTAGGATAACGTCTTCCATAGGGAAAGCAACTCACTAAGGTTTAGATTTAGCAAAAGCTTCCCCGAGAACTTGATGCAATGAAGACCATTTATTCCTAAGGGGGGAGGAATGATCCAGGTGGATATTGGTAGCCACCCACCTATTCCACTGGCTCAAAGAACAATTTTACATTTTAGCAATTTTTTTATAGTTTTTCAGGTCCCAAACTTCCAGGGTTGTTTTGAGGCCCTAAATGACATTTTTTTGGACTTTTGGGGGGCTAGTGATTGTTGAAAACATGCCTTGACCCTTGACAAATGTTGTACTTCTCAGCTAGACCTTTCCGACGACATAGCGAACACCCCAAACATAGATTGTATGCAAAATATATGCCCTTGAGAATTTGATGTATCAACTACCCCCATCAAGGCCCACAAACCTTTTTGTGTTTCATCTTTCGAGGTTAGGGTTTTGAATGTTTAGGGTTTTCTCAGTAATGCTTTATGTTAAAAAGGCCTTTCGAGCCTCATTGTAAACATATTCTTGTGAATGAGAGTAGTCGTCACATATCTTCTCAGAGATAAGTTTCCACCATTCTAACAAGTTCATTCACTCTATATTTTTACAGTTTTTGTACATTTCTTTCACTGATAGAAATTGTGTATTATTGTATCTCTATGTTCTTGCAATATCTTTATGTATTTCCTTCTTATATCTTTGCCTTCATTTTGTT
>JZKD02S0267077.1:26481-40774 GCA_000966675.3 Picea glauca | reverse complement strand
AGAAGATCTTGCAGAATGGAGAAATCTATCCAAGGTCGCCGCAGGAAAAGTCGGAAGTGCAACATCCAATCAAATCTTAATGAATTAGAAGAGCAGATCTTGCAGAATTTTCTCGAGGTTCTACCTGAGTATTGTAGATTTCTTCGATATATGTCTGACTCAACATCTGAAGACAGGGAGAATATTGGAGGTGAGTATATTCCTATTCAAATAAATAGGTTCCAGCAGTTGGAACATCAATTGGCTACTATTTGGGGTGGCAATTCGGGTAAGCAGAAACTGCATTTCGCTGGCACGAAGACTAAATCCCAACCCTCCATTGGGATGGAATCAAGGTTTATCATTGAAAGAACTGAAAAATTTGTCCACTCTATTCTGTTTGAAGAAGAGATTATATTAAGGCACATAGGTGAAAGTGACAATGCAATCCAGAAGGCAAGGATTTTGCCTACTACTAAAGATGGATCTGCAAGGAAACGCCCGGTAGTATCAAGTGATCAACTTCTTCTTCAATTTGGAAGCAACAGAAAAATGTTACCAGCAACTGTAGAAGTCATCAAAGTTTCAGACAATGCACTCCATGATTGGATAAAAACTACAGTTACTAAAAAATTACAAAACGTAGCACATAATATTGTTTTCCTGGGCTTTCTTATGAGAAATGGTAATTTAGAGCGAATGAATGTTAGAGATAATGTTTCATTAATGCATTATGTTGAGTTGGAGATTGGTTTGAAGATTTGTAGGAGGATGTTGAGATATTCTCTCAACCTATCCCTCCAAGAATGGAGTTAGTTGGATCTGAATCCAGCTTTATATATGTGTATTGTGTTGTGTCTATTATGAAATAATACAAGTTATTATTGTGTGTGAATCCGTTGCAATGGCTGCTCTTCATTTTATTTAACAATGAAGAGCTTTGGTCAGCCTATTGTTAACAAACTTTCTTTTACAGAGAGAAATTTCAGTGAAAAACAACTTCTGGTGGTTTTTCTCATGAGCGATGACACTTTAGACCAAGTAAAGAATATTGATATTTCTAACATGAATAATTTTCTTACTTCTGGTAGCCTCGATATTATTTTTTTCTGAATTAGAATATGTGAAAGCAGACCTTTCACCAGAGTTGCAAGATTCATATCTGCAATGGAAAAGAAAGTTTTTTTAATTTTAATCTTGATGAGACCTTGAGCAGTGTTGTTTTTGCGATTAACAAATGGAAAGACCTTTGTTCATCCATCTATAGAGATGATAAAGAAGAATTCAGCCAAATTGCCGTACCAATGATTAGGAAGGATATGTTATTCCATCTTAGGAAAAATATTGAATCTGAAAATGAGGCAGCTAAAAAGTTCAGGAGCAGCAGTTCAAAAATGAATTTTCTTACTCAAACAAAGGAAACTGTATCCCAAAGAAGAGTGCTTGGAAGACATGCATAAATTGAAAGTTGCTCTGTCGGAAGGTCATATAGGGGGTTAGGAGCTTTGGAGGAAAGCTTGTGAATTTCAAGTGAAGAAGAAGAAAAGCCCATTTTACAATGGATGATTGTAGAGATGGCACCAAAGAAAAAAGACTTGGATGAGTTAAATTCAAATTCCATGCATAACATTGTCCTATCTTTCTCGGACCCATTTGAATTAGTGTGTTGTGATGAATTAGTGTGTTGTGATCCCGAGATAGAAGATATAAAAAGGTGGCTTTTCTGAGATGTGGTGAGTTATTGTTTTTTATCCATGACAAAGTACGTGATAGTCTAAACTTGTACATGTTCCCAAAGCTAGGACCATTTCTGCGAGGGAGCAATCCTATTCGCACTTTTGAACGAGGTTTTGATTTGGTAGCTTTTGACGAGTGTACCCGATTCCTGGCTTTATATGAAGCTCAAGTATCCAAGGTTATAATATACAGGTTTGATGAATCATTCTGGAATATAGACTGGACAGGTGTTGAAATTATGTTAGAATTGTTTTATGGGAGTACAAGTATAATATGGATGCAGTGTATTCCTGGGAAAGCAGAATTGCTTCTGGTCGATGACACAAACAGGGTTAGGGTGGTAGAACTTCATCATCGTCCTCCTTTGATGAAACCTAAGCATATTAATCTTTTTTCGGGTTTTTTAAATGCATGCATCAAAATAAAATAAGATATGTCAGGAAATCGATTTGATGTATTTACACATAAATCACTTTTCCACTATTTGTCCGAGTCTTTTTTCAAAGTGGCTTTTGCTTTCATAGTAAATCTAACAATTGTAGAAAGTGTAAATAGACATTTATTTAGGGCATTGACCACTTTAACTGTAGCCATTGTAAAATAGTGTTTAACAATATTTTTGGAAAATTTATTAAAAATAATTTTTATGTAAACATGTAATGATATTTTCCTCATAAAAATAAGTAGGATAATAGGTCAATATTTTCAGTTTTTTCGGATCTGTCCTCATATAAATTGGGGAATTAATTTTTGCTACAATTTCAAACATAGATTTAACAATTTTGAAAACCCTTGCTGCATTTGGACTATTGCAACGGTGATGGGAGTGATTTCAGTGTTTGTTATATATTATATAATTAAATTGTTTTAAATGGTTACATTTATACATTTCCAAATCTGCTTGGCAGGGATTAAGCTCCCAAGCAGCCCTTGTTAAAAGTGTCATTTTGATTTATTTTTATTTTTATAAGATAACAATATATGCATCAAATACTTTTTAACAAATTTTATATATATACTTAACTAAATAGATCTGTCTTCATATAAATTTGGACTATTGCAGCAGTGATGGGAGTGATTGCAGTGTTTGTTATAGATTATACAGTTAAATTATTTTAAATAGCTACATTTATACATTTCCAAATCTGCATGGCAGGGACTAAGCTGCCAATCAACTCTAGTTAAAAGTGTCCTTTTGATTTATTTCTAGATTTATTTCTATTTTTATAAGATAACAATATATTTATCAAACACTTTTTAACAAATTTTATATATTATACTTAACTAAATAATTTGCACATTTTAACTTTTCATTTTCTCCTTCATGAATGCAAACAATTAATATGTGCACATAAAAAAATGCTATTATGTGCTCATAAAAAATATCTTTAGCATTGCCTTTTTCCAACTTCGGACACATGCGAGTTTTTTTTTTTTTTAATTTAATCCAAAATTTAGTGTTTTGGTCCATAATTGATCTCCTTCCTGCATGCAAACAATTAATATGTGCTCATAAAAATATATGCTATTATGTTATCTTGAGCATTCCTTTTTCCAACTTCGGACACATGCTAGGTTTTTTTTTTTAATTTAATTTAAAATTTGGTGTTTTAACCATCATAATTGATGGTTGAATTAGTAAACATAAGGTGTTGCTCATTTTTTTATATTTTATTAGTCCCTGTCAAAGCAGGGAATATAGTGAGGAAAAATAGTGATCGATTTTTGGTCAAATTGTTTTGACTTTTTTACTTTCACCTATGTTTTTAATGTTTTATATTATTTATGTATTAAATTTAATATTTAAAAAATATTGATTAATTTTTTAATATTTGATATTCAAAAATTATATTTTATGATTGGTTGTAAAAGATGAAATGACAATTTATTCCTACTTGGATGTGAAATTGTGAGAAAAAAATAATAATAATTTAAATTTTAAAAAAAATCTAAAAAATTGGCATGTGTCCTACTTCTTAATTCTCTCCTACACTTATTTATTAATTCTCTCCTACACTTATTTATTGCTATCTCGTTTGTTTATTGTTTTACACTTATTTATTGTTCAAATTGTTTAATTCTGTGTTCTACACTTATTTATTTATTGTTATCTCCTCTCTTTGATTAAAAAAAAATCTAAAAATTTGCCATGTGTCCTATACTTATTTATTGCCATGTTGTTTAATTCTTTGTCCTATATTTATTTATTGCTATCTCCTCTCTTTGATGTGCTAAATTTATTTGTTTTACTAAAAGATATTGTGAGTAATACAAGCTGCAAGTTGCAATTAAAATGAATATCATCTTACAATGGGGCAACAAAATGTAGGTTTTGTATTTAAGGCTTATAATAACAAATGACAGTGACATGAATAAGAATCATCCTTTTAAATTGCATCGGATATGCCAAATAAAATCTTTTTAAATTGAATTCCATATGTCAAATAAAATACAATGTTCTCATGTTTAATGCCAAATAAAATACAATCTTTAATAAGTAGATATTTAATATCAAATCAAAATACTATATAAGCAACTGCAAAAGTAGATATTTAATGTCAAATCAAAATACTGTATAAGCAACTTATAATTTATAGTCCCAACTCCCTATCACACATTTTTTGATGGCCATTAAATTATTGAGAGTCAATTATGCGAATGGTTCTAGCTAATGCAATCATAAATGGCTAGATATTGAGATCTGAAAGGGTTGCCCGCATTCCCAACACATAATGTGTGAGTTTTTCCTGCTAGAAAACAGATCTTTAAGGAAGAGCATATCGTGTAAGTTGTTCATGCTAGAACAACAGATCCTTAAAGAAGAGATTGTCAGTGGAAGGGTGGAAAGTATCGATATCCTTAAGGAAGAGATTGCTAGTGGAAGGGTGGAGAGGATCGATATCTCTTAATACTAACGAGCTATGAGCTATTCAAGGTATGGCTATGGATTTGAAATAATCTTTATTATAGGTTGTCTTTTTTATATCAGTTTGTTAAGAGCTTTATCTCATTGGGTTTGGATAAATTCATAAAATATAAATGAAGTGCCTTCGCATCTCAGTGTGGAAATAAGACACGACGAACTAAAAAATAGGGTTTAGAAAGCCATTGAAGATGTTATTCCTCTCTAAAAAAATGATTGAAATGATTGAATAATTAAATAATTAATGTATAATGTGAATACTAAGAAATGGCAAAAGATGGTGGGTATAGATATGTTGTAAATAGTTCAAGAAGACAAATTTCTTGTGGCCTAAGTGTGAAGAGATATCCTACACCACTGACAAGGCTACGTAGGTTATCATTGATAGTCTCTTTGAGGGAGACTATAAATCCATGTGGGACGCAGTCCGAAAAACTTCAATGATCTGCAAGGAAGTGATCAACATGTATGCTTGGAACGTTTATTCAAACATTCTAGAAGAGGTTTGGCTAAACCATCCATATCTAGAAGAGGTTTGGCTAACCCATCCATATATGTTTTCTGCATATTTGACCAAACAATAGTTTCAATAGTTTTAGGGCTCGTGGCTATAATACCATGATCAAAAACATTTAATCTCATGATAAAAAACATTTACATTACCAGTGACTAGATTCAAGCTCAAAGAAGAACCAAAATTTTGCATAAGAATGAATTTATATTACATCATAACTATGTGTAAAATGTGAAAATATTTACCAAAGCACTTTCAAATTACAACTCAAACCATTTTAATTAAATTCTACATGAGAGAATCTGAAATTACTTACTCGTATAAGAGGGTTTCCTTTCCTTATTACTCTTCTTAGATTTCGTGCATTTCCCATGTATTTCCTATTGTTTCTTCCATATCATGACTAGTGAGAAACATGTTCGTTAAAATAGCACACCCTATTCTATTACGATTGAATGCAATAACATTAACGGATAACAATTGGATTTGGTAACACATTACTCGGGATGGCATTGAAATCTATATCGTCATCGGGGTGTGACTTGAAAATAGAAGGAGAGAAAGAAACTGGCTTCTTTCAAGAGAGGCATCACCTGGAGGCCATCAAAGAAAAGACATGCATTGCATTTTATTAAATCAATGAGGAGTACATTATATAGGATTACATTCGGTTTAGACGGTTGAAACCATTAGACGGTTGGAACCATTATTCGATTAACTAATCTCCATTATCTCTAAGTCTCCCCTTTAATGGAGAAAGGATTGACATCCACACCTAACATCTCCCTAAACAGTTCAAATTTTATCTTCCCGAGAGGCTTAGTGAAAATATCAACAACATTTTCTCTAGTATTACAATACATTAAAGCAATGTCATTAGACTGCATCTTTTCTTGAACAAAATGAAACTGAGTATCAACATGCTTTGTCTTGGAATGGTAAACTGTATTATTTGCCAACTTGATTGAGCTATGGTTATCACATTTGATTATCATAGATTTCCTTTGTTCTTCTCCAACATTTTGAAGTAGTCTTCTCAACCAAACAACTTCACAAGTTGTTGCACACAATACTTTATATTCTGCCTCAGTGGATGACAAAGTGTTAGCACATATTATTGTAAAGGGGAATATTCTCTCTGGATTCAGGTCCTTGGTGAGAAATAGATGAAATGGGGCTTAAGATCCATCAAATAAAGTTATCCAAGGTCGTAGTCATGAGCGCCAAAGCATAGCATGCATAAAATCTCTATTTTCGAGTTAAAAATCAAGCAGGTGGGTTAAAAATCCCTTAGGGCCAAAGTCATGAAATGATAGTGGTCGTCTGATCCAGTTAGGATGTGTGGCACATGATTGAGTCTGGTCTCTATTTCGCCTATCATGACTTTGAAATACGAGGGTTGACTCCCTCCCATCCACGAGATGCGAGATGCGAAGGCACCTTTGGGTGCAGGCCCACGGTCATAGCATAGGGTCGTATGGAAAGGCAGTTGAAGGAAGAGGAGCAAGAACTCCCGGTGGGAGAATCCCTTAAAGGATCGGGACCATTAGTCTTGCAGGACGCGTGGTGTACGATTGAGTCTGGTCGCTATTTCGCCTATCGTGACTTTGAAATACGAGGGTCGACTCCCTCCCATCCATGATACGCAAGATGCGAAGGTGCATTTGGGTGTGGGCCCACGGTCATAGCACAGGGTTGTATGGAAAGGCAGTTGGAGGAAGAGGAGCAAGACCTCCCAGTGGGAGAATCCCTGAAAGGATCAGGACCATTAGTCTTGAAGAATGCGTGATGCATGATTGAGTCTGGTCGCTATTTCGCCTATCGTGATTTTGAAATACGAGGGTCGACTCCCTCCCATCCATGATACGCGATATGTGAAGGCGCCTTTGGCTGCGGGCCCACGGTCATAGCACATGGTCGTATGGAGTGGGGACAAAGCAGATGAGGGGCGCGGATCAAATGTGTTCAAGAGAAAATGGATCGTGTTCGTTGATTTTGAAGCCAGATCCAACCGTCGAAATGGAGGGTCATTTTGCAGTTTTAGTCACCAAGGATCCTGGATGCTAGAATGGTGGAATCTCTCGAAAGGAGAAGTGTCGAAGCACCCTGGAGAAAGGCGCCAGGTCATGGCCATGGGTTACATTGAGGGGGGAGCCAAAATAAAAAGGAGGCTAGCCTTTGAACCCTAGCAAGCAAGTGCATGGTCGTCCCTTGTGCTCAAAGTCTCAGCCACCCGCCGTGGAGGAAGTCAATTAATGAAAATTGAGCAGGTAGCTGAAACCTCAACTCAAGCCATGAATGTAAGGCATGGAGGTTCTGGCAGGCAGTCTGCCCAAGATCGTCCTGTGTGCAGGTTTTACTAAAAGAGCCATGCC
Organism: Picea glauca; assembly: GCA_000966675.3. NCBI lineage: Eukaryota > Viridiplantae > Streptophyta > Pinopsida > Pinales > Pinaceae > Picea > Picea glauca. The sequence goes on along the minus strand of JZKD02S0267077.1, from coordinate 33,246 downwards.
GATCTGGTGTCCTCGTCTGACCAGAGGAGCTTGCACACGCTAAGTTGGACTTTAATGTCTCAACTACCCTCCTGCTACCAAGGGGGTGTATTGCTCTGAGTATATATACTTAGTTTTTGTATTTTTGTATGGATGGATGGTAGAGCCGAGCTCCCGACTGTAATGCTTTAATGAAGCATTGGTTTTCCTGGCTATGTATTTGTATGTGAAATTTTTATGTTTAATGAAAGGCATCTCTCTTTTCATCTGGTTTCTATCCCATACTAAAAGAGTTCATGATTGACTGATTCACATGAATCGTTGTGACTGTGTTATGATAAAGGTTTTATTGTAACGTTGTTATGTTCTTTTGGTGTTTCTACAATTTGAATATAAGTTGTTCTTGTGTTCAAGTTTTTATTCTTCAGGCTGTTAGAAGCTCGATGTCTACAACAGACCTTTGCATTTCCTCACAAAAGTCTTCCTCCTACTCACCCTTATTACAACTTACTATCTGAAGTTAAACCAAGACCTCATCTGCTTGTGCATGCCTAGCCTAGTTTTTGAGTTAGAAAAATATTGTTTTGAGTTTACTTCCATTCATCACCCTTCATCAACAAATAGTGAAATAAATTGATGGGCTTCAGGCTTACTCCTGCTGCAATCCAGGAGTGACTTCTGACGCTAACATTTCTGGCGTCGTTGTTTGGGACGAAGTTGAAAATTTTCCCTGGGATAGAACGACATCGAGCCTCTGATTCTGAAGGTGCATCAGGCATCAGAGCCCTATGAGATTGCTATTGTGCACTTGGTGACTCCATTGTGACAACTCCACTGTGGCGATGTTTTAGTTGTGGCTTCCAGAGGTAGACACACGCGGTCCCATCCACGGCTGCCTCTAGTTATGCCTAAAGCTGATCCAGAGGTGATTATCAAAAAAGGAAAGGCCTCTGAAGGATAAACTTCCACCGCTGAACCAGGCAATTTGCCATCTCCTTCTGTAGAAACTCCATTCTCCTCTTCTCAGCTTCCTAGTAGACCTTTTTCTGAAGTTTCCCATTTCCTGAATTTTGGAAGTGTTCCTGCTGAGTTTTCCCCCCCTGGTCTGGGATTGGAGGGAGAAATCCTTGTCACTTCCTTCTCCCCTGAATTTGTACCTTGGCGTAGACCCAGGACCACAGAAGATTTCCCCACTCCTAGATTTACCACCCCTCCTCTTATTATTGTTGTTGCTACTGCATAGAGAGAAGCATCTGTTGACTCAAGCCCCTTAGCCTTCTCTCTAAATCCCCCATTGTTTCCCCTTTCACCTAGAAGCCCATTTCCAGTATCCCCTGTTTGAGCTCTTTCTCCTTTGAGTTATCCTCCACCTAATATTCCTATGGCAGTAGCAAATCCCCCCATGACCAGAATGGAGGCTATAATAGCTGCTAGGTATGCTCCTCTTTTGTTACCTCAGCCTCTCAATGCCCTTCTAGTAGATGGCTACCTTAAGCAGCTACCCAAGTTTATAGGCGAAGGGGGCATAGCTGCAGAAGAACACCTTGAAGCCTTTTACAGTTTTACAGATGATCATGTTATCATGCATGCAGATATATGAATGAGGATTTTCATCCATAGCCTTAAAGGCGAGGCTAGAAAGTGGTTTAGGGCCCTGCCTCCTGGATCTATTGATGGGATTGAGGCTTTGGATAATGCCTTTTTGAGATAGTGGGGAGACAAAAAAGACTTCATGTATTACATGACAGAGTTTGGGTCTTTGAAGAGAAAGGAAGGAGAGTCTGTCTCTGACTTCTCCAAGATATTCAATAAAATGTACAGTAAGATCCCCACTAAGATAAATCCCTCAAAAGCCTCTGCTAAAATCACTTATGCTAGCACTTTTGATCCCGATTTTTGCCTCCTGTTGAGGGAAAGGAGAGCCACTACTCTGGCTCACATGCAGGATGCAGTCGTGGAAGTAGAATCTAACATATTGGTTCTTGACCGACTGAGGAATAAGGTTGATAGAGACATACCCAGGAAAAGACCTGAAGCCTACCCATCCACTTCCTCTCCCCTTCCCCTTCAGACGGATGAGGTAACTAAAGTGCTAAAATTGCTTTCGGCTAGAATGGAAAGGTGGGAGTTAGAAGGGAAGCCCATGTACAGAAATCCCCAAGATATTGATAATAGAGGCTTCAGGAGGCCTAGTAACAATGTGCCACAGGCTTTGCCCAGGGAACAAAGGAGCAAAGATAGAGGTGATCAGAGGATTCAAACCCCTCTCCAAAATAACCTAGTTACTCATGAGGAAGGAGAGGAGATAGATGAGCTCGACCCTGAAATTCACTGTATAGAAGACACTTCCCCTTTTCCCCATTTGACTCAATTTGCATATGAAGAATCCCTTATGAACATTCAAATCAACGAGTTGGGTAAAGGGGAAAAGGCCAACAACACTCCTAACATATACCATCTCAGATCAAAGAAGAAAGAAGGGAATTTTGATAGCCATGATCAGCCCCTCATAGCGGAAAGGCTTGCTAAACCTGCAACAATCACTACTAAAGAAAAGAAAACTTATAATACTTTGCCAACAGCCAAAGAACCTGTCTCTGAAGTAAGGGAAGCTCCTAAGCCTCTTTCCTCCTTTAGTTTTGAGCATGAAATTCAAAAGATTAGAATTCCCGTACCTCTCTCAGAACTAGTGAAAAATAAAGATTTTAAAAAGTCCCTCTCCAAACTGCTACAATTTGAGTCCCCCCAGCCTTCCACAGATTCAGTAAATCTTCAAGACGAAAATCCAGCAGTCGTCCTAGGTCCCATGGTAGAAGACAGAGATGATTCATCCCCTCCCTTCTACACATCCCTGAACATACATGATAAGGTGTTGCATAATTGCCTCATGGATTCAAGAGCTTCCCACAACCTTATGCCCAAAATAGTCATGGAAGAATTGGGACTGGAAGTGACAAAGGCTTACCATAATTTGTACTCTTTTGATTCAAGGAGGGTGCAATGCCTTGGAGTCATCAAATACTTGGTGGTCTCTTTATTTCAGCTACCAATGAAGAGTGTGGTCATGGACATTGTAGTAGTTGATGTTCCCCCCAAGCTTGGCATGTTGTTGTCAAGATCTTGGATTAAAAAACTTGGAGGAACATTACAGATGGTTCTCACATATTCCACCATTCCAGTCTTTGGAGGGGAACACAGGAGGTTGTACAGAGAAGCTCAGCTGGCCTACATTGTTAGTGATGAAGCAGACCCCACCAATCAACCTATCTTTGCACTTGACACTGATTTGGGGTCTAGTTTATTGCAGCTCATTGATACTCCTGAAGCCCCTTTTCAAATCAAAAAGCAACCCATATTTAATCACGAGATACCTCCTCCAACCACCTATGTTTGGAAGATGTTCTTCGACAAAGATTCTTCTAGCAAAGGTGTTGACGCTGGAGTGGTTTTTGTGTCACCTTGTCAGGAAACCATATTCCTGTCATACAAGCTAGAATTTGAAGCTACCAATAATGTGGTAGAATATGAAGCTCTTGTTCTGGGTTTAAGGGCTGCAAAAGAAATGGGAATTGAGGGGGTAGAAGTGTTCGGAGATGCTGAGTTGATAATCCAGCTAGTCAGAAATGCTTATCGGGCTAAGCATCCTCAGTTCAGGAGTTACAAAAATGAGGTGTGGGACATGATTGATAATTTCTTCTCATCTTTCAACATTTCTTTTATTCCAAGAGAGGAAAATACTTTGGACGATTCCTTAGTTGTCTCAGCTAGTCTGTTCAAGATCCCTCTACTGCCTAAGATCAAATATGAGGTTGAGATAAGATATAGGCCATCTGTACCAGAAAATATCAAGCATTGGAAAGTATTCGAAGACGATCTTGAAATCAAAAAAAAAATTCAATTTGTCGATGAATTTTCTATATTACACATTGATCAGGATCCTGATCTCGAAAGTCACCCTCACCCTGAGGTATTTTTAAATAAAATTGATAATCACCATATTATTCATCTGCCTAGCAATCACATTCCGAAGGGACTAGTCCCCTTAAAAATATTGTTCGATGGGAATGATGTGGCAGTAAAGGGTAAGGTTTCAAATGGAGATGTTGATACAATGAACGATTTAAATGTGCATTACACCAAAGCAAGGTCACGGATAGTCTGACCTGAGGATCTTATCAAATATAAAATGGTCGCAATCAAAGACAGCATCAGTTATATTGTTGGTTTGTAATACTGGAAACTCTCTTCAGCAATACGGACAAAATTTTAAATTAAAAAAAACATGGAGAGTAGCGATCGGCTCTATACAAACTTCAGAGCAGCATTCACAGCGAACCTCTGCGCAACAGGTACTCCAGGTTCTCGTCTTCACATCGAACCTCCACACAACAATGAACCTCACACAGTGTGAATTTTGGCCCTCACTCAACGCGTTCAGGGATTAACCCTTCTCTCCCAGAGGCTCTCACAATTTCATTGGCACTAAGATTGGAGATGAACTCTGATACCAACTTGAAAATATAAGAAGAGAAAGAAAATGGCTTTTCTCATGCAAGGCAGCACCTGGAGGTCATCAAAGCAAAGCCACACACTGCATTTTATTAAATTAATGAGGAGTACATTATATAGAATGACATTCTGTTTAGATGGTTGAAACCATTATTCAGTTAACTAATCTCCATTATTTTTAAGTGTATGCAATTGACTATCAATACTTTATTCTATGATCTCGATAGCTCACTCACACCCACACCCCATATTCACTTGATTGACTCCTATAACGAGCTATCTATTATCTTTGTTGCTTTTCTTCTATTCTCGAAGCCAATGTCAAAATACTAGAGCTGGTCAATACCGAATAAGTTGTACCGTTGCTTAATTGCTACGAAAGTCGTTGAAATTCACGACTCTCTGATAAAAATAAATTAGAATGGACAGACAAATTTAGATTCATAATTCTCAAGAAAGAAACACAACGAATGGCAACTGATGACACAACCAGAAAACGAGCGAGAATAGGGTTGGACCTGTCCGATTGAAGAGAAGCCTTATCCTTTATTTTGGGCCCCATCTTCTCTGGCAACAAAGAATATGGATCTGAGACTGGGAAAATTTTTAAAAATATTTTTAGTAGGCATTGTAAGGCTTGCAAGAAACCCGAAACTCTCCTTGGCAGGAGGAAGATCTATATTTCTGCATACTCTAAATATTAAAGACGTGAAATCCCATCACCCCACTAATATTAAAACGAGTCTCCAACAACACGAAACCGTTGCCACTTCCTGGTTACGAAGTCAAGATTCAAACATTGAAACAACGTTTTGATTTAATGTTCTGGTTTGAAAAAAAAATCTAGATATATATATTTTAAATTTTTTTAATTTTTAATTTTGGATTATTTTAAATTTTATATCTTTAATTATCTATTAGTTCAAATAATGTGACTATACTTAAATAATTTTAATATATTATTTTAATATATGTATTTATATTTGTGATTAAAGAATTCATTACAAATTTGAAATTTTAAATATTTTTAATATATGTATTTATTAGTTTAAATAATTTTAATATATGTATTTATATCTGTGATTAAAGAATTTATTACAAATTTGAAATTTTAAATATTTTTAATATATGTATTTATTAGTTCAAATAATGTGACGATATTTAAATAACTTTAATATATGTATTTATATTTATGATTAAAGAATTCATTACAAATTTGAAATTTTAAATATTTTTAAGATATGTATTTATATAGTCCTTAAGGTGTAGGACAGTCGGTGACTGAGTGTGTTGTTAAACCACTCTGTATTAAAAAGTCACCGGTTTGAAACCTGCGGATACTTAAATAATTTTAATAAATATATTTATATTTGTGACTAAAAAATTTATTAAAAAAATTAAAATTTAAGAAATTTCAAAAACATTTGAAATTTTAAAAACTTCATATTTCTAGCTTCTAATTTTTATCTTTTTAATATTAAAATCAGTTCTCATATATATTTAAATTTAGATTTAGTGCATTTTATGCTTCATGCACAGCTCGATTTTAAAATTGAAATTTAAAAAACTCCAAAATTTCCTTAGGTTTTGAGCAATAGTTTTCATTTAGTTTATTTTGTCAACAAAGTTTTAAACTAAAGCTTTAAAAATTCATATTCATTAGGAAATCACACATAATCTTACTTTTGAATTAATATAGATTATTACATAATCTATTTCATTTATAATTTGGTTTATAAGCTTAATTATGACCATATTATTTTAGGTAACCATAAGAACAATAACTGAAATATTTAACAATAATTAATTTATGTGTCTTTACAAATATATATAGATAATCAAATAACATCAATACAATTAACTATAAAAATTATTGGTCAACATTTTAATGTTTAACTAGAAATACTAGATTAATATAGCTTAGTGTAATATTGTTACATTATTACCATGACTTTGAGACTCGAGAAAAAGTGACATGGCATGTAGGATATTTTTTTATTTGACAATATGGGAACCTATATTACCATATGACAAGTAAGATTCTAGTTTAAGTTTATTTATCGCCAATAACATCATTTCTAATTAATTCCTGTAAAAATTTTGAAAATAAAATAAATAAAAAATGAAATCAAACTAATATCTTCATCCCATAATCCATGAATCTAATGTAACCTTCAATTAATTAGAAATATTCACATTTCTATTTAATATAATATTTTATTGTAAAGAAAAAAATAAGCATTGCTAAGATAAGAACAAATTCTCACTAGCTCCATA
>JZKD02S0267066.1:0-20681 GCA_000966675.3 Picea glauca | reverse complement strand
AGTCACAACACATCCAAGCTCTCCAATAGCTTACTCATGCTCCACAACCAATCAATATGAATGCTACTCAATCATGCATAAGAAATCAACATACTATAGCCATCATATCAGTATTGAATCACAAGAGTGTTGATCACTCCATCAACCAACACAAACTACATCATAGAAACCAAACCAAGAATTCCCTAAGCATTCACAACACAACAAGCAATAGTATCCATCGAGACAATAATGAAACTATACGAGTGTGTCCGTGACATATCTGAGCCCATAGAATGCAGATCTGGAACCTACATTTGTATTCAACAACTTGTGATGAGCTCAAACAAAAATCTCCATGATCTTATCAACTTTATGTGCCTTGTCCTCATCCAACCCACGTATGTATGCACCTCGATCCATTATAGCCCACATATACCTCAGAAACTAGGGTTTCTGAAGATCCAAGACTTTTTTCATCAATATCTCTCATATTTCCGAAACTTTTATGCATCCATGAGATCTTCCTCATGCTCTCTTTCTCAGAATAGGTCTTCAATCATGCTCAAGATATCCACACCAAATATGCTCTCACAAGAATCTCTCCATTAATACTCCAAAATATATTCTCACAAGAAGGTCCCCATTGATCCACAGAAAGGATATTTTACAAGAGTCCATAGCTATATTATTTATACTTTCATCCTCTAGGTCACTTAACCCATTTATAGGTCACTTAACCTATTTTCCTTATTTTAGGGTTAACCACTTTCCATAAATAGAAAGTTCTCCAATAGTTTATCATTTAAATATTCCTTCTTGACTTTGTCACTTCTCTTTATTATTTAAATAATCCACCTTGACTTTGTTACTTTACTTTATCATTTAAATAATGATTTCTTCTTTTATGTCAGTTTGAATTCTTTGACCTTCGGGGCTTCAAGTCTTCATATGGGGTTCCTTCATCTTCGTAGGGCCATAACTCTCAAACCATGAGGAGTTATGTGACGTTCCACATACTACTAGAAATGGCATGACAAACACTATCAATATAGGATAGTTTCACTAATAACTTCATTGATATTCATCTCATTATTCCACATACAAGCATAGGTTCTCTCAACCACAAAGCGTCTTCCCATGAGGGATTTCACCATAAGGGGACCACTTTGGAGTTCATCCATTTTTACTTCTTATTAATCATGACAAGACAATAATGAGTCATAAAACTATGCATAATGTAAATAATCCATCTTCATCGTGTATCAATGACAACTCATTGATCCATCTTCATCTATGCATCTTAATCCATCTTCATCGATCGGTTTCCACTTGACATCTATAATTATCATCAAGGATAATACATATACATTGTTCATCAAGCATCAATCAATCAAGCTTTTCAATCAATCAATCCATTGACATCAATCAATCACTTGACATCAAAATAATCAAACCATTGGCATCAATGACAACATGATCCAACAATATCCCCCTTTGACATTGATTGCAATACCAACATTGATGTCAACAACAATCATTGATGTCAACATGTAAGAAAGACATGCTCTACATCAATAGTCATCAATCACAACCATGTGTCTATCTCTACCATAACAATGTGACTATCTCTTCTTAATAGAGTATGTCTTTCTATCAATAAACATCAATCACATCAATGTGACAATCTCTCCCCATTTGACATAAATGGAAAAGGGCCATTCTCCTCTTGGGGCTGCTCCCCTTGCTTGAACTCTCCTTGGAGCTGCTCCTCCAATCTTTGTTCCGCTGAATAATCTCTCCCCTTTTGAACAAGGGATATCAATCTGATGTAATGTTGAAAATACATTGCTCATGCTCCCTCTATGACCATCGCCCCCCTTGGAATTATGCCTCTGTGTTATTTCCTCAAATATAGAGATATTTTCTAGGTATGCATCTAATAAGTATTTCCTCCTGTAATCATAAGAAGAATGACTCCCCCTATGGGTATGTCTCCCCCTATTGATTATAGACAATTGAACAAAATGACTGTTAAAAACAAGTACCCTTTACCTAGGATAAACGATCTATTCGATCAAGTAGGTGGGGAAAAGATTTTTTTGAAGTTGGATTTACGATATGGATATCATCAAGTTAGGATAAAAGATGAGGACATAAGCAAGACAAATTTTCGAACAAGATATGGACACTATGAATTCGTAGTTATACCTTTCGGACTCACTAATGCACCAACCACATTCATGTGTTTAATGAACAGTATTTTCAGTCAATACTTGGACAAGTTCGTACTTGTATTTATCGACGATATTCTGGTCTATTCGAAAACAAAATAAGAACATGAAGAACACTTAAGAATTGTCCTGCAAACTTTAAGGAAGCACCAATTGTATGCTAAATTCGATAAGTATGATTTTTATGAGAAGAAGATACAGTACCTAGGACACGTAATATCTGTAGAGCGTATTGCAGTCGACCCTGAGAAAGTAAGAGCCATTATGGAATGGCTGGTACCAAAGGATGTAGTAGACATCTGGTCTTTCATGGGAATCACCGGATATTACCGCAGATTCATAGAGGGTTTTTCTAAAATAGCTTACCCTATCACATCATTACAAAAGAAAGGGACCAAGTTCAAATGGTCACAGAAGTGTCAAGAAATTTTTAATAAGTTGAAGGAATTATTAACAACCACACCAATTTTAAAGGTAGCAGACCCAGATAAAGACTTCACCATCTATGTTGATGTGAGTAAATAAGGACTAGGTGGTGTCCTAACACAAGAAAGACACGCTATTTGTTATGAGTCCCAAAAATTAAAGGAACATGACCGAAACTATGTCACTCATGATTTAGAATTGGGAGCAGTAATACATGCCTTAAAAATGTGGCGACACTACATAATGGGAACAAAGTTTCTACTATTGATAGATAATAGCAGGGTGAAATATATGTTTAACCAACCAGATCTTAATGCAAGGAGAGCAAGGTGGCTAGCCTTTTTGAGAGAATTTGACTTTGAGGTAAGACATATCAAAGGTAAGGAAAATAAGGTAGTAGATGCTTTAAGTAGAAGAATCCATGGGATATTTGAGATAAACGTTAGCAGGCTAGAAAGCGATCTGGAACAGAGAATAAGGACGATAGGTATTAATGGTGAAAACTACACTAAGTTAGTGGCATAATTACAAAACACTACAACAAACTCAGACAAACCAGACCTGAGTATCGATAAAAATGGGCTACTATGATCTAAAAACAGACTTTACATACCCGATTCAACAAACTTAAAGATAACAGTTCTTGATGAAGTGCATAAGAAACCATATTATGGTCATCTAGGATACCAGAAAATGATAAAAACACTCAAGAAATTATTCTATTGACCTAATATGAAGGGCGAAACAACAGAATACTTGGCTAGGTTCCAAGATTGTCAGCAGGTAAAGGCCGAACACCAACATCCAGCTGGCCTATTACAACCATTACTAGTACCCGAATGGAAATGAGAGACCATATCATTGGACTTTATTATAGGTTTGCCCAAAACTCAAAAACATAATGACTCTATTATGGCTGTAATCGATAAACTCAGTTAGTCTGCACACTTTATTCCTATAAAGTCTACTTTTAAAGCTATAAATATCGCTGAAATATTTATGAAAGAAATTTTTAGAATGCATGGTATTCCTAAAATGGTGATTTTAGATAGAGACGTGAAATTTACATCCGCTTTCTGGAAAGAATTATTTGTAGGGCTAAATACTAATTTGAATTTTAGTACGAGTTATCATCTGCAAATAGATGGACAGACCAAAGAATGAACTAAATCATGGAGGATATGGTCTGCATGTACATAAGAAGAAAACCGAGAAAATGGGAAGACTATCTACACATGGTAGAATTTGCATATAACAATGGGTACCAAACATCAGCTAAGTTAAGCTTCTTTGAGGTACTGTAAGGCAGAAAGTGTACAACTCTAGTTAGATGGGACAACCTGGTTGGAAGACTTATGGTTGGACCAGAGATGCTTCAAGAAATGGAGAATATGGTAAGAAAGGTACAATGAAACTTAAAAGAGGCACAAGATAGGCAAAAAATTTATGCGGACAAGAAAAGAAGACACTTGGAGTTTGAATTCGGGAATCATGTTTACTTAAAAGTCAAAGCCCGAAAGAGTTCACTAAAACTCGAAAAATGTGCCAAGTTAGCACCCAGGTTTTGTGGGCCCTTCGAGATACTAGCTCGAATTGGACCCATAGCATACCAACTTGCACTTCGAGCTAATGTAAAAATTCATAATGTATTTCATGTTTATTTATTGAAAAAGTATGTTCATGACCCTACTCACATGATCGATTGGAACTTGGTGCAGGTGGAACCAGGAGGAGAGTTCCAGGAAAAACCATTGTGCATTCTAGAATGGAGAGGCATAACACTTCAGAACAGAGTTTTCGCTCAGGTAAAGGTGCAATGGAAGCACTTTAGTCATGAGGAGGCCACTTGGGAGTTGGAATGAGATCTCATCCAATCCTGTTCTAGGAAAGGAACGAACACTGAGGACAATGTTTTATTAAAGGTGGAAAGGATGTGACATCCCCAAAAATAAATTTATTTTTGAATTTGAAAATTGTTAGGAAGATTATTTCATTTTTGGTAAATTCAAAATTGGAATTTATTTTTCATTTATGGCCATTCCTAATTTGGAATTTGGTAAATTGTAATTAATTATTATGAATGTTGGGTTGAGATCTGATTTGAACCAACTAACTATTTGACTATGACACTAGTATGAAAACATAATATTTTATAATTATTGCAGGAGGACAAATGGAACAGCCATATTAAAATCAACGGACCATGACTCCATGAGTGGGAAATATGTTGGAACTACCTCAGGGCTGATTGTTACAAGTGGAAAACTAGGGATTTGACCATTAGCAGCCCCTAAAAATCAGGGATTTAGAAAGATGCAAAAATTCCCAGGGGAGGGAAAAGATCTAGGCAAAAATATTGTTTTGATAAATAGCATATGGAGGCAAGACACTGCCTAGTATGTTAGGGGGGAAAGAGACTACTGTCTTCTTTCTATTATGAACACTACTGATTGAGTGTGAGGCAAGAAGAATTTGCTGAAACTGAAAGACATTGTTGAGGAGGAGTTTCCAAGTTATCCCTCATGGACTCATAGTTAGGCTAGGGGGTGAACTAGGCAAGTGATTTGGCTGCCCTGTTCTACCGTTGGGAGGAGCATGGTTGTTCCCTTTGTCTTCCCACGAGCTATATCAGATATGTTGCTCTACTCTTTATCTGTCTGAATGATTTTATATCTATCACAATGTATTTATTAAATCTGAACTGAAATGATTTCCATTCTCTGTCTCAAAGATTTTATATATGTTGCAATTGGGATGGACTGTAGGATAGACCTTACCGATTTAATTGTAGGTGTGCATAAAAAAATTCTTTATATTCCAGTTAATCATGGAATATATTTATGGAAATTTTAGGAAATACATATGTATTAAAAAGGACATTGTTCAACCTGTGTTGAGAATTCGTACCTGTTATGTATTGTTTATGAATTGGAATATTCATTTCCTTTACATTATGTTGTCTATGAATATACTAAAATAGTTCTTTTTTTTTAAAGAGAAATTGAGATCTATATATGTATCTATGCTTTTATGTGCATAACCATAACACGATAGAAATAATAGGTTAATTATAAGTGTACAGTTATATATATATATATATATATATATATCATTGTAAGATTTACATTCATACTTATATGTACCGTATTATTCCTTGAAGTTGGGATGAACCACCCACTGAAATATTATTGTTGGAGTAAAGACAAAAACAAAAAAAAATAGTTTAAACTATTACAATTTTACTGTATCTCTTTAACAAGGAAAAAATTAGGATAAACTAGAGAGATGGAAAGATACATGCATAATTTATCTTATACCAAATACACAGAAAAACTGGAATAAGGGGATATAAAATAAAGAAATGAAAATAGATTTAACTCCCTTATCAAATGCGAGGTTGTGAATGGGTTTTATTTTACACATACTAATAAATGATACCAACATGATGAAAAGAAAGAGAAACGTTATACCATTATATTACAGACTCAAGCAATGCATACAGTGAATAAACTTGCAAAATAATTAAAGATACCCATATACCAGATGGTAATTACATACTTGCTGAAAGGGGAAACTATAGTCATCAACCACCCAGTGGGTTGGAAAGGGCTACTGGATGGTAGACTTGCCTGTAAAAAAATCTAGTATGACCAGAACTACCGAAGGAAAAGAATCGTTCTAAAATCGGAAAAGAAGTCCCCTCCCCTTTTGTTGAACAAAGTATAACACACAGGTTTGGTATAGGTTCCTTTCTTTACCCCACAAAACTGATTTCTCTTTTGTCTCACCAAGTTACCATACATAGAATTAGGGGAAGAACAATGATAATCCTATGGGTAACAAGGATGATTTATACGCGATAACCCTTATACAATGCCAGAGCTGAGTTATGATAAGTCGGGACGAGGAGGCGACTTGTAGAGGATCCTAGGGAAAATAAATAGTTGGATCAAATAGTAGAGAAACTTTGTTACATGTTTGATGGAGTCGACCGATTCGTTCCTGGTTACCATTCTCACTATTGCTAGAATGAGTCCTTTTCACAGTGCACACACCAAACCAAAACCCTTACAGTCATCAGTGGATAAACTTCGTAGAATGGAATAGACGAAAAGAAGAACATAACCTTGTTTAATAATCAGAACTTAGGTTAGTAAAAGCTTACCAGAATGGAAATTGGTCATGTCGTCGACCGGGCAACGTTTTTTTTGACCCGTCAACATGTTTCAGTGGAAGGAAAAATAACACACAGAGTCTCTCGAAAGGGCTCGACAATGGAATAGTGGGTACGTTGAAAACCCTAGTAAGAGCCTTATATACTTGGTTAAATGCCGAAGGTACGAAGGACGAGGGATTCATGTAATTAGGGCCGAGTTGGCATCACCGGAATGGATGAATCACCAGGTGATGGTTTCGATATTCGCACACATAGAACTACCATTAAATGGTAAGTACATAGCCTTATTTCCTTTTGTCAGTTGACCAAATTTTCACATCAAGAAATGGAGAAAAAAGTATATCCCTTCGAGTCCCGACGAGTTGAAGACTCGTACACCTCAACTGTAATTTTTACCATGAACCTATCCTTCGGGAAGGCCCATTGGATTATTTTCTAGTTAAGTCAAAGATCATTACAAGAATTCATTACTCAACCTCTGTAAAATAACATGACCGGAGTTATCACTAAGTCACTTAGTTACCGCTATGCGGTATAGACTCGAACCATGGTCTGATATGTGTATCGACTGAATTAAGTTTACAAGGGACAAATCAAAATAGTATGATGCACAAACATAGAAAAACCCTTAATTAAAGTGAGATTTTGGAATTGTAAGTCTTAAGTCTATATACTATATGGGCACTATATACATGAGAATAGGTTTGAAACTGTTGAGTCCTTAGTGATTTATCCTGACAAGTCTTCTACCCGTAGTAATTTAAATTGGTATAGGAGTGATAATGCATGAGATGAAGAGTAAGTTATCTCATTAATTATGTAATATAAAGGGAGGGTTCTTTCCCTTTATCGATAAACAAATAAAAAAACGAAATGGGAGAATTATGTCGCATACAATTTATTTTTTTTATGGCAAATTTGGGGTCCATTAAAACTAGTGGAACAAAATGAAGGAGCATTTGTGCCTAAAGTAGAGCTACCAGAGAAAGAGAAAAAAGGTGCATCTATGTTTGAAGTAGAGCATGAGAAAAATGGAAAAATTGATGGTGAATATATCAGTGCAACAACCCGCATTGATGAAATGCTTCCAATAATGTTTGTTGGTGAAAACAAAGGATCAACATCAATAATCTTTAATGAACATTGTCGAGACATTGGCCTCTTTGAAACAGAAGTAAGAAATCTTGAAATTTAATTTGATGATGATAATCTGTCTTATGATGAGTGCCTTCCAATAATGGAAGAGAAGAAGAAAATTGATAAATTGATGTTTGAAGGAGAAATCCTATTTGGATTTTAGAACCAAGTGGATGATTTGGTGACTACAAAAGAAGTGCTTGAAAGAATGTTTGATGACAGAAGAATTCAAACCAATACACTTATGACTTCCAATGAAGCATCTAAAGAAGAAGATAATGTTGATGTAGATTTGAAATGGATTGAACAATCAATATATGATGATGATAATGGTGAGTAGCCAAAAGAAGAAGATGAAGACATGGATGAGGATCTCAATGAAGACTAGTTTGAAACCATTTTCATGCAATGGAGTTTTGAAGAAATCATATCTTATTCTGAGTTAATGTGGAAGAAGTCTGTTGACTATGTAGCCTAAGCTATGAAGGGAATTTATGATAGTTTGCAGTGGTAGCATCAACCCATTGTCAAAAACAAATTTGTTGGAGAAGAAGATGAAAGAAACATGCATAAGAAACTTGATCAAATTATGAATATGAAGTTACAACGACAAAGACAAAAGGCAAAGCACAAAGCCTTCAGTATCAATGCCAAAATGACACAAATGACCAGATTAGAATAATACAGAGTTTGGAAGAAGAGAAAGAGGAAACCTAGCTCAAGTGAAAAGTTGGAGTATAGTTTTGTTGTTACGTATTGTAAGCCCAAGCTGAGACATACACCAGCATGCATTTTCCTTTCTGAATTCGTTTTTGTTTGGTAAATCCATTTTTTTTTATTTCGCAACACTTAGGCATTATGAGTGTTAATGTTTGTAATTGATTTTAAGAGGAAGTGTTAATTATATCAGTAACCTCAACAATATCTGAATGTACACTGCCAGTTGTACGATTGTTTCTTGATCTTCCTGATTTTCTCGAGCCTATTTAGCTCAGCTCTTTTCCCTTATTGAATATACTCGATGCCATTGTGCTCTACTCATTCATGTTTTCCAATTTTGTCTTCTCTGTATTATCTTCTTTGCTTCTCACTTTGTCAATAAAGGGAAAGTGACACACTCATATGAATGTAATCTTCGTAAATGGAAGCGGATCAAACGGATAAAACCATTAGTTTGCAAGACAGCCGCAATTAAATCTCCATTTAAAATCAACGTCTTAATCACAGTTTGATTTGTTCAAAAAAATTATGCATTTTTCACACAAGAACTTCTCCACAATTAAAAAAAATAAATCTAACTGATCTCTATAAGATAGTAAATCTTTATTATTGAGTACCAAAAAATACCACGATTTGGAAAGTTTGATGTTAGGGAGATGAAATGATTCTAAAATGAAGAAAATGATAATGTTGCTATACGATGACTAAGAAAATGTGATCAAATCAAACCAACGTCTAAAATAATAATTGTTCCTTACACCCTCTTATAATGATTATTTTACAAATATAGAAAACATGTACAATTCTCACAAAAATCACATATGTCACATTTATCTGGTATGACCTTCATCAACAATTCTACCCACTCTGTGATCTCAATGACTTTGATCTTTCTTCACCACATCTTCGACCTACCACTTAACCCATTTAAGATTGAAACGCCTCAAATCAGGGATGGCGTAAATGTACGATTAACGCTTTTTGACTACCCTAAGAATAGCCTAAATTTTGAATTAATCCATGGAAGTACTTCCATCTTAGATTTTAATAACATTGTAGTCCTTTTCATAAAAAATCATGAGATTTTAATAACATTGTAATACATAAAATTCAATTCAAATTAGTGTTTGCATCATCTAAACCGATATCAAAGGGAAGGGTATTTAGTTGTTTCATCGTTTAACATCAATACAGTATACATTATTTATTGATTGCTTCTCTATAAAGTGCTATAAAGATCTTTCTAATAAATATTGTAATAAATGACAAAGTGTGTAATTTAATTTCTAAAATTCAATGGTAAACATGGTATTATTTATCGATTGCTTCTCTATCAAGTGGTATAAAGATTTTCCTAATAAATATTGTAATAAATGACAAAGTATGTGTAATTTAATTTCTAAAATTCAACCGTAAACCTGGTTACTGTTTGTTTCCTCTTAACTAACACCTAAGGGAAGGGAATTAAGTTTTTAAATCTTATAACATCAAGTCACAATTTATACAATAATGAAAATGTAATTATTAATAAAGTTTAAGATTAACTAGACCCTTAGGTTAAGGATTAAAAACATGAAAACCCATATGATTTTATGTTAACGCTTAAAAACATGGAAATCCATGTGATCATTGTGAGTGGATAGTTCCAATTATTTTGAATACGTTTAAAGGAAATTTTCCTTAAAAAATAAATGCATTCTTGTTATTAAATTAACTCTATATTTCGAATGTTGTTTTATCATTTAGCGTTCAGTCCTATACTTAATAGGAAAAAGAGCTAAGATAACTTAGAAGTTTAAGGCTGGTGGAATTACTTTGGTGTTTAGTTTTCTTTTATGAGAGATCATTTATGGTTTCACATCTTATCGTTTCCAAGATAAATGAACCCAAGTGTTACCAATTCAGCAATGAACGTAAGTGTGCTTATTTTGAAACAAGTCTATGCTAATTGTCATCCAAACACGTATATTATCAACGGTTTGATGGTCCATAACATAGTGAATGTACACTATAAATAATTCTTAAAATTATATTTTAAAATAAAATTATAAATTTAAAATATGTAAAGAATTATAAAAACATATAATCTTAAAATTATATTTTAAAATAAAATTATATTATCAAAAACAAAAGTGATAGTTATGTTCACGTGTTCGTGTTTTTTTTATTGTCGTAATATTTTATGGCACAACATTTTAAGCATTGTTTCCATACACAATACTTTTACCAATATGTGAAATCTTAAGGCCCATCTTGTGTTCAAATATGTGTATATGGCACTTGTCATATGCCAAATAACTCATTTTTAGTCGATTTTATCCCTACAGTACAACAAAATTAGAGTCTACTTGATGCAGCCCCCTTACTCTCATGTAGGGTTGCACGACCTCCTTGTCTTGGATCTCTGATTCTTGAGTCAAGTGACTCTCTGAAACCTTGATGGTTTATTTCTGTGACTATACACATGCCCCTTTGGCATCTTGTTTTAGGTTTAATGGCACCCACATCCTTCCCTTTAGCTCTCCTGTGAAATCTCAGAGTGATGGACATTAGCTCATTTTCCTGATAAGCCCTCTTGATGTGACCTTTGTGATGACCACACGATTGTAGACGGGGCTACAAGTGGTTTGAAGTCAAACTGATTTTGGACCCGCAATGTTCCTCTAACCTCCACATGTCCTCCTGACGAAACCACTGTTTGGATTGCGGCCCACCCTCAATATTTTAAACTCCGTGTTAGTCCTGTCCCCGCAATGCTACAGGATTGTCAATCTCACGATCTTGATGATACTTTCTAAATTAACAGTTCAAACTTGGACATTTCAAATCCACGAACTATATTTTCTCCCTCGAAATCAATGGTTTTGATCTCTTCGCAATTCTAGACTTCGAGGTTTTGAAATCTCAAACCTAGGTCTCTTTTGTACTTCGAACTTCCAGAACTAGCAATCTGCAAACACCTGTCTTGTCAACCAACGGTGTTGATCACATCGGAACTTTGGGCTCTGGAGTTGTCAAACTTCAACTCTTTCCTTCTTTGTCTTCTATCTAAAGTCTAAAATCCACTAACATGTGACCTCCTAGGATCAACGATAGTGATCCCTCCACGTCTCTGGACTTCAGAATTTTCAACCAGGGATGATTTTAGGGGATAAATTTCGCTCATGGGATAATTTTCCATGGTTTTTCCCAAAATAAGATTCGCTATTCTAGAAATGATTCGCCCAAATTCTAAAGGATAAAATTATTTTACTTTAAAAATCGCCAAAAGTTTATACAAACTATATAAAATCCTTATACATTTGAATAATTTTACAAAAATATTGCCAACATTTTATAGTTAGCATATGAAGGATTAGTAAGATTCGCCAAGGTTTCTACATTTAAAAATAAATTTCCATCCTTAAAATCATCCCTATTTTCAACTCTCAACTTTTCTCACCACGCGAAGTATGTGTATTTCTAGCGCATGTCCTCTTGATCAAATGATCGAGGATTATTTTGAGACTTTACCCGACCTGCATGGATCTATGCCACATTTCTCCTAGATCCGACAACTCTGAATCACTTCGGGTATTCTGGGTTCAGCACTCTTAGTTGTTAACCGAAACTCCACAATAACTTTACTCAGAGTGCATGATCTACTACCAAGTGGCCACTTATAGATCGATGAAACTAGGCTCTTCGACTCTTTGAGATTTAGGTGTTTCAACACTTCGACCTCCCCCTTCCTCTAGATATTCCAACCTGTCGACACATATCCTCTTGGATCTAATGATCGAGACCCGCTCTGGCTCCTCGGCTCTCTGTGCTTCAGAAATCTTAAAGTTCAAATTCTCCTCCTCCCGGACTCACGGTATCTAACAATTCATATTTAATTTGGTGATCTGACGCATGGAGTTTTCCCCAAACAATTTGATGGTTCATATATGTTCCTACCGACTGGGCAACTGAGATTCTATTTCAGATATCAGGCTCTTCGGGCTCTAGAAATCCCAGTTCTCAACTCTTGTGATTTTTCTCTCTCTTCTGTGTGTGAAGAACTAAGGCTCGTGCACTTCACTTTGATCAAACGACTATTGATCTTTTTCACAATGATCCAAAGGCCACTATCAGTCCTCCTGAGCTTATGAGTTCTTCCGACTTGGAATATTTCTCCGTATTCAAAGTTTTCAAACCTTTAGTCCTCCTTATGAGTCCGACTATCGACTCTCTCTAACACTTTATGGAAAGTGCTATCCCTTCTGAGCTTCATACTTAAAAGGATTTTGATTCCCCATGTACACCTTGTTTTCTCGGGATTTTGATAACTTAGATAGAAGGATTTCTTGAAAATAAATTCTTCTCTCCCACCTGGTGTTACTCTGGTTCAGGTTCTTTGACACTTGGTCATTTCACGATGTTGTGCACACCTTACACTCGGTCTAAGTTTCGTTTATTCTCTATGAAATTCTTTGAGTCACTCTGAGACTCAGTAAATGTACTCCTTGCATTCAAGATGCACACCTTGCATATGAGTGTTAGAAGAGAAACAATTGAAACTCATCCAGATTCGTTACGAAGTCATGCATTCAACCTCTCGAACAATCATACATGAATGAAAATAGAATAAATCACACACACAAAATATATCATTCATTCGTCCATACATCAAATGAACACAGTCCAAGGATTTGGGACAATTCTGTCTGTTCTATTCCTTCATGAAAACAAATTACATAATGTTTCTTCTACTCTGCTATGTTATATTGATCTCTCAGATCTCTATATCATTCTTTCTACTCTATCTATTCTATTAAATGCAACAATGAAAAACTATCTAAGGACTGACTCCATGAGCTCTCTCGTCTTGTCTGCAACCCATCCTATCAAACTCTTAGTTGTTACCTATTCTGTCCTATTATAATAACTAATAGTTATTGCGATATAAAAGTGAACAATCAATTTCTGCAACCCCTTACATTCCTTCACAACTTTACAAACAAGTTACATTTTTAAAATGCTATTTACAAAATATCTCAACAACCTCATTTAATTCTGAGTTAATTTCTGATTTGAAACTCTATCATTGCTGAGATGTCGTTCCTTTGCCTCCATGCTTGCATTTTGAATTTGAAGGCGATGCTCTGGCATCATAATCCTCTGGTTGAAATTTTCATGGACTCCTGTATTGTCTTTCCATGCTTCAAAATATCAGGTTCTGTAACCCAACTTGCATCTTCCTTTGGATGATCTTTCCACTTCACTAAGTATTCAGAATATGTCTTTCTCCTAGTGTTCTTTCCATCTCTATGTTCAACGATTTTCTCCATCTGAGGTTTTTTTGCTGTGGGCAATTGTTCCTCCCACTGAACTTCTTTTTGATCATCTGATTCTCCTGCACCGTCTCTCCTATAAGGATACAAGTCTACAACATTGAATATCGATGATATCCCAACATTGTTTGGAAACTCAATTTCATAAGCATTGGCTGCAAATTTTTTGAGAATTCTACATGGTCCTATCTTCTTCACCTTCAATTTGTTATATGTTCCCCTTGGAAGCCTTTATTTTCTCAAATTAGCTAAAAATTCATCTCCAACTTTGAATTTAATTTCTCTCCTCATTTGATCAGCTCTACTCTTGTATTTCTGGTTTTTGTTCTCTGACTCTGTCATGGAGTTTTTGCATTTCTGCTGCAAAATCCTCTACTCCAACACTTCTGAATGCATCTTCATTCATATCTCTCAACTCTGTAATCCCTCTTGGTTGTATACCATACACAATTTCAAATGGACTTTTCCCTATACTCCTGTTCATTGAATTGTTCAATGCAATTTCTGCTTCTGCCAGAATCTGATCCCATTGACGACCTTGCTCAGTGACTAAACTTCTTAACAAGTTTCCCAGAGTTTTGTTTACTAATTCAGTCTATCCATATATATGAGGGTGATATTATGACCTAAAGGACAATTTTGTCCCTAGCCTCTTCCATAGAGTCCTCCAAAAGTTTCCTATAAATTTGGTGTCCCTATCTAAGACTATGCTCCTTGGCAATCTGTGTACCCTGTACTTCTATGAAAAAAAAATTGGCTATGTGTGTAGCATCGTTTGTCTTCTAGCATGGTATGAAATGTCCCATTTTTGAAAATCTGTCCACCACAACAAATATGGAATCGCTCCCTTTTTTAGTTCTAGGCAATCCCAAAACAAAATCCACATTGATTGTATCCGACGACCTTTCTGGAATTGGTAATGGTTGATACAAACCAGTATTTTGTTGTCTTCCTTTTGCATATTGACAAATTATGAATTTTTTCACAAAACCTTTCACCTCTACTCTCATGCTCGGGCAATAATACAAATTGCTAAGCAGTGAAAATGTCTTATCATGACCAAAATGTCAAAATAAGCATTCATTGTGTTTCTCCTTTAGAAAATTATCTCTCATTGATCAATTCGGTATGCATAATTGGCTTCCCTTGAACAATAATCCATCCTGGATCAAATATTCATTCCACGAGCTTATGTCTCCCAATAAAGGATTCTTGCATGCCTCATAATCTTCCTTAAAGTATGCATCTTCTCTATACATCTCCTTGAGGTGTTGAAACCCTAAGGTTTCCACTTGGAATTTATATACAATCAAACTCCTCTTTCTCAAAGCATACGCAACTGTGTTAGAAGTTCCAACAATGTGCTTAATAACACAAGTAAATTTTTTCATAAAGTCTACCCATTTTTCATGTTTCTGATTCAACTTTTCTTACCTAGTAATAAATTGAAAAGCTTGATTATTGCTATACAAGAAAAATTATTTGGGAATTAGATAGTGTCTCCACTTATTCAAATCTTGAATCACTGCATAAACCTCTTTGTCATATGTGGAATAATTCTTCTTAGCGTCATTCAGTTTCTCACTGAAATAAGCAACTGGCCTCTTATCCTGACTCAAGACTGCTCTAATAGCTAATCCACTTGCATCAGATCTTGCTTGAAATATTTTTCCAAAATATGGTAAGACCATAATTGGTTGTTCTGTGATTTTCTCTTTCAACACTTTGAAACTCTTTTAAGATTCCTCTGTCCATTTAAAAGACTTGTGTTTCTTCTTCACAGTGTCGAGCATGGGTGCACATATACCACTGAAATTTCTGATAAACTTTCTATAAAAACTTGTTAACCCATGAAAACTTCTTACCTCAAATATGTTTCTTGGTGATGCCTCTTACCTTTTCTAGATCTATCTCTGATTCATTTGAAGAGATCACGAAACCCAAACATATGAGTTCCTTCTTCATAGAAGAACTTTTCTTCAGATTTATCAACAACTTCTCTTGCTGCAACTTTTCCATCACTGATGTCAAATGTATTAAGTGTTCTCCCTTTGTCTTACTGAAGATTAGTATGTCATCCATATATAGTATGACACATTTCCCTATGAATTCTTTCAATAGTTCATTCATCAATCTCATAAATTTTCTTGGTGCATTTGTCAACCGAAATGGCATGACCAACCATTCAAACAATCCTTCGTTTGTCTTGAATATTTTTTTCCATTCATCTCCCTCTCTCATTCTTATTTGATGATATCCACTCTTAAAGTCTATCTTGGGAAAATAGATTTCTCCACTCAAACAAACCATCAAATCATCCATCCTCAGAAAAGGAAATATGTACCTAATGGTTATTTTGTTGATGGCTCGGGCATCTGTACACATTCTCCATCCTGCATCCTTGTTTGGACTTAACACAATTGGTACTGCATATGGGCTTAGGCCTTACCTGACTAAACCTTTATCCAAAAACTCTTGGACTTGATTTTTGGCTTCCTCATGTTCTCTAGGTGTCGATCTATAAGCTTCTTTGTTTGGTAGACTAGCTCTGGGAATAAGGTCAATATGATGGCTGATACTCCTAATCGGTGGCAATGAGTGAGGTAACTCATCCACTACTATGTCAGCAAATTTTTCTATCCTGGATTTCTATAGGAAAATATTCCATAGAAATACTTGTAAGGATAACTCTAGGCTTCCTCACTACAACAAATTGCATTTCTTTTTCCTTCTTGAATTATTTCAAGAGTTCCTTCCCACTCATGAGAAGTATACTTGAACTAGCTTCCCTCTTTTTCTCTTTGTCTTCTATTGGTAACAACATATGTGTCCTACCATTATTTTCTAGGGTATAAGTATTCTTTCTCCCATCATGAATAAATTTTCTATCGAATTGCAATGGTCTCCCCAATAAAATATGACAGACATCCATAGGAATTACATCACATAATATTTCATCTCTGTACCCACCTATTTTAAATTCAACTTGCCATTGTTGACTTACCATTACTTGGTGTCCTTTCTGCAACCATGATACCTTTTATGGGGTTGGATGTGCATTTTTCTTAAAATCCATCTTCTCCACCATCTCTATGGATACTAAATTTTCATTTCTCCCATTGTCTATGATCACGTTGCAAACTTTTTCTTTCATCTTGAAAGAAGTTCTGAACATACTTGTTCGTTGAATTGGTTCCTCCATCTCCTTCTCTGGTTTAAGAATAATATTCCTCATCATGAGGTTCTTTCCTCCTTCTGTTTCTTCTGCTTCCACATGCTTATGTGCTTCAACAACGTGTGCTTCACCTCCTCCTTCATTATTTCTCTTGGGACATTCCCAAGACTTGTGCCCTTGCTTTCCATAGGTATAACATATAACTACCCCTCCTCTAGCTCTTCATCTTCCTCTTCCTTTGGAAAACGAACTTCTCCCACCATGTTGTCCTTCCTTAGAACTTCCACCTTTCTCACGGTGACTCTGTTGTTTGTCAGCTTCATGCTTCTACTTCTGGAACTTTTCTCTGGTAGTTCCCTTACCTCTTCTTGAATTTCCTCCTCTGCTTCGCGGGCTTTGCTTCCTGGCCAATTTTTCTTCATCTTTCAAGGCTGCTTGATAAGCATCCTTGATTGTACTAACCGAAATCATGATGATCTCCTCTTGGATTTCATATCTCAGCCTATTGATATATCTAGCTATCTTTTCATCCTCATTTTATTTTTGTCCAAACCTGATGTTCAGTCTGTAAAATTCCCCAGTGTACTCCTTCACCGATAAGATTTTATGTCTCAGGTTTTGTAATATCCTCAATAGACTGATTTGATACTCCTTTGGGATAAATTTTTCCTTCAACTTGGCTACCATCCTATCCCATTTTTTAATTTTCTTCTTACCATTGCTCCTATGTTCGGCTTGCAGTTCATCCCACAATAGAATTGCATGAACTTTCAGTCTTGTCACTGCATGCTTCACCGTATTGTCTTCTTCGACATCTTCATAATCGAAGTATTTGTCCATAGTGCGTACCAAATCTAACAATTCTTCAACTTCTAAATTGCCTTCATACATTGGTACCTCTATTGTCTCTATCACTCCTATTTTTTAAATGACTTTTATCAAGCGATATTGTGCAGCATCCTGTGCTACATTTTCTTCGACCTCTTCTTCTTCACTCTCAACTTCATTGATATCTCCAGCATCTGGTTCTCTCCTCTATGTTATTTCCATGGTGTCCTTTCTCATTTAGAGTCACCTTATTTCTTCTTCCATTTCTTCATTCTCTCTACACCTTCTGGGTGGCATGATTCCACTGCGTCACCTACAAAAATAAATCAATTTTTTGATACCACAAATGATATCAATTTACCTGCTTTCTCCTTTTATTTGTTGTCTACAAACAAACTCAAAATCATCTCGGATACCACCTGATGCAGCCCCACTACTCTCCTCTAGGGCTATGTGGCCTCCCAATCTTGGATCTTTGATTCTTGAGTCGACTGACTCTCTGAAACATTGATGGTTTCCTTCTGTGAATATACACAGGCCCCTTCGGCTTCTTCTTGCAAGGTTTATGGCACCCACAACCTTCACTTTCTCTCTCCTATGAAATCTCAGAGTGTCGGGCGTTAGCTCCTTTTCCTGATAATCCCTCTTGATGTGACCTTAGCGATTACCATGTGATTGTGGACGCAGATACAAGCGGTTTGAAGTAAAACTTCTTTTGGGCCCGCAATTCTCCTCCAACCTCCATGTGTCCTCCTCATGAAAACACAGTTTGGATTGTGGCCTGCCCTCAATATTTTAAACTTCACGCTAGTCCTATCCCCAAAATGATACAGGATCGTCAATCTTGATGATACTGTCTTAATCAACTTTTCAAACCCATGCCTTTCAAATATATAGACAAGATCTCCTCCCTTGAAATCAATGGGTGTGATCTCTTTACAGTTTTGGAATTTAGGGTTTTGAAATCTCAAACCTAGTTCTCTTCCATACTTCGACCTTCCGGAACTAGAGATCTGCAAATACCTATCCTGTCAACCAACGGTGCTAATCACTTCAGAACTCTGGGCTCCGGAGTTCTCAAATTTCAACTATTTCCTTCTTTGGCTTCTATTTAAAGTCTCTAATCCATTGAAGTGTGACCTCGTAGGATCAATGACTGCGATCCCTTCACGTCTCTAGACTTCAAACTTTTCAAATCTCAACTTTTCTCTCCCCGTGAAGTATGTGTATTTCTTCCACATTCCCTCTTGATCTAGTGACTGAGGATTACTTTAGGGCTTTACTGGAGTTCATGGATCAATGTCACGTCTCTCCTAGATCTGATGAATCTGAATCACTTCGGGTCTTTAGGCTTCGATAGTCTCAGTTCTTAACTGAAACTCCATAATAACTTTACCTCGAGTGCATGATATACTACCAAGTGGCCACTTATAGATCAACGATTCTAGTCTCTTTGGCTCTTCGAGCTTCGGGTGTTTAAACAGTTCAACCTCTTCCTTCCTCTAGATCTTACGACCTGTCGACACGTATCCTCTTGGATCTAACGGTCTAGAACCGCTCTAGCTCTCCGGCTCTCCATCCTTCGAAAATATGAAATTTCAAACTCGCCTCCTCCGAGACTCATGGTATATGACGATTCATATTTACTTGGGTGATCCGACACTTGGATTTTTCCCTGAACAATATGATGGTTCAGATCTGTTGTTGCCAATCGGGCGGTTGAGATTCCATTTCAGATATTCGGTTCTTCAGGCTCCAGAAATCTCAGTTCTCAACTCTTGTGATTCTTCTCTCTCCTCTATGTGCGAAGCTCTAAGTCTCGTGCACTTCACTCTAATCAAATAACTATTGATCTTTTGTACAGTGGTCTAATGATCACTATCACTCCTCCTCCTAATATTTTGAGTTCTTTTGACTTGGAATATTTCTCCATCGTTAAAGGTTTTGAACCTTTACTCCTCTTTACGAGTTCGACTATTGGCTCTCACTGACACTTTATGGAAAGTGATATCCCTTCTGAGATTTGTCCTTAAAAGGATTTTGATTCCCCACACACAGCTTGCGTTCTCGAGATTTCAATAACTCAGATCGAAGGATTTCTTGAAAAGAAATTATTCTCGCCCACCTGGCGTTACTCTGGTTCGGGTTCTTCGACACTTGGTCATTTCACAACGTTGTGCACACCTTGCACCCAGTCTAAGTTTCCTTTGTTCTCTCTGAACTTCTCGGATTCACTCTAAGACTCATTCAACGCACTCCTTGCATTCGAGATGCACACCTTGCATATGAGTGTCAGAAGAGAAACAATTGAAACTCATCTAGATTCGTCACAAACTCATACAGACAACCTTTCGAACAATCATACATGAATGAAAATGGAATAAATCACACACACATAATATAAAATTCATTCGTCCACACAATGAACACAGTCCAAGTATTTGGGACAATTATGTCTGTTCTATTACATCATGAAAATAAATTAGCTAATGCTTCTTCTACTCTACTCTACCCTATTGATCTCTCATATCTCTATATAATTCTTTCTACTATGTTTGTTCTATTACAATGAAACAACAAAAAACTATCTAAGGACTAGCTCCATGAGCTCTCTCGTCCTGTTTGCAACCCATCCTATCAAACTCTTAGTGGTTAGCTACTCTCTCCTATTATAATAACTAACATTTATT
>JZKD02S0267055.1:0-20681 GCA_000966675.3 Picea glauca | reverse complement strand
AAATTTTATGGATGATGTTAGAAATATTACGATAGTGCCAGATATCACTGAATATCAAGAAATGCATATTTGGAACACCGTTTGGGATACTATTGGGCCACATAGTATGAAAAAATGGTTTATTAGTATATTCGGCAAATATCATAGTCATTGTTAACTTTCCAGCACCAAAAACAGTTTGTCAACTAAGAGCAACGTTAGGACACATAGGATACTACAGGAAATTCATCAAAGGATATGTGCAGATCACAACACCAATGGAAAATTTGTTAAGGAAGGATACAAAGTTTTAGTGGAATGATGAGTGTCAACACGGTCTATATACCTTGAAGCAAAAGATGGTTACCGTGCCGATATTAGTATTTCCAGACTGGGAAAATACATTCCATGTGCATGTAGATGCATCAGAGAAAGCACTCAGAGCTATCTTGGCACAGCCAGGAATAGGAGATTTGGATCACCCAATAGTGTTCGAAAGAAGAAAGTTATCAGACTCATAACAGAACTATAACATGACAGAAAGAGAAGGCCTAGCCATGGTTTATGCACTACATAAATTCAGACATTACTTATTGGGAAAGAACTTTAAAATTCTCATAGATCACTTGACCTTGAAATACCTTGTCAACAAGCTAGTGTTGGGGGGGAGAATTTGTCGATGGTCACTACTATTCCAAGAATTCGACTTTGAAGTAATAGTTAAACCAAGGAAATTGAATGCAGGACTTGACCACCTATCGAGGGTCACAAATGGAGAAGAACCTACAAAATTAGAAGATAACTTTCCAGATGCACAGTTATTCTCATTACAAATTGTTGATGAATACTTCATAGATATCATTCAGTACTTGAGTACAGGTACTGCACCACAAGACTATAGCACAGTGCATGACAAAAACCTGGTAGTTCGCGCTGCCGACTATCAACTGATTGTCGGACAGTTATATAAAATGAGTGCAGATAGAAGCTTGCGAAGATACATGTTAGAGAACAAAATACCAAGAGTCTTAGAAAAATCCCACATGGGAATAGTAGGATGACATTATGCGGGTAAAGCTACCTCATAGAAGGTATTGTGCACAGGACTATGGTGGCCAATGATTCATAGAGACTCGAAGGAGTATTGTCAAAGATGTGATGTTTGTCAAAGGGTAGGAAAACCCAATAGAAGGGATGAGATGCCATTATGACCACAAGTAACATTACAGGCATTTGACAAGTGGGAAATAGACTTTGTGGAACCAATCAACCCACCAGAAAAAAAAAAAAAACAGGCGCTAGGTACATTACCACTGCATCAAAATATTTAGCAAGATGGGAAGAAGTTGCACCAGTAAAATATTGTAGTGCAGAGACAACAATGCACATTTTGTTTGAACAAGTAATCACTTGATTCGTGTGCCCAAGAGTTTTGATGAGCAACCAAGGCATGCATTTCATAAACAACACCATCCGCACGATGACTAAATATTTTGAAGTCCATCATCAGAAGAGAACACTGTATCATCCACGAGAAAATGGCACAATGGAAGCCTTCAACAAGATTCTGGAGAACGCACTGACAAAGATTTGTAACATCAACAGAGACGACTGGGACCTCAAAGTACCAACATTATTATGGGCCTACAGTACTACATGCAAAAATTTGACAGGGAACACGCCATTTAAACTGGTTTATGGCCAAGAAGCAGTAGTGGCATTAGAATTTTTAGTACCCAAGTTGCGTGTAGCAGCCATCACACAAATGACAGAACGAGGCGCAGTACAGGAGAGACTAAATCAATTATTGACCATGGAAAAAGACTGAATCTTGGCAGTATTCCATCAACAAGTGCAGAAAATAATAGACAAAGCTTGGTACGATAGACACATCAAGAAGAAAATGTTCAAGGAAGGAGATCTAGTATTGATGTATGACAGCAAATCGTTACAACACCCAGGAAATCTTAGAATGAATTGGGTAGGACCATACGAAGTAATATCTGTCACAGACAGAGGCATTGTATAGTTAAGATATTTAGTAGGCACGGAACTCAAAGGAATGATCAACGGGAGGTGATTGAAGCTGTACAAGGACAGTCGACCACCCACTACACAGTAAAAAAAAAAAACTAAACTAAAAAGGGAACAGTATGCCAGAAGTAGAAAGCACACATGAATTTAGAAACACGAATGCGGCAAGCACAAGAACAATAGTTACATACAAAGGGAAACAAGTGGGAAAAAGAAAGGTGGAAAAAGTAGCATGGCAGGACGACACTAGGCG
This sequence comes from Picea glauca, assembly GCA_000966675.3. Lineage (NCBI taxonomy): Eukaryota > Viridiplantae > Streptophyta > Pinopsida > Pinales > Pinaceae > Picea > Picea glauca. The sequence continues at coordinate 18,415 of JZKD02S0267055.1, read as the reverse complement.
AAAGTAAAGAGAGGCAAGGACCGATGGGGTGGCACATTAATCATGCCAGTAGAACACAGGACAAAAGGAGTAATGGTAAGTATGAAACTATCATAGATGCATTGAATCCATAAATATAGTGCATTTAACCCATAACCAAGGAAGTGTACTCGACAAGCTTCATGGTAAATCCATACAACACATGGATGCAGGATCCCATAGTCTATTCATGAAGACAGAGCAGATAGAGAGCGACAGAGGTGAAAGAAAACAGAGAGAGTTCACAGAGACCATAGAAACCATTCAATTCTAGCATCCATTTGACACCCACCACTCCACCGTCAGTAAAGGAGAAAAGGAAGTAGGAAGCAACATCGCATATATAGGAGATAGATCAGCAGGTTACTACAATAGCTGACTTGTTTGATAAAGAAGTGCAGCTTTGGACAAGGTTGGAGGAAGATCCATAGGTCCAACAGTGGGACAAGGAAGAGAAAATGATCAATGTAGTGATCCATGAGCTCAAGAAGAATCAAAACACCATACCAATCCCATAACGTGTCAAAGGGACGCAGGATATTGTAGGCAGATCTAATCTCCACGCAAACCCAGAAATAGGAGTGCCAGGCTCAAATGGAGCCATTACAGAAACATGTAGCAGAAGTACTGGCATAGGAAGAGGAAGTTAAGACACAGATAGCACAAAGTTATGTAGAATGTCCAGGATTGTTGAGCGACGAAGTGGCAGTCTAGGTAGTGCACACAATCAAGGATAAGACTGCGCAGGCACTAACACAAATAGCAGATCTCAAGAAAAAGTTTCAGATGATCACCAAGGAGATCGAGGAAGATCAGAAGGATTAGGTGGCTCAGGACGAGCCACATGTCAATGTTGGGGGCCTGTTGGCAGTAGGATAAAGTGGAAAGAAGGAGGATCGTGGGGAAAGAAAGCGTGCAGAAACTGAAGTAACAACTGAAGGAAAACACAGCATGCACGCATGCAAGAAGGCGTGCACAAGGAAAGTGACAGCTGAAAGGAAGAAAAACACGTCCGCATGGGAGGAAGACCTAACATCGGTAGGTTTAGGGTTTTGGTAATATATTATAAATGGAGGAAGAGCCTAAAATATAAATATAGATACGTAAGTATCATAGGGGGTTCCTTCTTATTAGTTCAGTTTTGTATTGTTCCATCATAGATATGTACGAATTGATGTGATATGTAATATGGTTATGAACCATTTTGTAAGTTGTTGAGGTAGAGGAGAGGAGAGAAGGAAGATCTCAGGATTAGATTGCAAGCTGAGGATCCTAATGCGATCTAGTTCGCCTCATATAGATCTTACCCATCAGAGGAGAATTGTAAGCATGTGATGTTGGATATGCAAAACTACTATAATAAAAGAGCCAAGAGAAGAATATTTGTGGAGGTAGCCCCGATAGGGGGTGAACCATGGTAACATCTGTGTAATGGGATGAATGCATGCATATATTTACCGTCTTTACAGTAATTATTTGTTATGCTTAACGAATGAATGAGTTATTACATTGCTTGTTTAAATATTGTTGTGTTATTGAGGGAATAAGTCATGAATAACAGTAGGTTGCAATCACAAGTTATAATAAATGGTCTGGAATATAGATCCCATATCTTTCACTCAATCCTAGGTTGTAAACACATGATTCTTATAGCCACCCATTAAAGCTATCTCAGGTGAGACTGTGCGATGCATTCTACGTGTTGTGTTGCCTTCTGGTTTACCAGGAGGGCCGATAGTTTTAGAGGATTTTGTTGGAAACTTGAAAAACATGAACCCTAGTTCAATAACTCATATGATAGAGTAGAACTAATAAGTAGTAACCAACATGATTTTCACTCAAACTTCACACCCTTCTTTTGCAGAGAAGTAATTGGGTGTGCAATCTTTGACAAACCTTCAATAAATCTTTTGTAGTAACCTGCAAGTCCCATGAATGATCTCACCTCAGAGACATTCCTTGGTCTTGGCCACCCTTCAATGGATCGTATCTTCTCTAGGTCCATTGTTATCCCTTTCTCTGAAATAATATGCCCCAAGTAATGTATTTGCCTCTGGTAGAATGAGCACTTGCTCAACTTTGCAAATAGTTGATGTTCTCTCAATACTTGTAGCAGCATCCTCAAGTGGTGTTTATGTTCTTCTTCATATTTTGAGTAAATAAGCATGTCATCCAAAAATACAATGAAAAACTTATCCAATAATTCTCTGAAAATACCATTCATTAAACACATGAAGATAGTCAGTGCATTTGATAACCCAAATGGCACCATTGTGAACTCATAATTGCCATACCTTGTTCTAAATACAACCTTGCTAATGTCTTCTTCCTCAATTCTTACCTATGATAACCTAACCTGAGATCAATCTTATAGAATAATTTAGCATCTTTTTGTTGATCAAAGAGATCATAAATCCTTGACAAAGGATACTTGTTCTTCATAGTTACCTTGTTCAACTTCGTGAAGTCAATGCAAAGCCTCAAGGTTCCATCATTTTTCTTCGCAAATAATATTGGGGAACCCCAAGGTGACCCACTTGGGCATATATACCCCTTCTTTAGAATTTCCTCCAGTTGTAGTTGCAAATCCTTTAAATATGGTGTACTCATCCTATAAGGAGTCTTGGATACCGGGGTTGCTCCAAGCATCATATTTATGGAGAAATCAATATCTCTCTTGGGTGGAAATCTCGGTATTTCTTTAAATATGTCCTCAAACTCTTTTAGTAATACATAATCTTCAATACTTGGTAATTTATACTTAGGTTCCTCCTCCATATGTGCTACAAATACATGACATCATTTCATGAAGTTTTTATTCAGTTGCAAGGATGAAACTTCTTTGATGGTTACTGCTCTTGGAATACCCTGAATTGTCCTCGGGTTCCCTTCTTCATCCAAGCAGGTAAAATCCATATTATAACAGTGTAGAACAACATGTTTATACAACCAATCCATACCGATTAGACTTTCATATGAGCCCAAAGGTATGATATTCAATTATTCCCTTATGCTTAATCCATTAATGTCTTTTGGGCATGCCTTAACCATCTCATTAATATTCCTTTTAGCTCATGTAGATAGTTGCACCAACCAAGGTTTACCAAGATTGCTTCTTGAAAATTGAAATATTTCTACCATCTTAGGATCTAGATAAATATCACTAGCTCCTGAATCAATTAAAATATTAATGGGTTGGTTGGTTATCTTACCCTATACTTCAATCGTATGTGATTGAAACTCAACTTGATTGTTATCCAGAGATGTGTAGATCCTAGGTACATTTATGCTTATGTCCTCCACTATTTCATCTTGTTGTACATTGTGAACAATCCTCACTTTTTCACCTCTGTGAGGGAAATCTATGTACATATCATCTCCCCCACAACCCCAACACTGAATAGGTGGTTTCCTTGGTCTTTACTCCATTGTCTCAGTCCTCTTGGGTTCCTTAAGATATCGTTATCCTTGAGAATTATTTCAGAAGAATGGTGGTTTTCCCCCCTTCCTCCTTTCTTCTATATTTCTCTTCTTCTTGTCTTTCCACGCCTTTTGGAAAGTTGATCTTCATCTATGTTGATCATAAATTCATTTAGATATCCTTATGGTTTCCTCTAGTGTATTGGGATCATCATAATATGTTGTCATTGATAAATGATGGTAGCCCAATCAGGTAGCTCTGAATATTAACTTGTTCATCCTTGATGAAAGAAACATATTTTAGCAGTTCTAAGAACCTCCTTTCATACTCATCTATGGTCATACTCCAAAGATTGATTTCAAAGAACTCCTTCATATTCTTGTAACATCCCCAGCATCCAACTCGGCTATGCCACATAAAATTCTCAAATTTTATACAAATAAAAGTATATCCACACAGAAACTCTTGTGAAAATTTATATATATAACTTAAATAAAAAAAATACATTCTACAAATGAACATATTCATACAGAATAATAATAAAAATACGCATGTAGCACACACAGGAATAACCCATACAAATAAACACATACATAATAATGTAGCATGTAATTTAACACAAAATTGACACTTATCTTGGTAAAAATATCACCAACTGCATGCAGACCTTCCACGAACCTCCCATCCTTAGACCACATTTCTCATCACTCTCAGTAGTGGGTCACACCCGAGCTAGGACTAAACTCCACCTGGTTAAGGGGATTCTTAACTAGGCTAATGTATCTCAGACAACAGCAAAGACTTTGTCACAGGTTCCAACTCAAACTAACATCCTATAGTCCCTCATTCCACACATGCATGTCCCACCCCGAGAAGTGTGCCCCTTCTCTTCTCAATAGTCCCTTTTCTGCCCCACTTCCTTTTTGGGGCTTCAGCAACAGGTCAGACAGGAAGTCTTAGAGCCTTGTAGTTGTAGTTTAGCAGCTTCGGGAAATCAATTCCCAACAATTCTCTCACCTAGAGAGAAATTTCTCACGGACCTTACAACCCGCCTCTTCAGTGTCCCATGGGCCTGACAACCCACCTCTTCAGTCCATCTCCCAAGCTAATCGGGTATGGGTACAAGTATGGAAACATGTACAAGAATGTGCAGAGGATAGTTGAATGAGTGAGTGAATGATGATGGAATGAATGAATAAATGAATGGGGAAATGAACTGAGTCCAAGCTATATGTATGCATGTTCCCAAATTGACACTTTTCATGTTGAGAGCTACTTTGGTCCACTTGTCCCCATCCTTAGAACTTAGGATAAAATAATTATCCAAACTTTACACTTTAAGGAATATTAATATAATATTCCTTTTTGGATTAAGATACCTACATTATCCCGTTATCCTTAACTTTTAGCCCCCCCCTTTCCCTAACTAGTGTATTTTAGTCCCCCGTGTTTTATTTAAATAAACCTAAAATATTCACTAATAAGACTCTAGCCGACACAAAAAATTTCCAGCCAAAACTTTGTTATTTATAACCTTCTCTTCTCACAAATAAACCCATGCTTCTTGTCCTGATATGGATCTGAAATGTTGACATTCAATGGATAATATTGTGGTTCTTCCGATTTCATCTGAAGATAAGAACTTGTTATAGGAATGATGCTAGGAAAGCTATTCATGTATGAGACTAGGACATGGTTGGATATGGCAAGGTATGGATATAGAAAGGTTACGTTCCACACAAATATCCAATGAGATTCCTACCTTTAAATAAAACTTGGATTGCAACCTTTTTTCTAACACTAATTAACACCACAAAATTGTATTCTTGGTGTAGTGTTCAGGTCGAAAAGGAAGGCATCCAAGTAATTGTGAAGACAATGGAAAGTGTGTGGAGAATGTGTCAATACATTGGCCAGATTTCCAATTTATGGATGGTGAGATACATGACTTAGATAAAGATCATTCTGAAAATCAATACAAAGGTACTTTGAATAAATAGGCATTGAGATTTTCACTCATGTCTAGTAAGTGGCAAAGTTGCACTCATACATGATATAATTGTATACCTAAATGCATTTGTTGAATGCGTTTTGTGAGTGCATGAATATATGTTTTGAATGGAAATAATTATACTAATGGTTGAAATGTTGCTAACTCATGGATTTGAGAACATTTCAGGAACTGTTAGACATTGCAACAAGAAAGTTGCAAGTCAATTAGTCACTTGAGCATTGACTACAAGATTTTTTCGGTTCAGAAAAAGAAGTAATAAACTTACTGATATTAATTATGAACAAGTGTATGCATATAATGATGAGTCATTCTATCTAATAAATTGTTTGGTAAATTTGATTGGATTGCTAGGTGTAGGAAATTCTAAGATCACTGCATGAGGTTTTCGTACATATTGCAATTAAAATATGATGTACATGAAATACTGACAATTTGTTGGTTGTATGCAAGATAGAATCATTGTAGGAAAAATGGTATTCAACATGGTGCTTGTTGAAATCCAGAAGGAAGACTACATCCTATTATTGAAACAACAATTAAAAAAAATTATGAAATAGAATTTCATATTTTGGGAAAAGTCGAATTCCTTATGAAATTAATTTGATTTCTAAAATGGAATTTTGATAATGTTATCTCATGCTAACTACATCTGTGTGATGCATATGAGATAATCTTGATTAAAGTTGGAATGATGGGAAAGAAAAACTAATGTTGAGGACACTAAATCCCTATAATTGTAGAACCTTGATGAGGTTCTGTAAATGGGTTAGTGCTCTCCTTGTGTGTGAAATATTTGGCAAGATGGATCATTGAAGGACTGTGTAGCAGTGAAGGGATGTCTGAGCCTGGAAGGGTAAGTGCAAAAAAGAGTAGGAAACACAAGGATGCTTATGGCATGGTAGCTTCCATAAGGAGGGTGTGTCAAATAGAAAAGTGAGATGAATTATTCCCATAAGCAGCTCTATGGAATAGAGAAATTGATTTCCATCCATACTATGAATACCAGAATTGGTGCTGGAAAGTAGAGCACTTGATGGACATCAAATTTCCAATAGCTAAAGCTTGTGGATTTTTAAAGAAATTGAATGGTACATGGTATATAATGCATTGAGGAAAATGCATAAATAAGGGGAGGGGATTGTAATACCCCTAGAATGAACCCCAAATTGTAAATGTAAAAATGCTTATAAGTTGGTGAGTTGTTGATATAATTTTACATTCACCTTCCATGGTATAGTGCGCACATGTACTACGCAGTAAAATGATGGAGTGTGCACATTCCAAGATACCACGCGTAGCAAACTTAATTGTGCATGATTTTGAGGCCGGAGAGCCTTTGTGTATATGTTTTTTTATAAGTTGGCGAGCCAGTTTATTATAGGCTAGGAGGCTTATGTGTTGAATTAGGCCGGAGAGCCTAAATGCTAAAGGCCAGTAAGCCTATCTTTGTATATGTCCTATCATTAATATAATACTTCGTTGCATGTATATAGACCATGATAAAAGAGTATGGGGGACTAAACTCCACTAGTTAGTGAAAATGGGTGGCTAAAAGTTAAGGATAAGGGGCTAATCTAGGTAGCTTGCATGTTTGATACCATGCTTGCATGTTTGCTAGTGTTGTTGATAATGTTGTTGCTTATGGAAGGAAGCAATATAAAGTTGCAATGTTGATTATAGGGATGATAAAGAGGCATGAGAGCTTCAATTTTCATTAACTAATCATGTATCATTAAATTAATTTAATGGTAGCCATGCAGGTAAGTATTTCTCTTTTGAAATTATGTTGCATAATTGCCAAAGGGAAATTCAGATAAGAATTTCCCCAAATTGAATTTTTATAATACACAATATGGTATTGTTTAAGTGCATTAACATGAATAAGTTACCAATAGGTGTGGTAAAGGCTAGAGGCATGTTATAGTTATCAAAGATTTTTAGCTTTTGAATCCACACACTGACATCAACATGGCATGTTAATTTGGTTATGAGGTAATAACCAGAGAAATAAAAGATAAGAACTTGATTGTTGAGATTTATGCAGTGAGGAGTGTTTTCAGGTGAAATCGGAAGAACCACAGTATTATCCATTGAATGTCGACATTTGGGACCCATATCAGGATCTGTCATCGGGAAAAGAAGCCTGGTTTTATTTGTGAGAAGAGAAGGTTATAAATAACTAAGTTTAGGCTGGAAAAATTTTGTGTTGGCTAGAGTCTTATTAGTGAATATTTTAGGTTTATTTAGTTTAGTTAAATTTAGTTTAGTTTATTCCCAACAAGCCATAACATACTTGATGCTACAGTAATTGCAACAACTTCTTTATCTATGTATCATTTTTCCTTGTTTATTCCAGAAGTCTTCAATTATTTCGAATTCATGATTCTTCATGTGCTCTTCATTGTAATCATTATGCATGAATATTTCTGACCTGAGCACTTTCTATCCAAATCACTCTTGGCTTCCCTTACTTTTCCATCAAAATACTAAACTGATATTAACCCTCATCTTTTATTTATTTCCTGGATCCATCTATCCCAACTCATACTTGGATGAATTATAATTCCAATCATGTTGTCTTATAGACTTTGGATACTCAACATCCATTTACTTTTCAGACTTAACTACTTTAGATCTTTCTTGATTGAATACTTTAGTATTTGAGTTTTCTTGCACTCTTCTCTTCTCCTTGCCAATCATCCTCAAACTTGGCTTGCATAGTCAATCTCTAGCATATTGTAAGGATGCACATATGCCTCCTTCTCTAGTTGCATAGAATTAATTAAAAGTACTTAATACTGCTTTTAATTTACCATCATAATTTCAAGTGATACTTCCACCCCATAGAAATGTCACTCATGGATCTATGCCACTTGAGATGGATTTCTCTCAAGAACCATCTCTTTTGCATTCAAAACCATGCATAGAACCATTTTATTCTTCATTATTCCTTATTGACTCTCTACAGGGATTCATTTCAATTTTAAGTCTTTCTTGGTTTTGACATTTCCATGCTATTGTGGAAATATCTTCAATACCTTTGGAATGCATCAACAATCCTCTATTATTCTTGATTTCCTTCTTGGAGTGTTGTCCTGCATTCCCATTAGCTTGATATCTACCTCATGATTTCTTATTCCATTATCCTAGGATGTTCATGGACTTGCAACTACATATTATGTTGATATTAATTTTCAGCATTCCACTATTATTTGGATCCCTCTGATCCAACTCCTACATGACCCAATTATNAAAAAAAAAAACAGGGGCTATGTACATTACCACTGCATCAAAATATTTAGCAAGATGGGAAGAAGTTGCACCAGTAAAAGATTGTAGTGCAGAGACAACAATGCACATTTTGTTTGAACAAGTAATCACTTGATTTGTGTGCCCAAGAGTTTTGATGAGCGACCAAGGCATGCATTTCATAAACAACACCATCCGCACGATGACTAAATATTTTGAAGTCCATCATCAGAAGAGAACACGGTATCATCCACGGGAAAATGGCACAGTGGAAGCCTTCAACAAGATGCTGGAAAACGCACTGACAAAGATTTGTAACGTCAACAGAGACGACTGGGACCTCAAAGTACCAACATTATTATGGGCCTACAGTACTACATGCAAAAATTTGACAGGGCACACGCCATTTAAACTGGTTTATGGCCAAGAAGCAGTAGTGGCATTAGAATTTTTAGTACCCAAGTTGCGTGTAGCAGCCATCACACAAATGACAGAACGAGGCGCAGTACAGGAGAGACTAAATCAATTATTGACCATGGAAAAAGACTGAATCTTGGCAGTATTCCATCAACAAGTGCAGAAAATAATAGACAAAGCTTGGTACGATAGACACATCAAGAAGAAAATGTTCAAGGAAGGAGATCTAGTATTGATGTATGACAGCAAATCGTTACAACACCCAGGAAATCTTAGAATGAATTGGGTAGGACCATACGAAGTAATATCTGTCACAGACAGAGGCATTGTATAGTTAAGATATTTAGTAGGCACGGAACTCAAAGGAATGATCAACGGGAGGTGATTGAAGCTGTACAAGGACAGTCGACCACCCACTACACAGTAAAAAAAAAAAACTAAACTAAAAAGGGAACAGTATGCCAGAAGTAGAAAGCACACATGAATTTAGAAACACGAATGCGGCAAGCACAAGAACAATAGTTACATACAAAGGGAAACAAGTGGGAAAAAGAAAGGTGGAAAAAGTAGCATGGCAGGACGACACTAGGCGAAAGTAAAGAGAGGCAAGGACCGATGGGGTGGCACATTAATCATGCCAGTAGAACACAGGACAAAAGGAGTAATGGTAAGTATGAAACTATCATAGATGCATTGAATCCATAAATATAGTGCATTTAACCCATAACCAAGGAAGTGTACTCGACAAGCTTCATGGTAAATCCATACAACACATGGATGCAGGATCCCATAGTCTATTCATGAAGACAGAGCAGATAGAGAGCGACAGAGGTGAAAGAAAACAGAGAGAGTTCACAGAGACCATAGAAACCATTCAATTCTAGCATCCATTTGACACCCACCACTCCACCGTCAGTAAAGGAGAAAAGGAAGTAGGAAGCAACATCGCATATATAGGAGATAGATCAGCAGGTTACTACAATAGCTGACTTGTTTGATAAAGAAGTGCAGCTTTGGACAAGGTTGGAGGAAGATCCATAGGTCCAACAGTGGGACAAGGAAGAGAAAATGATCAATGTAGTGATCCATGAGCTCAAGAAGAATCAAAACACCATACCAATCCCATAACGTGTCAAAGGGACGCAGGATATTGTAGGCAGATCTAATCTCCACGCAAACCCAGAAATAGGAGTGCCAGGCTCAAATGGAGCCATTACAGAAACATGTAGCAGAAGTACTGGCATAGGAAGAGGAAGTTAAGACACAGATAGCACAAAGTTATGTAGAATGTCCAGGATTGTTGAGCGACGAAGTGGCAGTCTAGGTAGTGCACACAATCAAGGATAAGACTGCGCAGGCACTAACACAAATAGCAGATCTCAAGAAAAAGTTTCAGATGATCACCAAGGAGATCGAGGAAGATCAGAAGGATTAGGTGGCTCAGGACGAGCCACATGTCAATGTTGGGGGCCTGTTGGCAGTAGGATAAAGTGGAAAGAAGGAGGATCGTGGGGAAAGAAAGCGTGCAGAAACTGAAGTAACAACTGAAGGAAAACACAGCATGCACGCATGCAAGAAGGCGTGCACAAGGAAAGTGACAGCTGAAAGGAAGAAAAACACGTCCGCATGGGAGGAAGACCTAACATCGGTAGGTTTAGGGTTTTGGTAATATATTATAAATGGAGGAAGAGCCTAAAATATAAATATAGATACGTAAGTATCATAGGGGGTTCCTTCTTATTAGTTCAGTTTTGTATTGTTCCATCATAGATATGTACGAATTGATGTGATATGTAATATGGTTATGAACCATTTTGTAAGTTGTTGAGGTAGAGGAGAGGAGAGAAGGAAGATCTCAGGATTAGATTGCAAGCTGAGGATCCTAATGCGATCTAGTTCGCCTCATATAGATCTTACCCATCAGAGGAGAATTGTAAGCATGTGATGTTGGATATGCAAAACTACTATAATAAAAGAGCCAAGAGAAGAATATTTGTGGAGGTAGCCCCGATAGGGGGTGAACCATGGTAACATCTGTGTAATGGGATGAATGCATGCATATATTTACCGTCTTTACAGTAATTATTTGTTATGCTTAACGAATGAATGAGTTATTACATTGCTTGTTTAAATATTGTTGTGTTATTGAGGGAATAAGTCATGAATAACAGTAGGTTGCAATCACAAGTTATAATAAATGGTCTGGAATATAGATCCCATATCTTTCACTCAATCCTAGGTTGTAAACACATGATTCTTATAGCCACCCATTAAAGCTATCTCAGGTGAGACTGTGCGATGCATTCTACGTGTTGTGTTGCCTTCTGGTTTACCAGGAGGGCCGATAGTTTTAGAGGATTTTGTTGGAAACTTGAAAAACATGAACCCTAGTTCAATAACTCATATGATAGAGTAGAACTAATAAGTAGTAACCAACATGATTTTCACTCAAACTTCACACCCTTCTTTTGCAGAGAAGTAATTGGGTGTGCAATCTTTGACAAACCTTCAATAAATCTTTTGTAGTAACCTGCAAGTCCCATGAATGATCTCACCTCAGAGACATTCCTTGGTCTTGGCCACCCTTCAATGGATCGTATCTTCTCTAGGTCCATTGTTATCCCTTTCTCTGAAATAATATGCCCCAAGTAATGTATTTGCCTCTGGTAGAATGAGCACTTGCTCAACTTTGCAAATAGTTGATGTTCTCTCAATACTTGTAGCAGCATCCTCAAGTGGTGTTTATGTTCTTCTTCATATTTTGAGTAAATAAGCATGTCATCCAAAAATACAATGAAAAACTTATCCAATAATTCTCTGAAAATACCATTCATTAAACACATGAAGATAGTCAGTGCATTTGATAACCCAAATGGCACCATTGTGAACTCATAATTGCCATACCTTGTTCTAAATACAACCTTGCTAATGTCTTCTTCCTCAATTCTTACCTATGATAACCTAACCTGAGATCAATCTTATAGAATAATTTAGCATCTTTTTGTTGATCAAAGAGATCATAAATCCTTGACAAAGGATACTTGTTCTTCATAGTTACCTTGTTCAACTTCGTGAAGTCAATGCAAAGCCTCAAGGTTCCATCATTTTTCTTCGCAAATAATATTGGGGAACCCCAAGGTGACCCACTTGGGCATATATACCCCTTCTTTAGAATTTCCTCCAGTTGTAGTTGCAAATCCTTTAAATATGGTGTACTCATCCTATAAGGAGTCTTGGATACCGGGGTTGCTCCAAGCATCATATTTATGGAGAAATCAATATCTCTCTTGGGTGGAAATCTCGGTATTTCTTTAAATATGTCCTCAAACTCTTTTAGTAATACATAATCTTCAATACTTGGTAATTTATACTTAGGTTCCTCCTCCATATGTGCTACAAATACATGACATCATTTCATGAAGTTTTTATTCAGTTGCAAGGATGAAACTTCTTTGATGGTTACTGCTCTTGGAATACCCTGAATTGTCCTCGGGTTCCCTTCTTCATCCAAGCAGGTAAAATCCATATTATAACAGTGTAGAACAACATGTTTATACAACCAATCCATACCGATTAGACTTTCATATGAGCCCAAAGGTATGATATTCAATTATTCCCTTATGCTTAATCCATTAATGTCTTTTGGGCATGCCTTAACCATCTCATTAATATTCCTTTTAGCTCATGTAGATAGTTGCACCAACCAAGGTTTACCAAGATTGCTTCTTGAAAATTGAAATATTTCTACCATCTTAGGATCTAGATAAATATCACTAGCTCCTGAATCAATTAAAATATTAATGGGTTGGTTGGTTATCTTACCCTATACTTCAATCGTATGTGATTGAAACTCAACTTGATTGTTATCCAGAGATGTGTAGATCCTAGGTACATTTATGCTTATGTCCTCCACTATTTCATCTTGTTGTACATTGTGAACAATCCTCACTTTTTCACCTCTGTGAGGGAAATCTATGTACATATCATCTCCCCCACAACCCCAACACTGAATAGGTGGTTTCCTTGGTCTTTACTCCATTGTCTCAGTCCTCTTGGGTTCCTTAAGATATCGTTATCCTTGAGAATTATTTCAGAAGAATGGTGGTTTTCCCCCCTTCCTCCTTTCTTCTATATTTCTCTTCTTCTTGTCTTTCCACGCCTTTTGGAAAGTTGATCTTCATCTATGTTGATCATAAATTCATTTAGATATCCTTATGGTTTCCTCTAGTGTATTGGGATCATCATAATATGTTGTCATTGATAAATGATGGTAGCCCAATCAGGTAGCTCTGAATATTAACTTGTTCATCCTTGATGAAAGAAACATATTTTAGCAGTTCTAAGAACCTCCTTTCATACTCATCTATGGTCATACTCCAAAGATTGATTTCAAAGAACTCCTTCATATTCTTGTAACATCCCCAGCATCCAACTCGGCTATGCCACATAAAATTCTCAAATTTTATACAAATAAAAGTATATCCACACAGAAACTCTTGTGAAAATTTATATATATAACTTAAATAAAAAAAATACATTCTACAAATGAACATATTCATACAGAATAATAATAAAAATACGCATGTAGCACACACAGGAATAACCCATACAAATAAACACATACATAATAATGTAGCATGTAATTTAACACAAAATTGACACTTATCTTGGTAAAAATATCACCAACTGCATGCAGACCTTCCACGAACCTCCCATCCTTAGACCACATTTCTCATCACTCTCAGTAGTGGGTCACACCCGAGCTAGGACTAAACTCCACCTGGTTAAGGGGATTCTTAACTAGGCTAATGTATCTCAGACAACAGCAAAGACTTTGTCACAGGTTCCAACTCAAACTAACATCCTATAGTCCCTCATTCCACACATGCATGTCCCACCCCGAGAAGTGTGCCCCTTCTCTTCTCAATAGTCCCTTTTCTGCCCCACTTCCTTTTTGGGGCTTCAGCAACAGGTCAGACAGGAAGTCTTAGAGCCTTGTAGTTGTAGTTTAGCAGCTTCGGGAAATCAATTCCCAACAATTCTCTCACCTAGAGAGAAATTTCTCACGGACCTTACAACCCGCCTCTTCAGTGTCCCATGGGCCTGACAACCCACCTCTTCAGTCCATCTCCCAAGCTAATCGGGTATGGGTACAAGTATGGAAACATGTACAAGAATGTGCAGAGGATAGTTGAATGAGTGAGTGAATGATGATGGAATGAATGAATAAATGAATGGGGAAATGAACTGAGTCCAAGCTATATGTATGCATGTTCCCAAATTGACACTTTTCATGTTGAGAGCTACTTTGGTCCACTTGTCCCCATCCTTAGAACTTAGGATAAAATAATTATCCAAACTTTACACTTTAAGGAATATTAATATAATATTCCTTTTTGGATTAAGATACCTACATTATCCCGTTATCCTTAACTTTTAGCCCCCCCCTTTCCCTAACTAGTGTATTTTAGTCCCCCGTGTTTTATTTAAATAAACCTAAAATATTCACTAATAAGACTCTAGCCGACACAAAAAATTTCCAGCCAAAACTTTGTTATTTATAACCTTCTCTTCTCACAAATAAACCCATGCTTCTTGTCCTGATATGGATCTGAAATGTTGACATTCAATGGATAATATTGTGGTTCTTCCGATTTCATCTGAAGATAAGAACTTGTTATAGGAATGATGCTAGGAAAGCTATTCATGTATGAGACTAGGACATGGTTGGATATGGCAAGGTATGGATATAGAAAGGTTACGTTCCACACAAATATCCAATGAGATTCCTACCTTTAAATAAAACTTGGATTGCAACCTTTTTTCTAACACTAATTAACACCACAAAATTGTATTCTTGGTGTAGTGTTCAGGTCGAAAAGGAAGGCATCCAAGTAATTGTGAAGACAATGGAAAGTGTGTGGAGAATGTGTCAATACATTGGCCAGATTTCCAATTTATGGATGGTGAGATACATGACTTAGATAAAGATCATTCTGAAAATCAATACAAAGGTACTTTGAATAAATAGGCATTGAGATTTTCACTCATGTCTAGTAAGTGGCAAAGTTGCACTCATACATGATATAATTGTATACCTAAATGCATTTGTTGAATGCGTTTTGTGAGTGCATGAATATATGTTTTGAATGGAAATAATTATACTAATGGTTGAAATGTTGCTAACTCATGGATTTGAGAACATTTCAGGAACTGTTAGACATTGCAACAAGAAAGTTGCAAGTCAATTAGTCACTTGAGCATTGACTACAAGATTTTTTCGGTTCAGAAAAAGAAGTAATAAACTTACTGATATTAATTATGAACAAGTGTATGCATATAATGATGAGTCATTCTATCTAATAAATTGTTTGGTAAATTTGATTGGATTGCTAGGTGTAGGAAATTCTAAGATCACTGCATGAGGTTTTCGTACATATTGCAATTAAAATATGATGTACATGAAATACTGACAATTTGTTGGTTGTATGCAAGATAGAATCATTGTAGGAAAAATGGTATTCAACATGGTGCTTGTTGAAATCCAGAAGGAAGACTACATCCTATTATTGAAACAACAATTAAAAAAAATTATGAAATAGAATTTCATATTTTGGGAAAAGTCGAATTCCTTATGAAATTAATTTGATTTCTAAAATGGAATTTTGATAATGTTATCTCATGCTAACTACATCTGTGTGATGCATATGAGATAATCTTGATTAAAGTTGGAATGATGGGAAAGAAAAACTAATGTTGAGGACACTAAATCCCTATAATTGTAGAACCTTGATGAGGTTCTGTAAATGGGTTAGTGCTCTCCTTGTGTGTGAAATATTTGGCAAGATGGATCATTGAAGGACTGTGTAGCAGTGAAGGGATGTCTGAGCCTGGAAGGGTAAGTGCAAAAAAGAGTAGGAAACACAAGGATGCTTATGGCATGGTAGCTTCCATAAGGAGGGTGTGTCAAATAGAAAAGTGAGATGAATTATTCCCATAAGCAGCTCTATGGAATAGAGAAATTGATTTCCATCCATACTATGAATACCAGAATTGGTGCTGGAAAGTAGAGCACTTGATGGACATCAAATTTCCAATAGCTAAAGCTTGTGGATTTTTAAAGAAATTGAATGGTACATGGTATATAATGCATTGAGGAAAATGCATAAATAAGGGGAGGGGATTGTAATACCCCTAGAATGAACCCCAAATTGTAAATGTAAAAATGCTTATAAGTTGGTGAGTTGTTGATATAATTTTACATTCACCTTCCATGGTATAGTGCGCACATGTACTACGCAGTAAAATGATGGAGTGTGCACATTCCAAGATACCACGCGTAGCAAACTTAATTGTGCATGATTTTGAGGCCGGAGAGCCTTTGTGTATATGTTTTTTTATAAGTTGGCGAGCCAGTTTATTATAGGCTAGGAGGCTTATGTGTTGAATTAGGCCGGAGAGCCTAAATGCTAAAGGCCAGTAAGCCTATCTTTGTATATGTCCTATCATTAATATAATACTTCGTTGCATGTATATAGACCATGATAAAAGAGTATGGGGGACTAAACTCCACTAGTTAGTGAAAATGGGTGGCTAAAAGTTAAGGATAAGGGGCTAATCTAGGTAGCTTGCATGTTTGATACCATGCTTGCATGTTTGCTAGTGTTGTTGATAATGTTGTTGCTTATGGAAGGAAGCAATATAAAGTTGCAATGTTGATTATAGGGATGATAAAGAGGCATGAGAGCTTCAATTTTCATTAACTAATCATGTATCATTAAATTAATTTAATGGTAGCCATGCAGGTAAGTATTTCTCTTTTGAAATTATGTTGCATAATTGCCAAAGGGAAATTCAGATAAGAATTTCCCCAAATTGAATTTTTATAATACACAATATGGTATTGTTTAAGTGCATTAACATGAATAAGTTACCAATAGGTGTGGTAAAGGCTAGAGGCATGTTATAGTTATCAAAGATTTTTAGCTTTTGAATCCACACACTGACATCAACATGGCATGTTAATTTGGTTATGAGGTAATAACCAGAGAAATAAAAGATAAGAACTTGATTGTTGAGATTTATGCAGTGAGGAGTGTTTTCAGGTGAAATCGGAAGAACCACAGTATTATCCATTGAATGTCGACATTTGGGACCCATATCAGGATCTGTCATCGGGAAAAGAAGCCTGGTTTTATTTGTGAGAAGAGAAGGTTATAAATAACTAAGTTTAGGCTGGAAAAATTTTGTGTTGGCTAGAGTCTTATTAGTGAATATTTTAGGTTTATTTAGTTTAGTTAAATTTAGTTTAGTTTATTCCCAACAAGCCATAACATACTTGATGCTACAGTAATTGCAACAACTTCTTTATCTATGTATCATTTTTCCTTGTTTATTCCAGAAGTCTTCAATTATTTCGAATTCATGATTCTTCATGTGCTCTTCATTGTAATCATTATGCATGAATATTTCTGACCTGAGCACTTTCTATCCAAATCACTCTTGGCTTCCCTTACTTTTCCATCAAAATACTAAACTGATATTAACCCTCATCTTTTATTTATTTCCTGGATCCATCTATCCCAACTCATACTTGGATGAATTATAATTCCAATCATGTTGTCTTATAGACTTTGGATACTCAACATCCATTTACTTTTCAGACTTAACTACTTTAGATCTTTCTTGATTGAATACTTTAGTATTTGAGTTTTCTTGCACTCTTCTCTTCTCCTTGCCAATCATCCTCAAACTTGGCTTGCATAGTCAATCTCTAGCATATTGTAAGGATGCACATATGCCTCCTTCTCTAGTTGCATAGAATTAATTAAAAGTACTTAATACTGCTTTTAATTTACCATCATAATTTCAAGTGATACTTCCACCCCATAGAAATGTCACTCATGGATCTATGCCACTTGAGATGGATTTCTCTCAAGAACCATCTCTTTTGCATTCAAAACCATGCATAGAACCATTTTATTCTTCATTATTCCTTATTGACTCTCTACAGGGATTCATTTCAATTTTAAGTCTTTCTTGGTTTTGACATTTCCATGCTATTGTGGAAATATCTTCAATACCTTTGGAATGCATCAACAATCCTCTATTATTCTTGATTTCCTTCTTGGAGTGTTGTCCTGCATTCCCATTAGCTTGATATCTACCTCATGATTTCTTATTCCATTATCCTAGGATGTTCATGGACTTGCAACTACATATTATGTTGATATTAATTTTCAGCATTCCACTATTATTTGGATCCCTCTGATCCAACTCCTACATGACCCAATTAT
>JZKD02S0267033.1:10236-20681 GCA_000966675.3 Picea glauca | reverse complement strand
CTGCCCATTTGCCAAATCCATTTGTCCCAACCATTTAGCCTTTCCTTGAGCCTAAGGAGAATTAACGCAAAGTAGTTGGAGGACAGAGAAGAGGAGGAGCCCAGGATCAGGATCAAGGAGCGGTTGCTGGTCTCGACTTTGATTGTAAGTTGATTCATTTTGAAAATAATAAAAGAATACTTTTCCCGTCCCAATGCATGAGTTATGTATGATTTGTGTAATTTATGCTTAATTTCTAACCCTCAAGTAGAAAAATAGCATGCATGCGTAGTGTTTTGTCTTGATTGTAGGTTCACTTTGGAAGGAGCAGTGCAAGGAAGAGGGAAAAGCGCAATGGAGGATCTACACCAAACATCAGTAAAAAAGGTTAGTAGTTTCTTTCCATGCATGTGTCTTGAAAGAGGGGTTTAAGATTTGGGTGGTAGGTTAAAAGGTCATTTCTTTAAGGTCAAAATCTGCATGCAAATCAGACCCTAGTTTGCTAGTCCATAGGGTATTATTTCCCAACAACAGAATTGGTGACTCCACTGGGGAGGATACTCTTAGAGTTTCCGGATTTAGTTGAGGTTTTTTGGGTAGTTTAAAGGATTAGATTTTTCTATTTCTTTGTTTTTCTGTTTTCTGTTAGGTTAGAACTAGTAGGGAACCTGGTTCTTTATACTAGTTTTTTCCTTGACTATTCCTTGACGATAATTATCGGGACACATAGAGGTACACGTGGCCTGCAAAAGGCCTGCACGCATGTAACCCACGCCCTAACCTTCTACAACACGCATTTGAATGATATATGTAGAGGTTTCAGTAGCGTGTAGGAGTCAGAGAGCTTAAGAGGCAGTCTCCCTCTTCTCTGTCAGAATTATACATTCTCAGGGGGCTTTCTAGGTCCTGTCTGAGTCTTGCTGGTCCATACTCTTGTCTCAGTTTTCTTTATTGCATTTTGTTATTTCTTGCAATTATTTTTCTTTTCTGTTAAGAAGAAGCAACCAAGCCTTCAAGAGACCCTGGTTATCAATACCAGAGGCCTCTTCTAGGTCTAGGATGCATGTGTTTAGTTTTGTCTTAGATTTTATACATACACGTGGCCTGTGCAAGTATAGCCCGCGGGTACCCACGTGTTGTTGTAGGTCAGCACGCGTTTGAACGTGTGCTGTTTCAGTGACAGTAGCGGGCTTGACAGGTTGCTTTTCAATCAGGGTGGGGTAGTCATCCCTTCCTGTGGTGAGAAGTGTTCCTCTCAGGGGTTTGAGTCTAGGGTTGCACAGTCAGTAGGTTAGGGCCTCTTACCCTTAGTTTATTTTTTCTTAGTTGATAGTTGATAGAAAAGATAAAAAAGAAAAATTGTATTTTATGGTTTTTAGACAAGCGTAGAAGCAGTTCTTTCTCGATTTCCATTGTGTGTCTTTACTCTGTTTCTTTGCGATCCGCGCTTTAAGCCAGAATTGTATTTTGTTTTCTTGGTTTTGTGCTTGTCGACATTTTCCCTTTGTTGCTTCATTTAGCACTCATATAAAAAAAATATATATCGCTTTTTCATTTTCTTCTTTGTTTGAAGATTGTGTTGTTGCATCAATAGCTAGGGAGAAGTCTTTTTGTTCATAATTTTTGGCAGTTCATTTAGAGAATAAGTAGCTCATAGTTGAGCGAAAATTCCTTTATGTTTGCTGCATGAAATCTTAGCAAAATTGAAAAGAAAAAGAAGTCTTTCTTTGTGAAAAGTTGTTGTTTTTGCATTCAGTAAAAGTTTTTGTTTCCAACATTTTGCATTTGTTTTTTGCTTTGAGTCTTTACACACCATCAGTTTCAATTTCATACCTTGTGACGTAAAAAATCCCATAAAAGCAATGCTAATTTAAAATCTATTAGAACTTTTGTTTGTAGGGTTCATACACTAGCTCAATACTAGGGCCTTGGAATAGGTTGGAGAGGAAACTCTCCAAGGCCACTCAAAACCAAACATTAGAGTCTGTGATAGGGAGTGTAGAATTCTAGTTACGTGGAAGTTATCCAGGACTCCCCTCTAACACAGGGGATAAACATGAGGTTGCGTAAGGAAAGGTAGTGGAGATAACCGCTCCAAAGCTGGACCAAGCGTAGTGGAGAACACATATCGAGGATTTGTCTTGGGATTCCGTTGTTTGCATTTGCCATGGGGCTTCGTGGATCTCGAATCCATTCGAGGTCCTCAGTTGTCTTCTAGACCATGTGCTCTCGATACCCCTAGATAGGTTTCGGGCTTGATAACCTACTCATTGTGGTCTACCCGACTATCGACTGTACCCACCTGGTGACTATTCGCGTGCTGGCAGACTAGTTGCCAATCTGTTTTAGGGACATACACAGGTGACTGTGGGGGTATACCGTGATACTTAGGACAGACATCGGGCCACGCTTTGTAGAGTATACCCGGAGGGTGCTTCCATTTTCGAGTTGCACTTGCATCAGTAAGTTTCTCTAGTGTTGGTTGTTGTAACTATTCTTCCAAATAGTTAGTGATTGCTTTTCTTATCTCATAGGGGCTTATTTTTTAGTGTGTGTTATCGTTTGATCATGTAGAATACCTTAGTGTGTCTTGGATCTTCTCACACAGTGGAGTATCTTGAGCTCCGCTGGTCATGAAGGCTCCTGGGCCTACTGCCGGTTATACTAGAGCCACCCCCACCACCATTGAGGCAGAAGCTAGACCAACAAGGGTCTTTCGAAGCAACCGGTTTACAAGCCATTGTGCCCGAACAAATCCCAGAGAAATCAATTGCCAATCTTGGCTTGGTTGAAACCCCAATCATTGATACTTGGCCATCGATCATTATACCCATCCACTTCTACGAACGCCTATCAGTGCCTCACATAGTTATGGAACCAAACTCTGTTACTTCGTCTGGGAATTCTTCCATTCCCACCACCATTGCTACCACAGGAGAAACACCTCCTAACTTTTTGTCGTTGGTCTGAGCCACTATGGTCTCGGCCGCAACTACGTCGCATAGTGGACTGACCCCATCTATCGCGGCGGCCACACCTCCCTTCACACCTAGTGCGAAAGACCCTCCATTCTCATATGGTATGCCTAGTTCTGGTACAAGTCCTGCACTCACTTACTCCACTTTACAGACTTTGGGTCTAGGGGAAGGGAGCTCTAACGCTCCTCTGCAAGGTCAAATCAGGGGAATTCTTGTCCCTTTTAATGATTTTCCTTATGCTGGAGGTCATATCTCTCCTTCTTCCCCATCTCTCAGTGGTCTGCATCAACAATCCACTGGGCAGCCTGCACACACAAGTTCGTTTGGAGTCGGGAGTCAAGGAACACCTGCGCAAACTTCCCTGGTAGGTTCGTCACCATTTGTTTGGAATGGAAAATTTGGTAACAACACTTTCACATCCACTACTTTCCCATCTGGGGGCACTCCCATCTTTGGACAGTCTACTCCAGCGCAGGGTATTATTCTTGCGCTGGGGGCACATATAGCAGGACCTTGGAACTCAGGACAAGGATCTGTTCCTTCCTCTGGAATGTCGTTCTGGGGTAATTCTTTCTATAGTCAATGGAACCCTGGATAGACTTCTATGCCTCTCCCATTAGGAATGGCATGGGGTAATCCTTCCCAAAGTCCGTCAAACACGATGAATGCCCAACATCCTATGTCCTTTATGGGGAATCAACCAATGATGTCTCCACAGATGCAAAACCCTTACCCTGGTCAGGGCCATGGTTTTTACTAGAATCTGGGCCAGCAGCCAAACTTTTCCTGGCAACCTGGTGCCAGTCAAACTCTAGGACCCTTTTTCCCAGGCTATCAGCAGCAACCCAAACTACTGTTCCTGGCGACGTTACACTTGCCAGATTTGAAAAGGTTGTTAAATGATCCTATTTGTCATGATCCACGTTGGCCTCCTATGCCAACAAAGTTGCCTTCGGACATTCCAAAGTTCGAGGACAAGCCTAACGAAGATCCAGGTGATCACATGACTACCTTCCATCTTTCGTGTTCATCTAACTCATTGAAATATGACTCTGTCCAGTTGCAATTGTTTCAACGCACTCTTATCGGGAGTGCTGCGAAATGGTACATCGAGCTTGATCGCTCAAGATATTATTCTTTTGGCGAACTGGCTATGGCCTTCCTTAACCATTTCCAGTTACCTGTGATATACGATGCGGGCACAGAGCTGCTTGCCAATTTCGAACAGACGATAGCAGACCATATCTTTGATCATATCTGAGAGTGGAGACATCGAAAGAGTCTAATCAAAGTACCAGTTCCACCAACATTCATGCTTGAGTGGTTCCTTAAGTCTTTAGTCCCTCAATTATCCAAAGATGTCGTGACTTTAGGAGTTTTCTCCGAAGAAGATGCCATCATGAGGGCTCAATAGTTTGATATTATCTATTCTCAGTATGGTTTATTGTACAACATCCTGTTGGATGCACCACGATCGATACTGGATAAAACTAGACAGAGAGTTGGACCACATGCCGATGGTATTGTTGGTTCAACACAAACCAAGCCCACTGAGCAACTGACAAAGCAATTGCAACAGTTATCTATAAAACACTCAGCGGCCAGCCAGACTACTACTTTGGCTGCTCCTCCTACCCAAACGTCGTAAGTACACTCTGTGCAGACGACTAACCCAAAGGCCACCCAACAGCCTGAAGGGAAGAAAAAACAATGAAATAAGGGTAAGGGGGAGAAAAAATCCACTGATAATGCTGGTGAGGGAACCACAGAAAAATGGAAGGTGAGGTATCCATGCAACTTGTGTGAGGAAGACCACCCGACCCATCTATGTCCTCAACTTGCAGAGGCCTAGAAGTTTGTCACACAGCAACAACAAGTCGTGTTGACTAATCCCTTTCAGCATCGGCAAAATTTAACTCAAGCCTCTACAAGTGTCGAGGGGGGCAGCCAAGAAACTTGTCCTCCCCCAAACAATTCCTCACCTACGAATGTATACATGGTTAGGGGTGATTCTTTAATAATGACTAGAGCACACGACTATAGTAAACCAAGTGCCTCTGAGAAGGGTAAAGAAGTTGTAATCCCATCTCTTCCTCTACATATCGAGAATACGTTGGGCGAAACAATGACACAAATTCCAAAGGGTGTGTTTAAGAAAGCTTCTCATAACCCAAATGCAAGGGTCGCCTAGAATTACTCTGTGGTGGAATATTTATCACAAACCCCTTGTGCAATGTCCGCTTTGGAGGTCCTCCAAAGTTTCCCTGCTTAGAGGAAAGCCTTGCTAACTACTTTAGGCTCTACTGAGACTTGTAACCTGGGTACCATCATGTTAGATACGACCGACTTAAAACCTCATCTTCTTTACCATGTCGCATTTTAGATAGTAGCGACTCACCCCACAAATTTTTTTACATGGAATATCTTCCGCATGGTGGTCGACGAGGGTGCTTTGACTTGCATTATGTCGTCAGCATGTTGGAAGGCCATTGGTCACCCTTCTTTTTCTCCATCACCTACTCTTCTCACTTAGTTTGACGGTCATTCTTTCTGACCACATGGCATCGTTCCTTCCTTCCCTGTGCAGTTAGGTGGGAAGACCATGTGCGTTGAAGTAGAGGTAGTCGATGCTCCCCTCGACTATAACCTCTTGTTAGGTCGGATTTGGACTTATGCTATGMAAGWTGTGGTCACTATAGTTTTCCAAGTCTTGTTGTTTCCACACAAGGGTCRGATAGTGACCATTGATCAATTGTCCTTCTCTAGACCTGACCCAGCTTTGGGGGCATCCACGGTTCCCATGATTGATAATCCTCAGCCCGGTGTCGTTAACGTAGGAGTTGGTTTGTGCCCATCATTAATGGGTACCTTTGATTACCCACCTCCTCATAACTATGTCAAGTTTATATCGAATCACCACAAGGCTGAGATTTTTCACGTTTCATTGTTCTGCACGACTTACTTTGAGGATCCGTGGATTCTTCCTTCCCCATTAGCCATGATGGATGAGATAGGGCACTCTAGCATGTCCATTCCCTTGTCGGTTGTTGAAGTAACGTACTCTTTAGTCCAGCAAGCTTCAGCTAACCCTAATCCGACTCCCGCACAAGAGTTGGATCCACTTCTAGAGATTATTTGGGCTCAGGGTTCTCTTTCTACCACCGATTCGTTAGACTTAGTATTGCCTTCTGACGAAGCAGTAATAGAAGTAATGACTAGTCTGGACAAACCTTGGGAAGATCTTCATCATAGTTCGTATTTCTTCCCAAAGTTAAGTCGAATCAAAGCAGGAGAATTCACCATGACTATGACTGGAGATAGGTCTTGTCATACTAATCCCTTAGCTACACACAAGGTCTATACTGAGGGTAATATGGAAACCATTGCTGAACCGATATCTATCAATATCTCCAAAACCCCTGGTGTCATAGACAATGTTTTCGTCAGACCATACAACTCCCTTGAGGAGATGCCAGTCATTGACCCACAAAGTGTTGATCATGAGCTAACTTTGTTATTTTTCAAGCTCACTTTGAGATCCAAAAGCAACATCTGGCGAGACTGCATTTATGCTTTTCGATCTCGTCTGGATTAACTGAGAAAAGTAACCATCATGGAGTCTTCTTTAAGCCCTTTTCAGACTCCTTAAAGATGAAAAGATTGTCGAGTNAGGTCCTCCAAAGTTTCCCTGCTTAGAGGAAAGCCTTGCTAACTACTTTAGGCTCTACTGAGACTTGTAACCTGGGTACCATCATGTTAGATACGACCGACTTAAAACCTCATCTTCTTTACCATGTCGCATTTTAGATAGTAGCGACTCACCCCACAAATTTTTTTACATGGAATATCTTCCGCATGGTGGTCGACGAGGGTGCTTTGACTTGCATTATGTCGTCAGCATGTTGGAAGGCCATTGGTCACCCTTCTTTTTCTCCATCACCTACTCTTCTCACTTAGTTTGACGGTCATTCTTTCTGACCACATGGCATCGTTCCTTCCTTCCCTGTGCAGTTAGGTGGGAAGACCATGTGCGTTGAAGTAGAGGTAGTCGATGCTCCCCTCGACTATAACCTCTTGTTAGGTCGGATTTGGACTTATGCTATGCAAGATGTGGTCACTATAGTTTTCCAAGTCTTGTTGTTTCCACACAAGGGTCGGATAGTGACCATTGATCAATTGTCCTTCTCTAGACCTGACCCAGCTTTGGGGGCATCCACGGTTCCCATGATTGATAATCCTCAGCTCGATGTCGTTAACGTAGGAGTTGGTTTGTGCCCATCATTAATGGGTACCTTTGATTACCCACCTCCTCATAACTATGTCAAGTTTATATCAAATCACCACAAGGCTGATATTTTTCACGTTTCATTGTTCTGCACGACTTACTTTGAGGATCCGTGGATTCTTCCTTCCCCATCAGCCATGATGGATGAGACAGGGCACTCTGGCATGTCCATTCCCTTATCGGTTGTTGAAGTAACATACTCTTTAGTCCAGCAAGATTCAGCTAAACCTGATCCGACTCCCGCACAAGAGTTGGATCCACTTCTAGAGCTTATTTGGGCTCAGGGTTCTCTTTCTACCACTGATTCGTTAGACTTAGTATTGCCTTCTGACGAAGCAGTAATAGAATTAATGACTAGTCTGGACAAACCTTGGGAAGATCTTCATCATAGATCGTATTTCCTCCCAAAGTTAAGTCGAATCAAAGCAGGAGAATTCACCATGACTATGACTGGAGATAGGTCTTGTCATACTAATCCCTTAGCTACACACAAGGTCTATATTGAGGGTAATATGGAAACCATTGCTGAACCGATATCTATCAATATCTCCAAAACCCCTGGTGTCATAGACAATGTTTTCGTCGGAGCATACAACTCCCTCGAGGAGATGCCAGTCATTGACCCACAAAGTGTTGATCATGAGCTAACTTTGTTGTTTTTCAAGCTCACTTTGAGATTCGAAAGCAACATCTGGCGAGACTGCATTTATGCTTTTCGATCTCGTCCAGATTAACTGAGAAAAGTAACCATCATGGAGTCTTCTTTAAGCCCTTTTCAGACTCCTTAAATATGAAAAGATTGTCGAGTGACCTTGTTTCTTCACACTCATTAAATTGGTCCAAAAGAACGTTCCTTAAACGGGTCTCCTTTTAATCCCTTTTCAGACCCTTTAAAAATGAAAAGATTTCTGAGCGATCTTGTGGCCTTTCACGCTCGTTAAACTGAAATTTGAAGTCACGTCTGTCCAGCGGTAGTTTACCCCTTTTTCAGTCCAGACGATCAACTGCACGAACAAAGGAATACTCTACTGAATTTTCATTTTTTAGAAGAGTATCCTCAAGTATAATTTTATTCCTTTTTTGGGCCTGGGGGACTAAATTTATGAAAAAGAAACCCCCCTGGAGTCCATAGTTAATCTCTTTTCAGACTCCCTAAATATGAAAAGATCGTCGAGTGACCTTATTCTTTCACACTCGTTAAAATGGTCTAGAAGAACATTCCTGATGGAGTCCATAGTTAAGATTTTTTCATACTCCTTAAAAGTGAAAAAATAGCCGAGCGATCTTGTCCTTTTCACACTCGTTAAAATGGTTTTGAATTGACATCTAATCAGTGCTAGTTTATCCATTTTTCGAACCGACTAGACTATTGTCAAAAAAGGTACCTCACTGGAGTCTCCTTTTATGCTTTTTTAGACTCTCTAAATATGAAAAACCACAGATCTTCCCTTCTTTGGGCTCGTTAAACTTACATCGAAGGATGTTACCATTGTGTGTTCTATCAACCCCATTGGCATACCTTAACCATCAACCTTGTAACATTTTTCTTCTGTGTCTTAACACCTTTGGCCACTGGAGGATTTTTTTTCTGAGTATCATTTCCCCAGAACATCAGTCTTGTCCTTGTGCCTCAAGATTGTATGTTTGCAGTACTCGTTCCTCCATTGTAACGTAATATTCCTTTATTCTTTTTCAAAAATCATCAAAAAGAACAAAAAAATCAAATATACCCAAAAAAGTGGATGGGAAAAGTATTTTCTTTATTGGAAGCACAATGAGTCACCCTTGGATGAAGCACATCTGTCTGTTTAATCATCAGACTATGGGATGTAGTATGACCTTAGGAAGCTTTGCTCGCTATATAGAGTTGTGTCCTCCACCATTTGGTTACTCTTCCAAACATATGGAGAGTTGGTGTTGCCTCCTGCTTTGTAGACTTATGATTAACATATATGTTGCCTGAGTCTTATCAATTGTCGTGCTATTGTCCAAGGGAAGTTTTTCAATAAGTCTGAGTTGGCCCCTCGGCAATATGTCTCTTGTCCGCATACCTGGCCATCCTGAATGTCCAATCAAGTCTTTGTTCGAAATCACTGAAGCCTTTAGTCTGATCATCAAGATTATCAAGTCCATAACCAATGAGCCATTGAAGACCTCTGGGTAGTGCATTCGTACACTCATATTACACTCCTACCT
The DNA here is from genome assembly GCA_000966675.3 of Picea glauca. NCBI lineage: Eukaryota > Viridiplantae > Streptophyta > Pinopsida > Pinales > Pinaceae > Picea > Picea glauca. The sequence continues at coordinate 11,243 of JZKD02S0267033.1, read as the reverse complement.
GAGTTTAGAATATTTTTAAGTTGTTGCTCGAGATTTGAAGTACAACCATTAGGCCAAATCAGCTTCTGTAAGATGGATACTCTATATGTATATCTTTCTAATTTTGAGATGTAGCTCCATTGTGTATTATTCATGGCTACTCTTTATAGTTATCTGACATGGATCTACAGTGTATTTGATTGGTAGCCATGGTTCTATTTTATCCCGAGCATGGGTATGCCCACCTCGGTGAGACATTTGTTATTTTGCAGACGACACCTCTTGATTCCTGATCCTTGGGCTCACTCATTCAACATATCAGTACAGATTGGTAACAGATTGGTAATGTATTTCGGCCATCAGATGCTCTTCTGACCTCACACATTAGGGGGCATCTGTTATAACCCTAAATTGCACCACACATGCTTACCTGGCATCAGGCCAACTCATATCCCTTCATTGCCAAAACATCTGCTGAAAAACCTCGTTGAAAATCCTCCTGGGTAAAGGTACACATGCCCTAACCCACTACTGCATGCATTGGAATGCTGGTAGGCCTACTACTGCATGCGTTGGAATGCTGGCAGGCCTACTACAACCCACTTTTACCTAACAAAGCACAAAAACAGGAAAGTTTTCAATGGGACAAAAAGCTATGGGTCAGTTAACTGAAACTCCCGGCCATGCATGGGCGAGAGTTCATCCAAAACCCTATCTCCTTCTAGCCTATAAAAGAAGGGGTAGGGGTACTATTTGGAGGAGGAAAATTATAGCGAAGAAACTCTGCCCATTTTGCAAATCCATTTGTCCCAACCCTTTAGCCTTTCCTCGAGCCTAAGGAGAATTAACGCAAAGTAGTTGGAAGACAGAGAAGAGGAGGAGCCCAGGATCAGGATCAAGGAGCGGTGGTCGATCTCGACTTTGATTGTAAGTTGATTCATTTTGAAAATAATAAAAGAATACTTTTCCCATCCCAATGTATGAGTTATCTATGATTTGTGTAATTTATGCTTAATTTCTAACCCTCA
>JZKD02S0266989.1:0-20248 GCA_000966675.3 Picea glauca | reverse complement strand
ATCCATTGCATTGGTCCCCCTATGCTCCAAACCACTTACCACCATACCGACCATGCCATACCGCCACCACCTCATGACATCATCCTCCACTATCCCTCCACCTCATGACGCCACATCCCACTATCTCATCTTACATGTCCTGTATCATTACTCTGCCAGAGTGTCCTTACCCCTTTGACTTGTCACATGTCTTATCCCATTTACCTATCCTCCATTCATCACCTTCCATGTCATCTTGGCACACCCATCCCCCGTCCTTCACCTACCACCTCATAACTCAGTTGATCTATTGGCCATTTATTACAGACTAACGTATCCGTTAGCCTACTGACCTATCCTTCGCGCCCAATGAATACCCTTTCACTTAAAATTAGCCCCATTTTCGCCATTTACCCACTATTCATACTCTCTGCACTCCCTAAATTCATTTCCCTCACTGCTTCAGTCAGAAACCCAGCCATAGCCACTACCTACTAACGCTTTGTTTCAGTTTGTAGGTACCTGTTGGATTGATGATGCCTAAATCTAAAAGATCAGAAGTCGAGGAAAACCCATTCCTCCCACCTCCTGTTACTCTCGACTGGATCCCATTAGCCGATAAGGATTATATGATCTCAGAGACCAGGTGTGAATTCGATTTCGTTGAATTACAATCATGGTTTAAGGACACATTCATAGATAAAAGCGATGAGATAGGGATCTGGGAGTCCAATCTCCCTCTGTATCTCTTTCCTCAAATCCACCATTTTCCTGAGTTTTCCCTCAAATGCCAGGCTCATTACCTCCCCGACCAGAGAGCCATAGTTTCATCGTCCGGAGAAATTCTTTTCTCTATCATGCCCGAGGCCATTGATCAAATGATGTAGATATCTAGAGTTGAATCCCACTCTCCCCTCACTATTGAAGTTTTAACATAAATGTACCAGAACCTATCTTTTCCCCAGAGAGCACAAATTTTTGAGCTTTTCCTCCCACAGGATACTCAACTCCCCAAGAAAAATCCCCCTTACCATTCCTCGATGTTTTTAGAAAAGGGAAACTGGATTATTTCATTGCTATGTTTTATGCTTGGCTATTTCTCATATGAATGGGTGGACAAGCCCATCTTGGGTTAACTATCCATTTTCACCACCGAATAAAAATCCACCACCTAGTTCGACTACAATAGTTTTCTAGCCAAGAACATACATGATCAACTTTTCAAATTTCCCACGAAGGGCATGTTCTAGTATTCTTCAATACTGTCTTAGATGTTCATGTTCTTTCAAGAAGAGAAGTTCATGTTCACCATGCATAGAATGGACCAGGAAGGAAAAACACAACTCGCCACCTCTTGGATTTCACTACTAAAAAGAAACTCCATGGAGTTTAATTTCAAGCTATTTATTGAGTTGTTTTATCAACCAGTGGTAAGCATGCTCAGTGGTAGACTAGAGTCGAGGATAAATGAGGAGATCCAAAGAGTTCTACACCTTTCGGATCTCGCCAAGACTGGAGACTGGTTCCTGTATCAAATTCACACAGAAATTAGAGTATATGGGTGTGAGTTAGCTCCATACAAATGATCAATTCAGATGAGATACATTTTGTATTTCTGAAGAAGAAACAACAGATGAGATTAGACAAATGATCAATTTAGATGATATACATTTTGTATCTCTGAGGAAGAGACAACATCTGAGAATCAAGGGGCATATAAGATCCTTTATCTGCAACAACCGAGCTGTCGAGGAAGAGGTAGACAAACTATTGAAAGATATTAAGTTCGACACAAGTTTTTTGTGGCACTATGATCCATGTGGGATCATCACAGAGATGAGAGTGAAGAATAAAAATGCCCCGTATGTTCATGCACCCAAGCCTGAGATAGAGAAGTACATGAATCAAATGGAGTGGGAGGTGAACACTCTGGAAGAAGTAGAACAACAATATCCTTCAGTCATTATCTCACAAACAACCACACCATAGGTACCAAAGGAGAAAATACCCAGAAAGGATACTTCCCCTTCAACGACAGAAATCTAAGCTGAGGATTTCCAGGTATACACCAAAAGGCCAAAAGATGGTCATACAACTGCCACAACTAGTGAAAAGGAAACCCAATCCACTACAGTTATAAAAGGATATCATTCACTTCTTATCTCAAGCAGCCAACAGATCTTGTCTACTTGTTCATCCAAGAAGCAGACTGGCACCTCACTAATCAACCAGCCAAATCAAGTGGGTGCAAAGCTGAGTATTTTTTAGAAATACGATATGATAAAGAAGAAGAATCAGATGCTAAGCAATAGAACGTACGCTCAGTTTTGGAAGCAAACGTCCACAACACAACACAAATTGTTATCATCTTTTGATACAGAGAAAGGAAGAATGCACTTGGAATTCTTGCAGGCACAAGTACCCCATCCAAAATAAATCATTGATTACAAGAGGGATAAAATGGAATTTAACACCAGAGATGTACATCCAACTGATCATATGGATCTACACAGGAAGACTGGAGAAATGATTTTCTCAACATTAGCCAATGCTTCCACTGTTGCTGCCAAATTACAGGTTTCTCAGAACAATGTTTAGACTCAATTAAAGTTGAAGAAGATATCATCTTTTGCAAAGGATAACATAATTAAGTCTTTAGAAGAATTGGTGATCAAGATTGGGTATGACCCCTCAAATGTGAAAGCAGCTGAGGATATTCTCAAGAAAAACAATGCTGACATAACATCTTTGAGGAAGCAACTAAAATGGAACAAGCAACACCAATGGAAGTCATCCCACTGAGTGCAGTTCCCCTCACATGAGTTAGCACAACAACTGTATCAACAACCACCACAATAGAACTTCCATCAACCACCCCACTGACAGCTCTAGAAAAATATGTGGATCTAGCAAAATCAATGGAGGAGATGACCCTGCAAGGAACATAAATCAATAGGCTGAAGAAAGAGGTTGAGAATCTCCAGGATCTCAAGGCCTCCTACTAGACAAGCTTCAACATTGAAAGGCAAACATCAGAAAATCTCAAGCAAGAAACACAACATCTACAAAATCAAACAGTGGGGGGTAAAACACTAGCAGAAGCTAAGGAGAACATTTGGATGGATATCTCCAAATCCATAAATGAAATCTGGCCTATGGTGAAAATCATGTTTTAGCAAAATGAACTAGTGTTGAGGAGCAGACATGGTATCGACAAGATAAAAGGAGAGCTGGGGGAAATGCCCACTGAAGCAAACGAAATCATTAGGTTTCTAAATTCGAAGACCAGGGAAGACTTGGAAGACCTGAAGATTGAAGACATGATGGATATTATCCTTGAAGTCAAAAGGGTGCTAACCAAAAGAGGATTGATGTTGCAACTAGAAGAGAAATTCCAGAACATGGACATTGGAGTTCAGAGGTTCTTCAGCAAGATCAATGCCCTACAAAAGAAAGGTCTTCATGGTTTAATGGTGTTAAATGACAAGTTGATGACCCTTCCTAACTACAAGCAGAAGATAGCTACAGTAGCCAAGGATAGTTCCAAGTTCTCAGGGATACAGGGAAGCATAACAGGCAAGGCATTCTTGGAGACTTTGCAGCCGGACCTCAGCATACAACACGAAATCAAATATATTTTCATAGTCAAGATGACTTTTTCCAAATATACTGAAATGGATGAACCCTACTGAAGACTTCTCAAAGTCACCATTCTCAGTCAACTGAGATGGGAAGAGATGTGCAATTTGATCGAGTAAGAGATGAGGTGTCCAATCTGAGTCAACAAGCAGAGCAGTCAAAGTCACGTGAATGACTCACCAACAACCTTCCCCAGAATCAGCATGAAAAATATGACAGATCATCATTAGTTCCTACATTTTTGTATCTTGTTATCTAGTTAGTTAGATTTAGAATCTGCCACATCCTAATCATTAATGACAGGGTCGTTTATAATTTTGATGATAAATACTGTGAACTTAGAAGTATTGAGAGTTGATCTTTACGCCCAAGCAAGTTGTAAGCACTGTAATTTTTATCAGATATCTACCAGTAATAAAAGGGACATTTCATAAGATTCTCGTGTGTTAGTTGTTGGTGAAGTTTTCTCATCTTTGTTGAATGTTTATCTCTCTTAGTATTCATTTTGTTTTTATAAATCTAATCATTTGGAAGTAGAAAAAGTTGCAGAATTTATCCTCGTATACTCTGTTTCTGACTTTAAATGATCTAAATATTTTCTTCTGATGTTATAATTAAGAAATTATTAAATGCTTGGTTATAATTGATTATCTCACCTTCTCTTCTTTACATCATTTTTATGCTAAAGAATCCAATAGTTGCATTATCCTGCCCTATGAGATTACCTTTTAAAACCTGTTAGTCAGTCTCAAATTTTATAAAATAGGCCCCATAGCCCAATGTATGCGTAAGTGACATTTTGACCATTTTATAAAAACAAACAACTTGGTCCTATTCATTTTAACTAGCCTAATATCTGAAATTTGAAACAAAGTTAAATCTTACAGAGAGATCCCTCTCTGAAACTGACAGGGCTAGATCCCAGTTTCTAAGTGGTTAGATAAAGTTACCTCTGGTAAATTTCTTCTGCCTTTCAAAAACCTCTGGGAATTTACAGAGTGATAACACAACCCTTGTCTAACCTTGTAAACGTCTTTGTCATCATCAAAGTGCACTCACTTAAACTCCAAATCCTGTTGTCAACCTCCTAGTCCTGGTGATCACTTGGCCAGATCTGATGGTGATCGCAACACCTTTGTCAATGGTCATGATCCAATCCCGAGGCTCTACCTGGGTAATGATTAATGTTATTGGTCCCCCTATTTTTGGCCAATCAAAATGGATAGGTGATATGTCTAGACCTCTTTTTATAGATCAAATACTCCCATGTACTTCGTTGTCATCGACTCTATGCTCCCGTTTCCTCTTCAAGAATATCGACTTCTCTATTTCCAAGGAAACTAAGCTCAACATCAACGACCTATATTTTTCCTTCTTGGCCTCCACCCAATCAACGAATCCTATGCTCTTATCCATTTATTCATCAAAATGGATCTTGCAGATCCAATGGCGAGGATAGATCCTCCCATAGATCTAAGGCATATTGCCTCTCTTCGTCATCGTCAAAGTTCCCCACTCCAACTCTTAGTCATTTTCAAGGACTTGTCCCCAACAAGTGGATTAGATGCATTCACTGCACCGAACTGACAATTAAGAATCCTTCCGACTCAAAACACATGGTTTTCACTGGAATATCGTCCAACTCGGGACTTAGTCAAATTTTGGGTTCTAACAAGCCAACACCCTTTGGTTTCCAAATCCTCAAGGGTTCATAACCCTCTCTAAGACTCTCATGGTTCTTTTGAATTCATCATAAATGAAGTTCTTTCATATCTTTCAAGATTTTTCACTTAAGTATAGGATATTTTAACAGGACCTGGGGCTCCTCACTCCACCCAAAACTTCATAGATGTAGGGATACCCTCGTGATCTCCCAAACAAATATTTTTTCAATATTCTTCAAACTTTTCTCTCAAGCAACAATATTTATAGGAATACACAACATCACATAGTGTTCACTTGAATTCATGAATTTAGGAGATTAATGATGGAAATAAAAGTATACATTCATTTTTACTCAGAACTTTCAATTCATACATTCAAAATCATTCATATTTCCCATTAAACTAGAAACCACACATTTACATTATTATCGAACAACAAATAAGACATATTTAACACTTATATGTTCAGGGAAAATATCAACAACCAACTAACTGAGAGAGGTCACCTTTCCTCCCCAACCTTAGGCCATACTCTAGAGTACCTTCCTATAGTACGTCACCCTCGTGCCAAGCCATGATATCACAAGGGAATGATTCATTTGGTTCTCAAGTGAAGATGATCCAGGAAGGTCACTCTCCTTCCTCTACTAAAAACAACAAAAGTTTCCCCCTTCCACTGAGCTTAGGGCTTCCACATGTTTATCAGGTAGTTTATCAATTGGTTTTACTCTACACAAGGGAGTCCCTTTTCTATTATACAGACCCTTGGAGACCTCCCCATACTAGTGTTGGTTTCTATTGAGTAAGTACCAAGTTGTGGCCCTTTATCACTCCGGTCTGGGTCCGAGTCTTCTCTGTTTTAGGGTGATCATCATCAAATTGGAAAAGCTTCCTATTTTCCTCAATGGAATCTCTCCACTTTATTCTTCTCTTTGATCTGTGCCAATGAACACCTCTATTCACTGCAACCTCAACGTATGAGCTCATAGCCCCAACTCTTCCTCAGAGTATTCTCACTATGCAATGCATGTTGTTATCTTTTTTTTTCTCTGCATGCATCTCTTCTCTTTTCTTCTGGTGATGTTTTTCACCTTTGGCCTCTTCCTCCCCCAATCCTTGGGACTCCCTTGGTTTCTGTTAGACACGACCTTTTGTCTGGAGTCCAAATTTCTAAAGGGGAAATTTCATGGTGTCCTACTGTTGGGTCATTCGATTGACCCCTTTTTCCTTCTTCAAGAGATCACAATCGTCAATGATTATTAACTGCTCCAACCATTGCCTTGACTTTAATTACTAGTCACGTGGACCCATAATGATCTGGGTACGCTGGTAGGTGTAAGCTCATGATTACAAGCATAGGTAAGCTTGCTAAGAAAGCTTCCTATTTTCTTTACTAAAACATCTCGGCTCCGCCTCATTGGTCCACTTCATCAATTCCACGTGTGATATCATGGCTAGTACTTTCAAGGATTTTTCCTCCTTATTCAATTGTTGGTGTTTTCATTGATAAAAAAATGATTACAAGCTTCATAATAATAATCATATGAAGTCTTAAGCATAATTACATCTATGGGCGGAAATAATGTGTTACATAAGGAAAGGATGGTGTGCATAGTAATTAAAGGGTGGTGTGAAGAAAAGTAAGTAAAATTATAGAAAAGAGGTTTTATGTAGGTAATTTTTTTTCAAACACCCATAACAATTTTGGTATGGCAATGGAATAAATACATGTTTTTTAGAAGATCTTGAATCAATAAAACATAGTATAAGAACATGTTGTAAATATATTAAGAAAAATGTTGTAATTGGGGACCAACATCAACACTGTAAGAAACAAGAGGAATCCATGACATATGGAGGACAAATAGATGTAGTAAATAGTACATATGTAATATGTAGGCATGGTACTGTATTTTGAAGAAGTTTATTGATCCATGAAGAGTTAAAAAGGGTTATATTGAAAAATCATATAAGCATGCTTCTTCTTTCTTTCTCAGTGTAGTTAATGCATTATCTTGCATTTTTTGCATAACCTAGAATAAACATGGTGGAAAAGTTTGACTCGAAAACATTATAGTAAAGACATCATAAGACTATATAAGTCACAATCAAGAGTGGGGTTGGAATAAGTATTAACCATGAGAATGAAATGATCCAAAATTATTAATAAAAATGTCCCCGTATCTTATCTTGCATGGACCACAACTCGTTGATAGTTGAGTCTTTGTATTGGTAAAATAAATGATAAATTCATACTTTAAATTATTTTACTTTCTAAGAGTCTTTCTTTTTTCTTTTACAAGTTTCTATTGAATTGTTGAGTCATAAAAAAATACAACTTAAACTACAATATTTTGATCCTTTATTTAAATGAAAATATCCTTAAATTATTTCAACATTTTCATTCTCCTGTATAGGGGTATGCTATTTGATAAAATGATTTAACTACACCAAATTTTATCTTCAAAGTGTCTCATTTAAACAAATTTGGTATAAGCCCTCAATAATTATATATTATTCAACATACATCAATTGCATGAGATAGTGTCATTCCAAATGTGGTGATAGGTAAAATCATTTATAGATTGGATGGTATCAAATCCAAACATCATTTGGATGGATTTTTGGGATTAAGCCAAGTTAATGGGTGAAAATTGAACAAAATAACCTAAAATCATATAGGCATGGTACTGTATTTTGAAGAAGTTTATTGATTCATGAAGAGTTAAGAAGGGTTATATTGACAAAGCATATAAGCGTGCTTCTTCTTTCTTTCTCGGTGCAATTAATTCATTATCTTGCATTTTTTGCATAACCTAGAATAAACGTGGTGGAAAAGGTTGACTCGACAACATTATAGTAAAGACATCATAAGACTATATAAGTCACAATCAAGAGTGGGGTTGGAATAAGTATTAACCATGAGAATGAAATGATCCAAAAGTATTAATAAAAGTGTCCCCATATCTTATTTTGCGTGGCCTACAACTTGTTGATAGTTGAGTCTTTGTATTGGTAAAATAAATGATAAATTCAGGCTTTAATTTTTTTTACTTTCTAATTGTCTTTCTTTTTTCTTTTACAAGTTTCTATTGAATTGTTGAGTCATAAAAAATATAACTTAAACTACAATATTTTGATACTTTATTTAAATGAAAATATCCTTAAATTATTTCAGCATTTTCATTCGCTTGTATAGGGGTATGCTAGTTGATACAATGATTTAACTACATCAAGTTTTATCTTCAAAGTGTCTCATTTGCATAAATTTGGTATAAGCCTTCAATAATTATATATTATTCAACATAAATCAATTGCATGAGAGAGTGTCATTCCAAATGTGGTGATAGATAAAATCATTTATAGCTTGGGTGGCATCAAATCCAAACATCATTTGGATGGATTTTTGGGATTAAGCCAATTTAATGGGTGAAAATTGGCCAAAATAACCTAAAATCATATAATTAGGGCATGCAAATAACTTCAATCATAAATTATGGAGTAGGAAGATTAGAGTCACGATTAATCCCTTGTATTGTGCTTGAATTCATTTAGTCAAACTAAATATTATTTTGGAGGTGGGTATTAATAAGTTAAAGAAACATAAGGTTGATAGATTCAAAGATAAGAGGGGATATATTTAGTTTCGAGGAATAAAAGAAATTGAATTTGCATGGAATTTAGGGATGACAACAAATAACAAGGTAGATGATTTTGTAATGTTTCAAGGACTCATGCTATTTGTTCTCACAATATCTAGCACCTTTGTGTAAATCCTTTCACAAGGGATAAGACATGTGTAACATGGATGTGTTACCACTATCACCTTAGCAATCACTTCCCTTGTTTTAGTGAAGGATGAAATCTAACACAAGGGAGGCTTCCCTAGTAACCTCAAGGAATCCTATAGCAAGATGGGATCAATTCTATAGCCTCCTATATTAGATACTCAAATATACAACCACTATATCAAAGTTTTCAAGGCAAGCATAAGGTGGTTGAATCAAGCAATTTCTAGATTTGTGTATGTGAAGTATCTAAGACAATTCGTGATATCTAGTAAATTAAAATAGGTCAAGAAGGTACCCTAAACACTACAAAAAAAATAAAAGCTATGGTTGTTGTAAAAAATGTGTAAGAGTTGATTATATTCATCATTATATCAAGTTAAAACAACAACAATAAACCAACCATTTAAACAAGTTAAAGATTGATAAATACTAAGGGTAAAAACGCAAGTTAAACTAGAGTTTCATAACCAATTATTTTCTAAAATGATAAGAGCGCATAAAAACCCTAAAAAATGCAAGACATCAAGCCCTAGAGGGTCTAAAATTCAATTAGAAATGCAATAAATGATGACAAGATACATTTAAAGCATAAAATTATCAATTAAACCCTAGATGTCTAGCCTAATTGTGGTTGAAAATTAAAGGATAATTGCTACGAACCCTAATCTAACCCTAAAAAAGAAACAAAAGATAGGTTTTGGTATTAATAATTGACTGAAAGGATTTTGAGACTACTTCCTACTATTTCTTAGGGATTATGGAGTCAACGTATGGCATTTCTTGAAAGACAAAGGTGAAACATGGATTTTGGATAAACCCTAAAGTATTCCACTACAAACCTTAGGAATCTATCCTATAGAATGAAAAATAGGGGAGTCCATTAAAAGCCCTAGAAAATCATTTAATGTCCTTTAACAAGATTTAAAGATAATATCAAGGGAAGGTTCTCCACTAGAAACCTTCCTAGGGTTTGCAAGATAGGATTTATTTAAGAAAAATGAAAGGAAAAATGCACTTTCAACACTTTGATAAGAACTAGTGGAGCCCACTACAAACCCGAGAAAATCATTCTATGTCCTTTAACAAGCTTTAAAGATAATGTCAAGGGAATTTTATCCACTAGAAACCTTCCTAAAGTTTGTAAGATAGGATTTATTTAAGAAAAATACAAGGAAAAATGCACTTTCACCACTTTGATAAGCACGTCCACACTTCACACATTCAATAAATAATTCCACAAAAACTTAGAAAGAACACTTAATAGGAAAAATTAATGCTCATATATGAAACCCCAACCATGAATCATCCATCAAAATTGAGAAATCATCCATACATCATCTCTCTAAGAAGGCGCATAAGTCATTCATCCATAGAAAAAGAGAAAAGATAGAAGTAGACAAGTAGTTGTAATACACAAATGAGGGAGTAGTTCCTCTATTTAAATGAGGAAACTAAATACTTTACCCTCAATGAGATAGTATCCTATTAAAATCCCCTAAAACATAATAAATCCATGATACAAGGTGGATAGGTCTAAGGCCGACCCCAAAAAATGCCTCTAAAACAAAAATAAAATGTTAAAACATGAAAACATCCTCCATAAATAAAACACATGTGAGTGTAGAGGGATCATAAAGGGTGATGTCATCTCCAAATTAGGTGTAAATGCTCCAAAGGCCATGTGTCTCCCCAAAAGGTGCAATGCATCATCAAAAAGTCATGTATCCTCATAAAAGGTCATGTCTCCTCATAAAAAAGGTGCAAACTCATAATCAAATGTACTAGGTCTATTCAAAGAAATGTCGCATTGTCCTCAAGTGCAATGTCCCATCATAAAAGAAACACCCTCTATCAAAATCTTGATTTCATCAAGGGAAAGGGATCCATGACCTCTCCAAAGGGGTGAACTATCATCATCAAGTACCATGTCATCAAGTCAAGATCAACATCCTCAAGGGGTGAAATGTCATCAAAGGGCCCCATTCTCTCTCCAACACACCAAACTCATGTATGCAACCTCCTATCTACAAGGTGCAATTTCCATGGTCCAAGGTACAATGGAGGGAATCAAGAGGTGTTCCAAGTCATAATATGGTCCAACAGTCATCATTAAACCGAACAACATCCTCCAAGTGGTGTGTAACTTCCTCCATGAAGTCATGTGGGAGAAGCATCATCAACATCCTCCAAAGGACCATGTATAAGTATGCATATTCATCAAGCATGGGCTCAAAGGATCAAGTTAGAACAAACATCATGGATACAAGAATCATTATAACATAAAAAGTGAGTCATATTAATGTAAAAAGCATGTAAGTAGATCACATTAAGTATCTTCTTCAAACTTTACAGTAGCAAATTTATGCATTTTTCCAAGTTTAAGTATGGGAGGAATATCATAAACCCCTATTAGGTGTGTTGGTACCCAAGTAGAGGAGTATTTCCCAAGAAACCCATCAAAGTGTAAGTGTGAGTGAATGGTATGATTTGGTGTTCACTTCATGGTCATGGTGTCATTGACATGCAAGGTCATGTGTGATGTTCATCTCCATGAGCGCCTTCGTAGAGGAAGCATTTAATACATTGAGTTATCCTTTCCTCGACACTTTTTCTTTCCACCCCTTAACTTATCTTTTGATATTCATTGATTTGATTTGCAAGCCCTCTTCTTTAGGTTTTTAAATTTTATTGCATCAGGGGTTAGGATAATTCAATTAAGTCATTTCTTTAGATATGCATTCATTGAATTAGGACTTGGAGTGATGGCCTCATAGTGAGGGAGTATAGCTCAAGCTTACTTCGATTTTGATTTATCATTCACATCCATTTACTTTTATTTTTCATTTTGAATTTATAACATGCTCTTTCTATTTTTTTATAGCTACATCAACCTCATGCATTCAAGCCCCTTCTTCTCATAGGAGAATGAAGTACATATCGTTTTGGGATACATGTAACAACCAATCCAAAAATATAGAAAAATAGAAGGAAAATAGATGGAAAGTGTGACGAAAAGTGTCAAGTATGGAATGTAATGGGTATGTTACTCTTATCAAGGCCTCCTAGTAGTACCCCTTTATCCCAACAATGAAAACACTTGAATAGAATACATATGATGGCCACCATGGTGAAACAAGGTAAAGAGCGTAAATTCCAAGCATCATGATTCATTATCCGACTTCAACGCATGATCCTTACCTAAATACCTAATGCATTAGATGTAAACACTTCATATGAAACAATGGATAATATACCATATGTGTGTTAGACTAACACCTTAAGATGAGTATGTTGATCAAGTGAACAAGATGAGCAATGATGAGTAAGAGACATCTAAGGGGTTATTATTTTTGGAGAATGTTGGTCATCATCTTTGGGACCATTGTCTACAATGTGGATCATGAAGAATTATCTCCTATAGTTACCCCTAGGTGAGAGGGGGTAACATCTGGCTCCAAGGTGGGGACATGTGCTCACCATAGAGTGCATGAGAACCTCAACATATCTGGTACTCCACGAAAAACACTCCTACATCACTCTACAACTTTCATGCTACATTTTAACATAACACTATCAGTAACAAAATATTAGGGGGTACGATCCACCCCAATATATGAAAGGTATAAAACAAATGCGAGAAAAATATTTTCATTTTCATCCATTAACAAGTAAGGGTAACTTCCTTCCCTTAGGTGGGGTCAAATAAAAGGAATTAGTTCCAGACCTCTTCTCAATATTGTAAGGTCCAATATACAAACTATCAAACTTCTTATGCACACCCGAATCCTGTATTCTATTTTCCCACATAAGTACTAAAGTTCTCCTTTCAAAGTCTTTTGTCCTTGCTTTAATATCAAACATTCCTTCACCACCTTGGGTTTTCTTTCCTTGATCTAAAGTAGGGAAATTAGACTTGATCAAGGAAATGATCTTTTGATCATGTTCACACAAATGTAAGGCTTCTTCATTACCTTGATTCAGTACCATAACAAACCTTGGATATTTATGGTCATACGTCATTAGTTGTTTTCAATAATTCTTTCCTTTTGGTAAAAATATATCATCAAATTCAAAATGAAAAAGATAAGGGTCATACAAATAATCATGGTTTACTAAGGTTGATAAGGTACCAATAACTTATTCAACATCTCCTTCAATTGGCACTCTCATGTTTGTAGAAACAAAAAAGTTACCAGCGTCCTCACTGATATTTACTAACTCATTCATCGAAAAATGGGGATATTCAACTTTACATTTAATAGAAGACTACCTATAAAGGGTGAATAAGGTTCCATCAAGAGTTGGTATAGTAGCATATGATAAATTCGTATGAAGGCCTCCTTCTAAATTTGTGGCCCAATTTCTAGATAATAACATTCCCCAAGCATCAGGTACATCTATAACTACAACATCCATGAAGAGAGATATATCTGGACAAGAAACAAGTCTAACCTTCAAATCTTTAATAAGTCCACAAACTTTGATGGAATTTGTATAAATTCCACACACATTCCTATAAGGCCTTGTGATTTTCAAACCCAAATGATCCATGACCTTTAAAGACATGTGTCGGAACGCAGTGGGAAAACCCAGGGTTAATCATTAATAAACCAACAAAACCATTAGAAACCATCCCTTTCGGCATCACCTGCAAACAAGTGAAGTCCCAACCAAGGCATGTAGAGGGACTGCAAGAACCAAGGTTCTGCAATGATGAGGGGAAGTGAGGCATTCAACATAACCATACAATGCATTATCCATTCATCCATTGTGTGTGCAGTTTTTATTAGTTAGCCTTTAACTATCATTCAATATACACTGTGCACGAAATTAATCCACTTAACATTCATTAATTCATTATTAACTTAAGTGCGCATAACCATAACAACCTATAACAATGACATATTCAAAATACTAGAACTTTATCTTTATTGCGCAATAACAGTAAAACATCATATGCATCATAACACGTAAAAAAAACACATCGACACCCAAGGTTTTAACGTGGTTCACCCCAGTATGGGATACATCGACAATTATTGGCTTCTTATTTTATTCATTAGAAATATCCTTACAATTTCACACCATGCATATAATAATATGTATTAGTTAACATTACCCAAACCTACCTCAATCGTTCTGCTGCAGTGCGAACCTAACTCCTAAAAACATCATTCACAACTCAACATACCCGAACACTTAGCCAATTCTTCACTAAAGTTCTCTCTCCAAAACTCATTACTCACACAAAATCACTCTAAAAGCACCCTCTCTACCCAAAAACCCATTACAATTTATAGCTTTACAAATAGGGATAAGCCCGTTATAATGTGGACAAAATGTCCCAAAATCCTAACTACTTTCCTCCTTATGCACGTTGACTCCCGAACATTCTCCAAATTCTTTATGCATGCACTACTCCTTAGCCAAAATGTTGCACGATCCATTCCTACATGATTCCCAAGACTTCTCCAAAATAACCTGCTCCAATAGGCTCCCAACACTAACATGTGGCTCGTCTCGAGCCACGTCAAGTTTGTTTCCAAGTTTCCAAGAACTTATGTAGTGTATCGCTGGCCGCTGTGACTTTTGTCCTGACTTATGATTCCTAATATGCAATCTCCTCAACCATTTTTGTATTTAAGTGAGTCTTCAATTTTTCAGTGGTTTCCTGCGCTATCTTCTTGACCGTGCCTTGAGTGGCTTCCAACTCTGTTGTAGCCTTATAGGATTCTTCTTGAAATACCTCGATCTTTTTCCCGTGAGCTTACTCCTCCGCCCTTAGTTGATTTATTTTTGAATATAGATTTCTATTTTTTCCCATTTCTATTACCACCACTATTGGTGGTAATGTACTCATTATTTCTTTGAACTTATGCACCTTATCCTGCACAACATGTATTTTTTGGCCTATCTCTTGCAACTCCACATATTCAGTCAGTTGCGTCCAAACGTTCGTGCTTTCTACATATAGATTAGTGCATTTTTCTTCCATATCCTTGATGTTCTCTATGCTTGTGGTGGCCATCTTTTTGTGCTGCTCCCTTTCCTCCTGGGGAGTGCTTGGTATTTGTCGTGGCTCTAAATCGATGATCTTTTTTCAGAATCCCTGAATGGATTCCCTTAGTTTTGTTACCTGGTCCTCCAATGGGACATCTTCCTCCCTTAACACTTTTGGAATAATGTGATAAACCCCCTCTACCACTTGTTTGACTCTCTCTGCCTTTTGTGTTTCCTCATCCCACTCCTACCTGAGTTGGTCATATTCTGCTTGTAGTATGTCCTTATCTGCGACTGTCTTGGTTAGCTCCAACGAGGTCGATATTGCACACACCTAAAGTTACTCTATCATGCATGATTGTAACTCATACAAAATTTATGTAGGAAACCAGAGACCATTAAGTCAATATGACTTAGTGTTTTTTCTTGCTCCTTCAACTTTGTTGTGAGGAACTCTAAGGCTCCCATAGCTATCTTCATTACACATATTTCTCTAGATACAATAGAGGTAATTGTTTGCACCTCAAATGTCCACATTGTATGCTCTTCTTGCACTTTGTGTCCTATTGGTAGTGTGGCAAGTTGCCAAGTCTCCAAAAATTATCGCAATGTTGTAATCTGTGCTTGCACATCCACATTCCTTTCCACCTATTGTCTTACTGCACGTTCAAAAACATCCTCGGTTTATTTTTTAAATTGGTCAAAAATATTATCCAAATCTTCTTCTGTAAGTGATTGTGGATTTGAGACCTTCACAACCCTTTTTTTCTTACGATGTGGCATTGATTTTTCTTCATCAATATGTTTCCTCTTCTCTCCTCTATTCGGGGTTGTCCTTTGTGTTTTTCTTCCTGCACCATTTCATTTTTCATGTTCTTCTCTTTCTTCTTCTCTTGATATTTCTTCATGTTCGGATCGTTGTGTCTCTAGTTCTTTTGGATCTGTGCCTATTGGCAGGATCTTCCAGTTGTCAGCCCAGTCTTCCATAATGTGGCCCATTTCTTCCTCAGTTAACCTGTATCGTGTGGGAAACCATTCCTGATTTGGATCCTTCTTGGCTTACACATATATGTGATGGTTCCCTGCCTTAAAGCATGCAACTGGATTGCATGATTTGACCACCTGTGGTTCTATGCATAGTGTACTATGAATGCTTGTTTGAATTGTTTCCTTGTATATATAAAAAAAAACATTGTTATTGAGTCACCGCACCTTGTGTGTAGTATGCCATAAGTTATGATATCTTGCAGCTAGGTATGACTTATCTCTTACTCCTAAAAACCACATATCATTCATCTCCCTCCATGTTGATAATGAAATTATAATTAGGATCCATGCGTAGTGGGATTCAATCCCTTTGTCTTGCACCTCTTCACAATATATCAAGAACTGGTTAATCAAGAATGTCGTCCATTTCATTTGTAGGCCCTCAATGCACTTCTCGGCTATCGCAATGAATTCCACTAGTACTTGTTCCCTCCTACACTTCCTTAACAATTTACAAGCTAATGCTTGTGTCACAAACCTCATCGTCGGGTCACATGTGCTTGTGGCATCTATCCTGCACCGTCCTCAGAATGTAAGGAAATTTTCCTTCATTCTCTCTGATAGAGCCTTCTCATTGTTCTTATCTAAAAATATTAGTGAAGGGTCCTTCCTTTGCAACGATAATCCCTTAATGTGCACAATCAAGTATGTATAAATTGAGACTAGCCTACCGAGCCATAGGTACTTTCCGTGTATACATATCAATAACATCTTCACACTGGAATTAATCTATGCGCTCCTCCCGAAGTGTGGTATATCAAATAGGTTCAAAATGCCATATTTATGCAACCTTGTTGCCCATATCTCTGGCTCTATCACAAAAAAAATTGTCTCTTGACTGATGTACGTCTTCAAATACTTACTCGATGTCATCTCCAAAAGTTTCTTCTCATCTGTAATGTCAATGTCTGCATATTTTAAGCTTGGTATCAAGCTTAACATGTGTTCCTCTACAATCACTCTAGCTAGTATTTCCGGCTCCGCAAGCTCGTATTTAACATCTTTCTACAAGTTAACTAGCTTCACTATATCTTTTCTTGGTGAGATGTAATCTCATGGAAATTAGATTGAACTCGGCTTTGATGTTAATGCTCATGGTGTCTCTTCATGTACTGGTATTGTTGGTGGCTTGCTACACGGTTTCTTCGGTGTTGAAGTAGATATTGTTGTTGCCTTAGGTGGGGCCATTTTTCTATGAAACTCTTCTTTGTCTTCAGCTCCATTCTTCTTTCACTTAGCTCCACACTCTCTACTTCTCTCTATACAAATAATAATACTTTTACCCATTTGACCCTTCAACTACTTTTGTCCACTTGCTAGTTGTTTCTAAACTTATTCTCACCCGAACTTACAGTTTAACCTACTTGCGTTAGAATTTATTTCTTTCCTTAATGATTCATTAACTCTGTATCTCTGGTGAATTATCCATTATATTTGCTAACCTATCAAAATATTCTTTCCGATCTGCATTTATGGCTACGCAATGCCACTACTACGCCATCATGGTATCTCTTTATTGTATGTCCCATCATGGATTGTCTTAAATTATTTTCTCACTTTCTTAATATGCCTCTATCGCATGCCACTCTTCCTTCTAGCACATGCATCCTTCTTGTTTACTTTGTTTCTATGAAATTCTCTTACTTATCTTGTTTACTTTCTAACCTTAAATCCTTTGAACGTTGATTCACTCTTCAACTTGCTACTTATTTCCTTAGTCGTTTTCTTGTTTTTTACTTTTCCTTGCTATGTCAAGAAAATGGAAGAAAAATTTGCTAAGCTATATGTATAAAGCACAGACATTTGGATGCAACTGATTGAAGATGTGGAGTTGTAGGAGATAGGTCATAAAACACATGTGCTTGTTCTTCTTCTACACTTGATATTTCTTCAGGATTGGGTGGTTGCATCTCTAGTTTCTCTAGCTTTGTCTTTGTTGGTGGGATCTTCCAATCGTTAGCCTAGTCTTCCATAATGTGGTTCATCTCTTCCTCAGTTAACCTGTATCATGTGGGAAAATATTCCTAATTTGGATCCTTCTTGGCTTGCACATACATGTAATGATGCCCTACCTTAAAGCATGCAACTGGATTGTAGACTTCAACCACCTATGGTGGTATGCATGGTTTACTCTAAATGCTTGTCTGAATAGTTTCCTTATAGATATAAAAAGCAACATTATTGTCGAGTTGTCACACCTTGTGGGTAGTATTCCATAAATTTTGATATCTAACGACTAAACATGGCTTATCCTTTACTCCAAAAAACTGCATATCCTTCGGATCCCTCCATGTTGATAAGGAAATTATAATTAGTAGATATGGGTAGTGAAATTCAGCCCCTTTGTCTTGCACCTCTTCACAGTCTATCAAGAACTAGTTGAGAAAAAAGGTCACCCAGTTCATCTATACGCCCTCTATGCACTTCTTGGCTGTTGCGATGGTTGTCGCTGGTACCTGGTCCTTTATACACTTCATTAAGTCTGTATATTTAGTGAATTATCTGCTAGATTCTCCAACCTGTTAAAATATTCTTTCCAATCTACATTTATGCATATGCAGTTCCACTACTTCACCATCATGGTAGTTCTTTATTGCATGTCCCATCATGGATTTTCTTAAACTCTTTTATTTATTTCATCATATGCTTTTGTCGCATTCCAATATTCCTTCTTGCACACACATCCTCCCTATTTACTTCTTCTCTCTGGAATTCTCTAGCTTAATTGTTTGAACAATACTTCTACGCTTCCTTCCAACATTCTCTCTCTTACGTCACACACTTTTTATTGATTTTTTTTTTTCTTTCTTTCTTTTTCTACCTACACTATAATACACTATGGTACACAATCTATGTGGTTCATACTAGTGTGTGAAAGCACTTCTATCCCTGTATAGTTTCAACCTACTTCTATTAACCAACCCTCCCATAACTTCTCCATCCAACTTCTCAAGCTGAAAAACACCTTCTTTGTAATGAAATTTATCACGTATGGTCCGAGCCAATGCATCTGGAGCTTCCCTAGGTGCTGCAAAAAATTGTTGTCATAAAGTAACACTAAGTCCCAAGTATGGAATTTCTTCTATTTGATATGTCTTCCATGCCAAGCTTTTTTTCTCGCTTTTTGTACCTGTTGATGGAAACCTACAAAAAAATGCTCTTCTTCTAATTCGATTAGTTATGAAAATCTCTTTTCCACTGCGCCTAAATTTGTATGCTTTGTGTTGACAAGTCTGAATGTCTTGTTAAGCATATGAGGGAGAACGCCTGATGGAAGGTCCCAACTAGACCTACTCTCGTTTGGTGTGGTGTTTCCCGCGAGTATATGATCCTTGATAATGCTCAGAATTAAAAGAATAAAAATGGGAAAGACAACGAACTTCCCCCAAAGAGTTATACATAATTCTAATGCTAATATAACTAAATGAAACTAATATAATCCTAACTAATTATAATCTATCCCGGGAGAAAAACTAATAGAATAAGTACAGTGAAAGGTAATATGTAGACAACCAAAATAATTCAAGACAACCCAGACATTTTAGCACAATAATATTGCAGAAATTGTCTCAAATAGTTGAAAAAGAAATTTGTAACATCATCCATGCACTCATAAGAAATCACAACAACATAAGAATTCTATATAATAAGCACATAAATAGTTCACATGATCAATACCCATAAAACTTTAACCACAAATACAAGTGTAGAATAGTCCCACAAGCATTTTCAAATAGTTATGACTTCAAAATGCCTCCTTTTTTTTATTACTCAGAAGTAAAAGTACCATATTTTGTTACCAAGGGAAAAATTCCTCTCTCTATACTATGAGTTCTCTTTTATAAGACATGAGAGAGACTCCTGGTTCTCATGACTATTTGTTTCCTTTTCCTTCCATCACTTTTCTCACATTTTGAAAATGAACATGTGAGCTTTACAAAGAGAATCTGAACATACTCATGAGTCATTATTTTTGTCCTGAGACAATTTACAAATTATATTCGCTTAAAAATAATCATTGACTTTTTCCATTGGTATTATATTTTGTTCCTCAAAATTTTCTGGGCATTTATGGCTTCTACTTGTTGATTAAGATCCTTCTGGATTCTTCCCCTTTGTTTCATATTT
>JZKD02S0266967.1:0-20682 GCA_000966675.3 Picea glauca | reverse complement strand
AAGAAATCCAGGAGTTGTTAGGAGAGTTTGCTGATATAATAGTGGACGAAATACCTTGTTCCTTGCCACCTATCAGGAGTATAATTCATCATATCGATCTTATACCTGGTGCTAGTTTTTTGAACAAAGTTGCGTATAGGTTGATGCCGCAGGAAAATGAAGAAGTTTAGAGACAGGTCCAAGACTTAATGGACAAAGGATTGATTCAAGAGAGATTGAGTCCATGCGTTATTCTGACAGTGCTCAGCCCAAAGAAAGATGAAGTCTGGAGAATGTGTACAGACTCAAGGGAAATCAATAAAATTACCATCAGATATAGATTTCCATTGCCAAGGATGGATGACTTGATGGATTGCTTGAGTGGAGCAAAGTTGTTTTCAAGGATTGATTTGAAAAGTGGGTATCATAAAATTATAATGAGAGAACGTGATGAATGTAAGACAACATTCAAGATGAATGAGGGGCTGTGTGAATGGCTTGTCATGCCATTTGGATTAACGAATGCGCCCAGTACTTTCATGAGGTTGATGATCGAAGTCTTGAAAGATTTCATAGGGAAATTTGTCATTGTATATCTTGACGATATATTAATTTTCAGCAAGACATAAGCCAAACACTTAAATCATTTAGTTGCAGTAATGAGGAGATTACAACAAGAGAAATTGCTGATTAATATGAAGAAATCGTCATTTATGAGGACAAAACTCATTTATTTGGGTTTTTTTGTCTCTGCAAATGAACTGAAAATGGATCCGGAAAAGATAAAGGTGATTAAGAATTGGCCATCACTGAAGAGCGTGTTTGAAGTTCGAAGCTTCCATGGTTTGGCTAGCTTCTACAGGAAATTCATCCGAAAATTCAGCAGAATTAGCGCACCGATGATGGATACGGTGAAGAAAAGACATAAATCTTTTCACTGGATGGAGGAAGTAGATAAGAACTTCAGTCTGCTGAAGAAGAAAATCACTAAACAACCAATTCTAGTTTTTCCAGATCTCAGCAAGACATTCCAGGTCAGGTGTGACGCGAGTGGATTTGCAATTGGAGTGGCCTTGAGCCAAGATGACAAGTTGGTCACATATTTTAGTGAAAAACTGAATGAAGCGAAGAATTAAGTACTCCACATATGACAAGGAATTCTATGTAGTCATACAAGCGTTGAAGAAATGGAGACACTATTTGGTTCCCAAGGAGTTTGTTTTGTACAACGACAATCACGCTTTGTAATTCCTAACTCGAAAAGAGAAGTTGAACCAAAAGCATGCTAAATGGGTTGAATTCATGCATAATTTTACTTTTGTGACTATGCATATTTCTGGAACTGCTAACAAAGTTGTTGATTCTTTGAGCAGGAAATGTTTGCTTATGTAGGAATTCAGAGTCAAGAATTTGGGTTTTGATGACCTTAAAGAAATGTACGGGGATGAACCAGATTTTAAAGAGGCATATGAGGCATCTGAGAATCTAATTCTCAGGGACATAAGACAATGGATTGAATACATGATCCAGGATGGATTATTGTTGAGGGGAAATCAGCTATGTATTCCAAAATTCTCCATGAGGGAGAATTTGTTGAAGGAAAAACACAATGGAGGATTGGTTGGACATTTCGGTCATGACAAGATGTTCTCAAAGTTGAATGGCTCATATTTTTATCCAGGGATAAGAACAGATGTTAAGAAATTCATGGATAGATGTATAATTTTCCATCACATGAAAGGAAAAAGGCAGAACACAGGGTTATACCAACCATTACCCATACCTGAAAGGTCGTGGGATGCAATGAGCATGGAATTCATATTGGGACTGCCAAGGACACATAGAGAATATGATTCAATTTTGTGGTAGTTGACAGATTTTCAAAAATGGCACATTTCATACCATGCCAGAAAACCAGTGATGCAACTCATATTGAGAACTTGTTTTTCAAGGAAGTTGTCAGACTTCACAGTTTTCCAAGGAGTATCGTGTCTGATTGAAATACCAAGTTCGTAGGGAATTTATGGAGAACCTTATGGAAGAAGTTGGGGACAAGTTTTTCTTTTAGCTCAACATATCATCCTCAGATGGATGTACAAACAAAGTTCATAAACAAGAGCTTGGGAGATTTTTTGAGGAGCTTAGTGACTAAACACCATAGTCAGTGGGATCACATTATGCCATAGGCAGAATTCACTTACAATGATTCACTCAATAGAAGAACATGGTAGAGTGCATTCAAGATTGTATATGGAATGCATCCAAGGGGAGTTTCTGAATTGAAAGATTCAGAACAAAATGAATTCAGGAGTGATAGTGCAGAGGACTTTGTAGAAGGAATGAAGGAGCTTCACAGCCAAGTTAAGGAGTGATTACAGAGTTCAAGTCAAGAATACAAGTGGAGAGCAGATCAACACCGGCGAGAACTTCAATTTGAAGTTGGCGATTTGATTCTTGCACATATGAGGAAGGAAAGGTTCCCAAGGGGAACGTATAATAAGCTGAAGATGAAAAAGATTGGACCGTGCAAGGTCATAAGGAAATTTGGGGAAAACGCATATGAGATTGAATTACTTGATGGGGTTGGAATCTCACCGATATTCAATGTTGTGGATTTGTACCCTTACAAAGATGAAGAAGTAGGAGCAGAGGAGGAACAAAAAGAGGTTCAATGGACAAAACAAATGCCTGCAGCTGAAAAGCCACAGATGGAAGGCATAATTGATAAAAGGGTTAGCAAAAAGACCAGGAGAAAAGAGTATTTTGAATACTTGGTCAAATGGGAGGGACATCCAATTGAAGATGCCAGTTGGGAGGATGAAGTCGAAATTCATAGGCATGGATAGACCATGCAAGATCTCATGAACAGGAGTTCATGAAAATTTTCAAGCAAGGGAGTATGATGCAGGAGCATCATAAGTAGCCAACCAAGCAAGCAATGTAAAAGCAGGAGACAACTGGAAAAAACACCAGTGCAAATTTTGAAGTTTTTTGAGATTAATGAATGGACATTAATGTAATATCTAAGGGAAGCGTACTTACATTTATATCTAGATATTGTAAAAAGATCTTGAGCATTTATCTCATCTATAGAATGTAGAGGCATCTATGTGTAATGAATGCAAGTAGGTAGATTTAATTTAATAGATTAGATAGTTTAGAAGTATAGGAGGGAAAACGGATATAGACACCCTCACCCTTGTATCATTGTAATTTTTGGATGATCATTCAGAATTCATAAGTTGTAGAGCTCTAGCAGAGAGTTGTAGAGAAGAACCCATGTACAAGAGCACTTGAGTTAATATATGAAGCTTTGACTCAACTTTCATGGTGTTATGATGCTTATTGTTTACAATTGTTGAATGGTATGTTTACAGTTGATTTGTTTCTCTGTTATGCATTTGTTTTAATGCTGCATTGTGTGTATGATTTCATGGTGAATGTATGAATTCTGAGAGAAGAGAAGAATGAGTTTCAATTGTTTCTCTCCATGAGAATTTTTGCAAGGAGTGCAGTGAATGTCTGCAAGGTGTGCATTGATGAGGGTCTGAGTTTTATCTCAGAAAGCTCAGGAGAGATACTATTTTTATCATACCAGCTGAAGTGCAGGTGAAGCATAGAGCCATGCAAGGTGTGCGCAGGCCAATTGAAGCCTTGGATTTTATAAATCCAGAAAGAAGATTGAGAGATTTCTGTTGCAAAGAGTGCACAGGGTCGGAGACTCAAATAACCAAAGGTTATTTGAAGATTTTCCGCAAGGAGTGCGAGTAGGGATCCTTTTGAAAAGCTTGAGTTTACAAGTGATACATCAAGAATGATAACACCTTTGAAGTGCTCAAAGGGAGATAGAGATCAAAATCATCTCATAGAAGTCAAGTTTAGAAGGGATAACACCGATTCGTTTGGGTAGAAGTCATTGAGGAGTGCATCCGGTGGTCAAAATTCTCTATGGAGAACTCGTGAAACCACGAGGACCGTAGGATCTAGAGGAGCTGTAAGGTAGTTAGGAGTTGGATGAATCCTCCACCCTCACATCAAGAGTCAACGTGAACTGTTGATTTTGGTCAGTTGAGCCGAGATATCACTTCGGGGATTCGGGATTCGTAATTTTTGAGTGCAGGCCAAAATCCTTGGTCACTCTAATTCTTGAATCGCGAAAGGGATTTTCAGGTTTGAAATTTTGGCATTTCGGCATTTCGGGGTTTGGCATTTCAACAATTCTGATGACAAGGAACCAGGGCACTTAGCATTGAAAACCCCAAAGTAGTGAAACATGGCATGTCTTTGGAGTGGAGATTCGACATTTTGTCTTTCCGGGGTTCGGGAATTAAAGGAGGCAGTGACTTTGGAATCGATAGTTTCAAACTCTTGGTTCGCGAAATCCCGAAGAGGGAAAGTAAAAATTCCCAAAAAGTTTGAGGGACAATAGCCATTGGGCACCAATTGGATTTCTGGGTTTCGGGACTCAAGAAGTGGAGTTGCATGGTTAGCACAACTCCTAAAATCGTGAAGAGAGAAACACCAAAAGGTGGGTCCCAAGTATCAGTCAGAGGATACGTGTGGTGGAAGTCAAAGGAGGGGTCAAGCTTTGGAAAAAATCCCAAAAGGCCATCGATCTCGCATTCCATGGGACGTTGAGCCAATTTCGGCATTTCGACATTTCGGAGTTCGAGGAACCATAAGGGAAGAGTAACGACTGTTGGTTGTTTGCTTAAAGTCCCGAAAGCCAAAACTAGTGGGTATGTGCTCGTCGCGTTGGAGCAATCAACCTTCATTGACGTTTCGCATTTTGGCATTCGCCAAGAGCTATGGAAATATATCGAGACTCTCCAACTCCCAAAACCCGAAGTCCTTTGTGGCTTAAACAAAGGGTTGGATTAACCCTTGGCTTGGTTTTAGTAAAGATCCTGCGCAGATCTTGGCCCGAGGGAAAGGGGGTCTGTGCCATGATCACATAAGATAGATCAATTCTACCCACAATTTCCTAGTCGTTCATGCATACATTGCACACTTAGCTCATTCTCTTTGCTACTTCCAAATTATCAATAACTTAACCACTTGCTACTATGATTCTATCTTTCCATGCTTCTCTAATAACAACCACTACCTTCTACCTAAAACCCATACATATTTATACATTGATATTAGGATTATCCCATTAAAAAATGGACCAAAGAGTCTAACTACCACTAACTTTTTCCTTTCACACGTTGGCTCGTGAATATGAACTAACTATCTTCTGCGCATGTTGCTCATTTTCTAACTTGTCGCATGGTTTTCTCCTGCATTATTCCAAAAACTTACCCAAAATGTCGTGCTCCAATAGGCCCCAAACACTTTCCTATGGCTCGTCTCGAGCCACTTCAAGCTTTCTTCCAAGTCTCCATGAATTTATGAAATGCCTTCCTTGCAGCTATGACCTTTTCCCTGGCTTCTACTTCCCATGTTGATATCTCTACTGCAATAATGCTAACTTAAGGTGTTCTTCCTGGGAAGAAAATGAGTCGAATAAGTGTGGAGCTCCTATAAGGGTAGATGGTTTTCTTGTTTCTCAAGTATCATAAAGTTTCAATCCCGAGGTTCTTATTGTACAAAAAATTATCTTTTTTGTTCTTCATGTTCTTGTTCTTCTTATTGATCCTTTTTTGGTTCTTGTGTATCTTTCTGTTACTTCCTGTTCTGGGGAATATTTCCAACCTTAGAGATATTTCTTCCGCTCTCAAGACTTCTTCCTACAATAATTTTGTTTCCTTCTTACTGCACTGCTTATTTGTGGCTATTGTGGAAGATCTTGATTTTGGTGACGCCATAACTCTTTGAAACACACTCGACTTTCTCTACAACACACTCAAATTTCTCTGCAACATTGGATCTTTTTTCCCTCGAATAGGTGTTACACATTATTTTGGTCACCTTAATGATCAACTGACAACATGTGTTCATTTCCCTGAAAACATTAAAAGAGACTTTCTCCATGATAAAAGTGGTTTTCTTTCCTTTTTCAAAAACTATATCAAGGAATGTCGTTGCATCCTGCCATATGCATAGGGTGTGACGATGACTAATCATTGCAATCTTCCCTAAAGTTGGACTGTGACATCATCACATGTTTCTTGTGCATAGGGTGCGACGATGCTTAAAGAATATGAAAAGTCAAAATTCATGAATGTTCTAGAAGGGGATATTCTAGAGGATGAGGTGGCCTCTGATCTGTTTGGATCTTACTCGCTTATCTGATTTAGTGGGATCATCCCAATCTCCTCATCCATCTCTCTTTCACACTATATAAAGAAGGATCTCTGATGGAAAAGGATAAGGTTGAATAGGATAAGATTTGCATGGAGAGTTCTACCTCAGATTATGCTTGAGAGCTTTTATTTAGTTCTTCAACTCAGATTGTGGATCTTCCTCATTCAAGGTATTGGATCAAAGGTGTGTGTGTTGAAGCAAAGAGCCATTGAAAGGGGACATTACAACATCAAGGCATGGGTTGTATTCTCCACTTTCCATTTAATTTAATACAACAATACATTTCTTCTCTATAAAAGCATCTCTTATTCTATTGTATAATTCCTTGATCATATACATAGACTTCACTAGAATATATATATCTTTGTTTTCCCTCTTTGTTGGTTTTTGATTCTTAGATAGGCTTACTATTCTGTAAACCCAAGGAAGGAGCTACAAGGATGACACTAGCAAGGATCAAGCGTCGTTTAAAATGTATGTCACTTGTACCTCACTAAAATAGTTTATATGACAATGAATTTTAAGGTGAAGTGTGTATTTTGTTCTTTTTTGTTCTAGTTTCCTGTGGACGTTAGGGAGATTTGTTTGTGTCTATAGTAACCAATTATTCTGATAACAAAATTGGTGACCATAATGGGGATACAATTTTTTTTTTCCTCGTATTTGTTGTTAACCTGCCTTCTTTTGGTTAAATTCATTCTCTGAGTCTGTGGGTGATCCATCTTGAGTCCTTGGGTCTAGAGGTTCAGTGAGAAATTTTGTCTTTCTTCCCATTTTCCTTTAGTTTCATAGATCATCACACTGTACTTTATAGACAGCCCGCGATGATCCTTTGAAGTCACACTTTACTGGTGCATACCAGTGCGATGATGTCACATTGTACCTTATTGGCAACATGTGACGACCCTAGATCGTCGCACTGTGCTCCACTACCACCTACAACGATTCCTGTAGGAGTTGTTGGAGATAGCCATTTTTATTTTTTCTACCCAATTTTCCTTCAAATGCTTGGGATGAACTTATGACACTAGTGAGTGATTGATTTATAAGTTTGAAGCTTGCATTTGATTGATATTTGGAAATTGAAAGTTTTTCTTTGTAAATTTTGCAAGTTTTTCTTTTGATTTTTGTCACAAGGGTATAATTTCTAGATCTTGGTCCTGAGTGCTTGTTTGAAAAGAATCATTGGTTAATTTGGAGTTTTGGATTGTTTTTGCTTTCTGGATTTTTCATTCATTGAGAGACATTTTTTGTTTTCATTTGACAAAAGGTTTTCTTGTCATTTCATTTTTTTTTTCTAGATTATGAGTTTGATTTGGGAATAGTGTTGAGAATGTGATAATTTTCTTAGATTACACTTTACTTTCTTCATTACATCTATGATCTGATTTGAGAAAGAAAGAACTGGAGTCATTCTTAATTTTAGTAGTCTTTTACAATAAAATTTTTGTATTCAAAATATTTGTTAAAAGAGAAAGTTGGAAAATTTTGTAGCTTTTGATTATTTGGAATCTTTTTCATTCAAAAAATGAGAAATTATGTTTCGTAGATTTTGTCTTTCAAAAAGAGATACCTTCTCCCTACTATAATTAGAGTTCATTGAATTAAAAGATTTCAAAATCATCTCTTCTTGCACTTTATTGGATCAAGGTCACATACATCATCATTTCCATTTTCATTTCCCTTTTGAGTAAGCAACAACCTTTAAAATACAATGAAATTTTAAAATTTATTAGCAACTTTTATTTTCTAGAAATTCTCTACACCAACATTAGCCAGGATAGCACTTTGGAATAGGTCGTAAGGCACACTCTCCAAAGCATCAAAACACATAATAGTATCTTGTGATAGGGAGAGTTCAAATCCACTTGCTACATTTTGTCCTAGGAATCCCTTCTAACACAAGGGTCAATCATGAGGTCACATTACGACTGACATAGTTACTCACCATGATTTTTCGGTCTTAGTGTAGAGATTGCATGTATTATTAGGGGTCACTTGAGAAGAAAATCATGTTGGGACCTTCTCGAGTTGATTTCATGCTAGATACCCTGCCTTTGTGTGTGGATCGGATTGTCGATTGTTTTCCCAGTTATCATTGTCGTAATTGGTAACATTAGTATCCTATCTCTTTAGGGTATTTATACATTGTGAATGTGGAGGGGAAAGTCTTCACGGTACCTGGAATCGATGTTGGCCAAACTCACTCGGGCTCCTTGGAGGGTATACCCATGATTATGTGCAGGAGCTTGCACCAGGGTGTAAGTATGTTAAGAAGGTCATCAATGTAAATTTTCCACCCACTTTATCCCAACCCCTTCTTGTGTTTATTTCACAACATTGGATTTCATCACCAACTAGGGACTTCGAAATAAGAAGGTATGTTTTTATTCTTGATTTTTAGATTTTATTAGTGAGTGTTGTTTGTTTCTCTAGTTGGCCATAGATTTGTTTTGTTCTTTATTTGGTGCGGCCAACATCAACCCTCATCGTTCACGTAGGATGAAAGGACTACCTATGGAAGATACAAAAGATTACATTCATTTGCTTCCCAACTCACTAGAGGGCTCTCCTGAAGGAGCAGTCAATAATGACATAGCCTCTGAGATTTCATTTCAGATACAAGTTGTTGTGGAAAATAAGAATATTTGTTGAACCGTTATTGATGAAGGAGCCTTGACTTGCGTCAAGTTTGTAACTTGTTGGAAAGCTATTGGCTCTCCTTCCCTTACTGAGTCACACAATACTCTTAAATATTTTAATGGTACATGGTTTAAACCTTATGGTGTTATTCCTTCATTGTCTATTATGTTAGAAGGTAAGGCGGTTAATGTTGAGGTCGAGGTCTTTGATGCACCTCTCAATTACAACCTTCTACTTGGCTGTAGTTGGATTGATTCCATGCACACAATTGTTTCTACTCTTTTCCGTGTGTTACGTTTTCCACACCAAGGAAAATTCATTACTATCGATCAACTGGCCTTCTTTAATTTCGATTCACGTACTGGAAACGTAACTTTCATTTTGAAAAAACCTCCTTGTTATGAGAATGTTAGTGTGGGTATTTTAAAATATTCAATGTTAATGGGTACATTTCCTATCCCACCAATTGATATTCCTCCTCCTTTTGTCACCTCGATTAACATGATATCGACCGCTATTAGTGAAACCCATGAGTCTTATGACCCATGGATAGTTCCTATCTCTGACAACTGTCTTCGTTACGGCAACCAAATGCCTTTGAGTCCAGTAGAATTGACTTATGAAGCTATCCAAATCGACGACTCATTATCCTCCTTCTCTCGGTGATACATCTCCTGATCTATTCCATGTGATATTTCCTATTGATGAGATTATCATGATGGTCATGTCTATGGAAGATACTCCATGGGAAAATGGGCATCATCATTCTATTCTCTTCCTAGAACATGAGACCATAGAGAGTTACCAACGAATTTAGACTCCATCTACTGTTGTTGTTATTTCCTCTGTTCCTGAATCAACACACGCTGTTTTGTATGAAGGGAGCTTGAGTAATATTTCACTTACCATTCCTCTTGACATATCTATTAAACCCTGAGTCATGAAAAATGTTCATATCGATGCCTCATGTTCTACTGATGAGGTCCGCACTTATAAATCCCTTTTCCACGAATTTCGTGACGTTTTTTCCTAGAGTTATAAAGAAATTCCTAGTATTGATCCTGATATTGTTGTGCATGATATTAAGACTTACCCAGAAACTAAACCTATTCGACAGAGAATTTTCCTAGTCCATCCATGTAAAGCTACTACTATTAAGCTTGAATTTGAAAAACTTCTTAAAGATGGATTTTTCTATCCTGTGGCTTTGACCGATTAGCTGTCCAATATTGTTCTGGTTAAGAAGAAACAAGGTATGATCTGCATTTGTGTATATTATAGGGATATAAATAAATCTTTTCCCAAAGACAACTACCTAACCCCTTTCGTTGAACATATTGTTGACGACTATGTCAGGAGTGAAATCTTCTCCTTGATAGATGGTTTCTCTAGCTATAATCAATTCAATATTTTTCCTACAGATCAACATAAGACTTCTTTTATTTTCCCTTGGGGAAGCTTCACATACCGAAAAACACCTTTTGGTGTTAAAAATGATGGTGTGAAGTTTCAGTGTGCTATGTCTTATGCTTTTCATGACATTAAGCACAATGTGAAACCCTATCTAGACGATCTACCAATGTATTCTATGCGTCGTCAAGATCACCTGACACATCTACGGACCATTTTCCTACGCTATAGTTATTATAGCATATGATTGAATCCACACAAATGTGCTTTTTGTGTGGAGTCTGGGTGACTTCTTGTTTTTATCATGTCTATACATGGGATTAGGGTAGACCCCTTGAAGGTCGAGGCTATTCTCAATTTACCTCTTCCTTCCACACTATGCCAACTCCAAAGTTTGCAAGGGAAGGCAAACTTTTTATGTCGATTCATTCCCAACTATGTTGAATTAATGAAAGGATTTACTTAGATTCTTAATAAAGGTTACGGTTTTGTATGGGATGACACTGCCAACAAAGTCTTTGAAGCTTTGAAACTTGCCTTAACCCGTACACCACTATTTTTTCCACCTGATTATAGTCGAGATTATTTCCTGTACTTTGTTTCTTCAGACTCTACCATTTCTATGGTTCTAGTCCAAGAGGATGATTCACACGATGAACATGTTATATACTATTTGAGTCAAAGTCTCATGAACATTGAAACCAAATATTTACTTGTGGAGAAATTAGCCTTGGAAGCTGTTTAAGTTGTTCAACGTTTTCTTCACTACATATTATTATGCCGAACCACAATCATTTTTTATTGCAACCCCATGCAACACATCCTTACTTGAAAATTGCTGGGGGTAAAGTACTCTAAATGGATAGTTATTCTCCAAGAGTTTGATTTGGATTTTGAACGCACCAAGTCAAATAAGTCTTTGTTTTTTTTTCCAAATTGATATGTGACCTTCCCTCTACTGAAACAAAAAGTATGGTAGATGATTCCTTACCTGACAAATATCTCTTTCTTATTAGTTCTCATGACATATGGTATGGAGATATTATCATTTATCTCCAGAACTAGACTTTTTGGCCTGGTCTTTCTAGTACAAAGGGTCTTTGAATTCGGTATCAGGCCCATCAATACATTATCCTTAGTGATACCCTTTATCGTCGTGGTATTGATTCTATATTTTGATGATGTCTCACCTATGATGAAGCTGAGAAAGATTTGAATGACTGTCACTCTAGAGCATGTGGCGGTCATATGTCTGGGTATTCCAATCCTCAAAAGATCTTATGAGCTAGTTATTTTTGGTCTTCTTTGTTTAAGGATTGCATTACTGTCGTCTAGAAATGCCATGCTTGTCAAACTTACAACAATAATATCCGATATCACCCTGCTCCTCTTCACCCTGTAGTTCTCGTTGGTCCATTCGCTAAATGGGGCATTGAATTCATGACATGTAACCCTCACTCGGCCAGGGGGCATGGATACATCATCGTAGCCATGGATTATATCACTAAGTGGGCCGAGGTGATGCCTACATTTGATAATACTAGGAAAAATGCAACGTTATTTATATTCAATCATATCGTTACTAGATTTGGTGTCCCTCAAGCCATTGTCATTGATCACTGTAGTCATTTTTGCAATTTCATGATGTTTGAACTTACCGATAAGTTGGGTCTTCGACATGAAAATTGAACCCCCTATTATCCACAGGCCAATGGCCAGGTTGAAGCTATTAGCACTCTGTAAATATGTTTGTCTGATAAACAAACGCCGAAGGTAACCTTTTCAACCAACTTTGAGACACGAAACTAGCCTTTTGGATCTGGAGAGGGATCTCTCGAGAGGTGCGATCTCCACATGGGATATGGCTCTTAAAATAGTGGCTAGATTTAACACCTTTGATATAATGGGTTCTAGTTATATTTGCACAAGAAAGTAAGACTTGGGCTATGGAATCAATGCGAGAAAATGGCAGAAACAAATGACTTGGTGATTGAACTTGAGAGGATAAGGCTAAGAAAGAAATAGTCTTCAATGTAAAATTGTAATGTGATGGGGAGAAAATACAGGAAGTAATTCGGAGCTCCGTTGCGGTTGAATTCAGAGTTAAATTTGAGAAGAAAATGTTTTGTCTAAGTGGTGCGAACATGGGGTGTTGCGCAGTGAATCAACAAGTTTGAAAATTCATTCTAAAATAGACATAAAAAGATATGGAAAAAGATAATAGGAAGCACATACCCAAGAAAGGGACAAAAATACATCCAACTGATACAATTATAATCTTTTCATCAAAGTTGTAGGACTTTTGCATTAAGTTTCGATCGAACTTAAATTAAATACAATAGCGATCGTCTATACTAAATTTTCCAACAACCCAACTTACATCGAAAAGATCAAATATATAAATGAGGGCACTGCTTGGGCTATCCTATTATTCTAACTGCTATCTCTACAAACTAGGGAACCGACTATTCTGCGTTGCAAAACTCTTCATATGATTTTTTAAAAAAAGAGACAAAGGTCCATATGGCTACATCAAAATTGTTATAATCTGCCACGGGGATTTTGTTTTTCAATCAGGTATTTGGGTAGACAACCGTTTGTCAAAGTCCCATTGTTTTCTGTAATGACTTTGATCTTCTACTGCGTGTTCATCTATTGGGGGAAAGTGTGCATGACAAGCGGATGTAAACAATCACGATCGTTACTAAAATTGTAAAACACCTTGGGAGATGTTTCCTTCAAAATTTCTATGATTTGTCTTCTTTTTGCGAATACAAGAAAGAAATCGACTAGCCTTTCTTTTTCTTCTCACTGGTGAGAGTTGTGTGGGCTATCTCTTCGACTGCTTCGCATTCCTTGGAGTGTTTGGAATTCCTCTCTTCCGACAGTTGTTGTGCTTCATGAAACTATATAATCATGTCTTGCGCCTCTCAGAGTTTTCTTTTTAGCCATGTCACATTCCCCTCGCGACCTTGTGCTGCTGATGCTTCTCTGATCTTCGTTTCCAACTGTTGCCTTAGTTTCCTATTTTCTTGGTACAGTTCGACGATGGCTAGCTTTTCTTGCTTCAGCTGCTGAGCTGCCTCTTGATCATTTGAGCCCGAGGCATCCATCCTCCTCGTCTTGCTCCTGCTTTCTCGGCTAGTACCTTCCAAAGGCTCCAGGAGGACGACACGCATAAGTAATTTTTCAGTGATCGATTATGCACATGGCTCATCTAAAAGTTTAGTTTCCAAAAATTCCTTGTTCTTCCATGGTATGCCTCTTCTCCTAAGGAGACAAGGTTTCCACCATCCTTCCTTCCTATGTAGTTTCTTCCTTTCCAATTCATGAGTAGTGTGATGTCGTCGTTCCCGTAGGTGAAGGAAAAATATCCCTTTCACCTTTGGGAAAACCCGTTCTGAGTGAAAATGACTCCCAATCGCTCTGGGGATCGGGTCTGGAGATCCTTCCACTACGTGTACCCTTCTTCATGTTCTAAGAGGTCACCATAGCATGACTAGTATCTGATTTTTGCGCAGTGTATCAAGCGGATGCCCAAGATGTGGAATTTGATTGACCTTGATCCATGGGAGAACTCACAGAAGGAGTCTGAATCTGAATTATTGAATGTCCTAGGTGAAAAATATCTAGGATTTATAACTAATTGGGTGGAAAGGAGAAACGTGCCAAAGGGCATTGAATTCATGGCAACTAGATGTTCCAAATCGAATCACATATCTTCCATAACACCTCCATGTGTGCAAAGTACAAGTGTAAGGTTTTCAGGGCACACATGATGCAAATGCCATGATTTTTTATTCCTTTGGCCTTCATTATGAACCGATAATAGTTACAACATTTACTGATGTGACTTCCATTAACTAACTGACTCAAACTAGGGCACGTAGAGACTAATTTTTTACGGTACCCAACCTTCTGGAAACGACATGCCTGTATCGTTGAAGCATGTTTTTGACTCTAACATCCCTTCCCATTTCCAAGGGCCAACCTGCCACTTGCTAACTTCGACCCTTTCATTTCTATGTACCTAAATTCACATGTTTGGACACATGGGCCATTACTTGACTGAAAACCAACTATAAACGGAAAGAAAAATGGCAGTGCTAATAGCTTCCTCCAACAGGGATGCTATCCTCCTTGCAAGGTATCAAAGAACAGTAGACTAGGTGCCTATCCATTGGGCCCCTTTCTAACTCTTCGACATTGCAATATGAAAAATAGGACACAACCTAAACCTATCGACGCAGTTTCTAAAAAAACTCAACATCAAACTCAGGGCCTTCACTTCGGGATTCAATTTTATGCCGACCTACTGTTGATGGGAAAATATGACATGCTATCAACTGGAATAATAGATCCAGTCCGGGGTTGTCTAAATAACCCAAGCCATTTGGTGTAACCTATTCTGATGAGTTTAATGGCTCTGTTATCCAGCTAGGGTCCTAAAATAAAGAAAAGAAATAAACTAACTAATGAAAAGACTATAATAATATATAAATTTTGATCTAATTATTTACAAATACATTCAACAGAAAGATAAATATGAACATGCCATTATGTATAGAGTAATTACAAATTGCAAGTTTTTAGTGGATACCTTGCAAAATCAATGTTTGGTAACTGTTTTCAAAAGTAGATAAAGAAAGCACATTTTTTTTTTTATATATTTTGTTTTCTAATCATAAATCTAAGAACTTAAACTAAATATGTTATGAAACAAGGATAGAGTGATGGTCAAAGCCAATCTAAAATTGCCATTTTTCGCTAATAAATAAAATAACATAAATTAAATGGAAAGAAAGCTAACCTGAGATTAGTTTTATGCCGTGTTTATGCCTCTGTGCAATCAAAAACTCCAACTATCCCACCTGTAAGAAAAATCTATGACAGGCTTGTACTGATGCTTCCCGAACAAACTCCAGCTGTTTATTGACAACTAGGGTATGAGAACAAAATAGTAGACACGTATGTACAATGATCTTATAATTATGAATGATTATAGTAACAAAAATTTTCATGTAAAGCATTCATTTTATCATTCAACTCAACATCATACGTAAATCATGATATTAAAATCGATATAATGATCACAATGATAATTTGTGAAACATCAAATTATAAACAACATTTAAAACATGAATAAAATGGAACATCATATGTCATTGAGACTAAAGCTATATGACACATTAAAATTCCAAAATAAACGAGACAACTTCACATTGGTCTAAAGATGAAATGATAAAAGTTGGTCCATTAAGTTCTAAAGATCATTTGTCCATAATATGTTCCATGCCAAGATGTCTATTACTTACAAAATGAACAGTATTTAAAGTGTTTTGAAATAACA
Organism: Picea glauca; assembly: GCA_000966675.3. NCBI lineage: Eukaryota > Viridiplantae > Streptophyta > Pinopsida > Pinales > Pinaceae > Picea > Picea glauca. The sequence continues at coordinate 5,051 of JZKD02S0266967.1, read as the reverse complement.
TTCTCCTATCTCATAGGATATGATAGGATTTCATAAAATCAAAATATTACAAAAATAGTGGGCAAACAACCAATCATAACAGAGTTGATTTTACTAAAAAATTGACCAAAGTTTTTGCAAATCAAACAGAAAAGGAAGCACTAATCATTCAGATGCATAATAAAATATGTTTCCCCCATATGATCAGCAACCAGATCTACTATTTCCTGAAAAACAAAACAAAAAATAAGTTAGAAAATAACCCATAACTAATTACTAACCTTTTATTTAAAAGAGACTTGGCTACAGAATTGAAAGATTTTGTAGCTAGTCTTATCTTAGTAAACAAAATCAAATTCCAAATAGATAAAATTCAAAATAGATAACATGAATAAAACAATAGAGAAAACTATTTTACCATTTTAAAAATTCACTAAAGTTGGGTCGGGTAGTTCAGAATTAATTATCGCCTTGACATTGGTTGCATTTTTTATCACTATGTTCCCTGACCTCTTAATGCATTTTGAGGTTGAGTTTTTATTGTTTCAATGATTCATTCTAAGCGGTAAGCGTTTTGATTCGGGCCTGAAGAAGGGGGATATCATTGTAATACCGCTCGATCTAATGGAAACAAACATCATATTGTATAGGAGGAATGGAAGGTCTATGGAGTGCACGTTCAAACATGGGTGTATCCACATTATCTGTTATCTACTTTTGATCAGGACTGATACCAGAGAACCCCTCCTTACCCTTGAGGCATGGTGGAAAATTTGTCACAAATTCGTAGGGTTCAGTAGGAGCAATGACTTTCTTCCTGTAAACCTGCAAATATGGGTATTCAATAATGAGGAACTCTTCTATATTAGGGTCTGAACACTTGTCGATCTCGATTGGACCGATCGAGCTCAGATGAGTGTTGGATCAGTTCCTAAGCTTTAACGGAATTTGGTGACCTTCCCTTTTGTTTTTGAACCCTAATTCTGTACATTTCTTTCTTACTCCTTCGCAAGGTTTTTCAAAATCTGGGTTAATAATAATAGTTGGGCTAACTTCAAATTCAGGAACAAAAGGATTAATAACCTTCAACTTATCATTCCCAGCTTAGAAAATCCTGTAGGTGAAGACTTACTCGACATCCTAACATCTAGAGGGTTTCTGTGGTAGCATCTGGGGTATCAATTGAAAAATAGGATTGGTTTTTAATCAGTGGCTCCTCTAAGAAAGGGTTTGTCATAGGAAGAGTCTGGGAAAAACCGTTCCATATCAAGAAATTTTCCCAACATTCACCCATGGTGGACAAGTGATGCATCAACAAAATCTTAACCAAACCATGATGGAACAGGCTTGAATCAACACTTTGTCTTTTATATCTCTTAGACATTTTATAGAGACTTCTCAACAAATAAAATGACATGTCTAATTCAAAACCAATGAAATGCATAAGTAAGTGAATATGGTATAGGAATATTAATCTGTATCAACCCTCACAGGTCATGAATTGTTTGAGGATCATCAATAGGCTATGCCACCTAGGTCTAACTAGGGACATGGGAATACATTTTTCACAACAATTGATATTTCGGGACATCACAAACAAGCTCCATGGCACTCTTTCAATTCGTGAGTTTTTGAACCATTTCTCTCCTATCGATGGAATCCATATTTCTTCGCTTACAAACCCCTCGGTTAACTCCAACTATGTATTCCCATTTTTCTCTCTGCAACCATTGAAGTTTTGTATGAAATCCTTCGCCACCTAAAAGTTATAGCCTTCAAATATTTTAAGGAAAGCATCCTAGCCTTGGCCTTTTAAGTCCTCGATTGCATTGTCGTGAGAGAGGAATTCCTGGCAGCCATTCATCTCCAAGCGAACAACAGGAGCCATGAAAAATGTGACTGAAATGTAACAGGGATAACTCAAAATAGTTTTGGGTTTGAATAGTAGGAGCGATAGGAACAAATCTGAATGGATAGTGGAGAAATTACCATAACAAAGACTGTGTGTTATCGTATCAAAGGTTGTGTGAGAAAACACCAAGGTTTTAATCATAGATGCTTTACCATTCCATGTAATGAGAACCAAACATAAAGAGTACTGAAACCTTGAATGCAATGAATGGCTTGTTAATACGTTGTGCCAGCAAGGTGAGGTAAGGACAGAGTACAACAAGTGTGCATTGATCATCATGACTACTAACACGACTATTGAATTTGCAAGAGGTTTATCAAACATATCAAAAAGGATCTTCATAAATTGAATACAAATCATCAAACCATATAATAACTATATCAAAACTCATAACATCGAAAAACATGTCACTCAAACATTGGATTTAGATTTTATATAAGCATGATGACCTTTAAAAGAATGAATTCTAAGGCATACAAATTATAACACCAAGCTAGGTTTTATGTTTGAATCATGATCACAATCATGAATCAAACATAAAACAAAATGAAAGAATAGACAATAAGAGATTAATCAAAATATTTCCTTACCTAGTAATTATCTCAAAATTCTCAAAAATGTTTATGAAATTGAGGGGAAGGAAGCTATAGAAAAAGCAATTTCTTGTTCAAATATCAAAATCATGTGGGGCTGCAGCAATGGCGACTTACTGGGAGAATAATTTATCTCTGCATCACCAGAAAATTCATGTTAGGATAGATCAGAATGATTGAAAAATTAAAGAACAGTCGGCAATAAGTCAAGCATTCTGATCAAACTCATAAAATTACATAATATAGCATTAGATGTGTTTCTGTCCAAATACAATATGGTGACAAGTTTTAATTACGAGTGAGATGATGTTTAAGAAATTGGCTTCAATACTCTTGATAGGGCTGCCAATGCCAGCAGGTGTCCATATCTTCGACAGGGGTGTCCTTTAACCCACTCTAACACCTCTACCCTATCCAAGAATTTTCCATTCAAGATGATGGACATTTTAACGATAAATTCCAAAAATTCATACCTGATAATTTTCTTGAACCTGACATTGCTTTGCTGCTAGTAGGCATGTTCGGTACCCTGACGAAGTTTCCTTGGCAGCATGCATGCATTTAAATGCTATCGACAGACCTATTTAGTATCTTCATGGGTTTACAGAAACTTTCCACACCTTGCAGTTCTTTCAACTCTCTAGAATTTATTTACAATTGACATAATCTTTATGATATTCAAGAGAGCGGGGTGATGCTGAAAATTTCAGATTTAGAAAAACTTGATATTTTCCAAATTTATTTCTCGTTTGAAGACCTTCATCATGATATGGACTTTTAGTTTTCTGTTAATAAAAGACTCTTGAGGACATGAAGGCATACTTGAGTTGTTTTCTTTAAAAACAGGGACAATGTTAAGAGTTTTAATAATGATCGTATATTCTCATGATTATAAAGAGAAACCAAGAAAACTATTTTGAACAGAAAATTTCTTCTGCTAATCTGAGTTGTAGAAATTCATAGTACTGGTACTTTGAAATGACATCGGTTGTTTCTTTAGGATAAGACTTATACTTTTCCTTCCATAAAATAAATGGTGACTTAGACATAAATTTATTCAGAAACAAATGAAAACAAGCAAAATAAAAAGAACCAAAATTGAAAAAACGCAAAGAGAATTAAAAAAGAAAAATATGTATAGAGAGGTGCACATGGAATTGTCAGGAGAAATATGTTTTAAGAGATTGGCCATTCACTGGGAAAGTGTCTGGATGTCCCTCCAAATTGTGCAGGTGGAAAGAGTTGGGACCTAATTTTTCAGAAATTACAAATGGTCCCAGCCACAGATTCTGGAACTTGGTGTGCTCCCCCTTTCCCTCGTGCGGTTTATCCCATTTGAGAACCAAGTCTCTGACATTGAAATTCCCATCTGAAGAAGAATTTGAATCAAACCAGTTTTTTGCATTTTGTTGGTGTTGATCCAATTTATTCTTTTCTTGTGCTCTTACCTCCTCCAGTTTTAACAAGACATTAATTTGACTTTCCAAAGGAGGGAAATCTTCTTCTTGGACTTTCTGTGATAATTGTAGAGATGGAAGTAAAACATGTGGAGGGAGGATTGCTTCTCTCCCATAGATGAAAAAGAAAGGGGAATTACGAACGAAGGTTTTTGGTGTCACCTTATCAGCCCAAAGTGCATTATATAGTGCATTGTGCCAGTTCTTATGGTTTTCCAAAATTGTCCTCCTAATGATTTTGATTAAATTTTTATTCGTTGATTCTGCTAGACCATTTCCTTGAGGGTAGTAGCTGGAAGAATATTTTAATTCAATCCCTTTTTNGAAATTACAAACGGTCCCAACCACAGATTCTGGAACTTGGTGTGTTCCCCCTTTCCCTCGTGCAGTTTATCCCATTTGAGAACCAAGTCTCCAACATAGAAATTCCCATCTGAAGAAGAATTTGAATCAAACCATCTTTTTACAATTTGTTGGTGTTGATCCAATTTTTTATTTGCTTGTGCTCTTACCTCCTCCAGTTTTAACAAGACATTAATTCGACTTTCCAGAGGAGGGCAGTCATCTTCTTAGACTTTCTGTGATAATTGTAAATATGGAAGTAAAACATGTGGAGGGAGGATTGCTTCTCTTCTGTAGATGAGAAAGAAATGGGAATTACCAACAAAGGTTTTTGGTGTCACCCTATCAGCGCAAAGTGAATTATATAGTGCATTGTGCCAGTTCTAATGGTTTTCCAAAAGTGTCTTCTTAATGATTTTGATTAAATTTTTATTTGTTGATTCTGCTAGACCATTTCCTTAAGGGTAGTAGCTGGAAGAATATTTCAATTTAATCCCCTTTTCTAAGGAAAAGATATTCATATCAAGGGATGAGAAATAAGATGTGTTATCAAAGACCAAACATTCGGGAATGCCGAATTGCGTAATGATATGAAAATTAAGGAAAGATACTACCTGATTCGTGTTTACCACTTTCAAAGGTACAACTTCAGACCATCTAGTAAAATAATCCGTTGTTGTAATAATATACTTATGTTGCTATGAGGAAGAAGGATTAATCAATCCTATGATGTCAAGACCCCATTGTTGAAAAGGGGAATCTATGGTG
>JZKD02S0266966.1:292400-303729 GCA_000966675.3 Picea glauca | reverse complement strand
TTGATAGCCCAGCCAAGTTCAGAGGTCTTCGGAAAATGAAAGAACTAACTGCAATAATCGCAAAGTAAGACCCACCGTAACATGAGAAAGTGTTGGCATCGAATGTTATGGGGGTCAATGACAGCGGGGAGCAATGGTGTTTCACCCTGTGTCGTCTGAAATCTCTCATTGAGTGGATAATGAGAATCAAGATACTGTCGCCCTTCTGGAAAACTGTGCTAATGTTGACAAAAAGGGGGACGTGACTCCCATAAGAAAATGGCTTCGTGAAATATACTAGGTGAGGTGAGGAAGTGGAGGAGGTACATGGACGAAGTCAAGATGTGGGAAGACTCAAGACTACCCTTGGTTGGAGTATGTGTGAGAAAAAAAGTGGCCGCAATCGTTCAACGAGGTCAAGTGGCAGGGGGATGACAAGACCGGGAATAAGTTGTGCCAGAGGTGGGACAAGGTGAACAAATTCAGAGGAAAAAGGTAAGTGGCCTGTGGGGTACTCTAAAGATATGGACAATGTTGGTAAGGGTGGGCAATAAGTGGTGCTCCAAACAAGGGTGACATGGGTTGCAGTTGGCCAAAAAGGGAAGTAGGCTGCCCAAAGGTGACGACGAAAAGGTAATGTAACGACTAAAAATAAAGGCGTTTGTACAATAAATAACGAATATTTGGGGGGAGGTGTACAAATATAGAAACGGGTGCCCTAGTGTGATATGGTGGGCCTGGGTAGGGCATAATTTGCTCGGAGAACTGATGAAGGGTGGGGAGCCCATGGGTGGGTTTCTGTATGAGGTAGGTGAAATGAAGGGAGATTTGCAGATGGGTGGATGGATTGTGGATGAAATGGAGGGTTCATGCTACTGCGGAGGTGCAACCCAACCATAGAACTGTGGAGAGATAATCTGGGAGTCCGTTGGGAAAGCTAGCAAAATGAGGAGAAGGAGTATGTGGTTGATTCGCGACATGATGTAAGACTATCGGGACTCCCATCCCTAAAGGATTTTTGAAAAATAGCATGAGTGTCAGAAGTGCCAAAAGGTGCTATGAATGGGACAACTCATGTGGGTAAGAATGCTAACGGGTGACAGTACCGGAGATGCAAATGGAGGTGCGGGTACTGCAGAGCCAGGAGTGGGGATCCTAGAGGCAAATGTCAAAGGGTGTGACTAGAAATGTAAGTGTGATACAGAGGGAAAGACTACATGCTAGTGTTGAGTATATACCTGAAGGGGTTGTGCCGATGTATGATGATCAAGTACCTGCAAACATGAAAACCAAATACTCGACGTGAACAATATCTGAAGAGAATCAAATATATGAGCATGTTTTTGATAAGTGTGAATATGTGCATGTGTACCTAATCAGGGTATGAAAAATGGCGCCCCGGGGGCTCAGCATGAAAACAGGCCCAGGGACTATTGTGATGTAGATAACGGGATGTTGATCCCGTGGTTGAAGACGGATCGAGAAATGGACACCGTGGGCTCTCGGAATGGTGAGTGGAAGTTTGGAAAATAGGCCTATATATAATTGTAGGGCCCACATTGCCACCTCATTTGTACTTGCTGCTATAGTGATTGGATGAGAAGCATTCAGAGGCAATTGTGAGATTCGGGGAGGATGAGGCATCCGATTGAGGACCTGCGAGCATCAGGTTAGTGATCTGATCATCTTGCATAGAATTAGGATTTCATTTTTTGAGCAGGGGCTATATGGAGGGTCGTACAAAGGTGTTTAGGGGGTATGGGCCCCACATGCACGGGCGATCTAGTAATAGGCACGCACATGTGCACACCTGTCCACCAGATAGACACGCATGGGAGCGCGGGTAAGGGGATTAAGGGTGCGCACGATGGGCACACCTTTCGGCTGAACAGGCACACACATGTGCGCGCCTGTTGGTTGAACAGGCACGCATGTGTGCGCGCCTGTCGGTTGAACAGGCGCACACATGTGTGCACCTATAGAGTGAACAGGCGCGCCTGAGAGCACGCCTATGTAGTGAACAGGTGTGCACTCATGCACGCCTATGTAGTGAACAGGTGTGCATATGTGCGCGCCTGTGAGGTGTACAAGCGTGCATGTGTGCGCGCCTATGGGTGAAAAAACCACGCCATGGAGGCAAGGTTGACGGGTATAAAACGTGTCTTTTTTATTTTTTTGATTGTCCATGTGGCTGACTTAGGACGGTTTTGTGTGGTGCAGGTGAGCTGTGTGCATGATGCCGATTGGATGGTGAGAGAGGGATTGGTCCCAGCTGCGAGATGTTGTGGCTATTGAGGAGCCAGGCGTATGTGCGAATTTGGCAGCATGTGGGTTGCTGAAGTTCTTTTAGTGCCCCTTGATACGGGCGCAGGAGTATCTCCTACAGTTTCTTATTCGGATGTGGAGTCCGGACCTGCACTGCTTCATAGTGCGGGGAGAGAAAATTCCCTTCACTGCAGTGGAGGACATGTACTTTCTAACTGGGCTCCCATTTCGGGGAACGCCCCTACCGACGGAGCCGGTGCTTCCTAGGGATACACCGCTCGCGACCGTGGGCCAGAGATATTGTTCGAGGCCGACCTATATGTCCGGCACAGTTGTGAGCATCAGGGTGAGGGATGCGATAGCACATCGCTGCATAGCAGCGATGATTGCGAGAGTGTATGGGTCACTGGCGACACAACGGATCAGTGGTGGCTAGCTGATGGTGATGGGGAGAGTGTTGGCCAGCGAGCGTTTTGCCTGGGGGCTTATGCTGCACTTGAGGATGGTGGGGCAGTTGGAACACTGTCGATCCACGGATATGGGGGAGTTTTCCTTCGGGTCCATCCTGGTGTCCTGGTTTCTGGAGAGGGTGTCGATGTTGCGCCCTAGGATTCTATTGGGTGCGCCTGGGGCGCGAGAGCCATGGTTAAGGCGGTGGTCGACCGTGTTGCTTCACCATGGTGGTGGCGAGGGTGGCCACTTCTTCACTACAGAGGAGACACAGGTATGGTGGCAGATGACGCAAGTGATAATACGGTACCCCTACGCCGGGGTTGACTTCCAGGATGATCCGGACATAGTGCTACCTCCAGGGGAGGTGTTTGACCGTCGAGGTATGTTGATTGATGATGTTGATATGTATGTTTTTGTGTTTTTTGAGATAGAATGCCTTATGTATATGATATAGATGTTGATACTATCTTTTGTTTGTTTTCATGTGCAAATGTGGCACCTCGCGGGTGCGAGGTGGAGTTGCAGAGAGCATCAACTCGTCAGGAGCTGGAGAGACCGTCGCGGGGAAGGAGACGACGACGTGAGGACGTCGCGGTGCAACCTGCTGTGCCGGAGAGGGAAGCGAGGAGACACCAGTTTGATGACCCTGGTGTTGGGCCATCACACGCTCCTCCGGCGGCTACCGTAGTGGATTTTGAGGACATACACCGTCGTCTAGAGGCGGTGTTACAGGATGTGCCTAAGGGCATATGGTCTTGCATCCAGGATGAGGCTTTCCTGGAGCAGTGTGGGGTGGTGCCACCGCCATGGAGGGCCATAGTTCAACGAGCAGCAGTGGTTGCTGCGATGACGACCGGACGACTGCCACCAGGGCAGGAGGGGTCGGTAGGGGGTGGACCACCACCGCCTAGGGCAGGTGGTGGTGGGCCGCCACCGCCTGAGGGAGGAGTAGGCGGTGGTGCTCTAGAGGCACTGTGAGTGGTGCTCAATGCATTGATGGATATATATATATTTTGTGTATAGGCTGGTGAGCCCATTTTGTACCAAGGTGCTTCATTGGCCTGCGGATAGTTGTATTTTTGTATGTAAACAGTTGGATGACACTGTGGACCTTTTGATATATACATGAGTATACATTTGTGAGATTGATGTGGTGTTTGCATGTGTTTTGTGAATTTTTTGATGATGTCTAACCTATATATGCGATGACAGTTTGTGTGATATGTTTATGTATGTGTAGAGGTAGCTTGATGTGATATATGCCAGTCTAACACAATATTAGCTAAGTTATCCATAATTTGATTCAATTGTCTTGGAATATGTATAAATGTAATGGAATCAAAATGTCGAGATAAAAGTCTAACCTGCAGGTATTTGCGAAAGAGGTAAGGATCACGAACGCGGTACACATTGTTGAGTTGGAGTACGACTAGTTGAGAGTCGAGGAAGACGCTAAGGTGATGAATACGATGATGTTGGGCATCGGCTAGGGGGCCAATGACGGTGGTGTATTCGGCTTGGTTGTTGGTTGCTGAACCTAAACATATGTCGCTTGAATGGAGCATTTCATGTGAGGGGGTGTAGAGAGCCCAAGTAGCCGAAGCGAGATTTTGTGTCCAACGACTGGCGTCGTCAGCGTAACCGATGTGGTAGGCTGGTGTAGGAAGCATCTGTCAATAGCACAAAGGATAGTTTAGACGTGAGCGAGGGAAAAAGATTAAAAATGCTATAAAATAAATAACCTAAAGTAGAATGACTACGTTTAAGCGTAAAATTTCTTGAGATACAACCTGTTGATGGGTTCTTTGAGAGAGAGGCCTTTAGGGGAGGCCAGGATGTGTGCGCCTTTGGTGAGGCAATGTTGGATAATGTATGGGCCATGCCAGAGTGACTCGAATTTGCCGTGGCCAAAGGTATCATGAACGATATCGTAAGCCAAGACGAGGTCGCTTTCGCGAAATGAGTGAAGGTTGACATGGCGATCAAAGGTAGCCTTGGATCATTTTTTAGTTGCCTCGTTGTTCTGTAAGGAAGATCGACGATCTTCGTCCAGAGACTCCAAGTTTAGCAAGCGTTGCTCTATTGGAGCAGTGTCGGGTAATAGCTCAATTGCGATGCGTAAGGTGGGAATTTTGCACTCGATGGGAAGAGTGGCCTCAACCCCATGGACTAGATGAAATGGTGTGAAACCAGTAGTTGTTTTCACAGCTGTACGGTAAGCCCATAGCGTGGAAAATAACATATGATGCCAATTGGTTTTATGTTTATTAATCGTGCACTGTAATATGGTCTTGAGGACTTTGCTAACTGCTTCGACCTGTCCGTTAGACTGAGGGTAATATGGTGAGTCAAACTCGTGAGAGAATCCTAACCGAGATGAGAGTTCGACGAAGATCTCATTCTTGAAGTGTTTCCCATGATCAGAAACGAGTTGGAGGGGTACTCCAAAGCGGGATATGACGTGGTTAAAGAAAAAATGTGTTGCAGTGTCATCGATGTTGTTGAAGGTGGGCATAGCTTCTGCCCATTTGGTGAAGTAATCAACGGCAACAACAATGTATTTTGGACCATTGTTGGAGGGGGGATTACAAGTCATGAAGTCGATGCCCCATTTACAAAAAAGGTCGGTAGTGATGATGGGATGAAGAAGAGCGGGGGGAGCCTGGGATTTATTGGCGTAGAGCTGACATTCCTCACATCGTTTCACGGCATGAATGCAATCGTGAAACAAGGTTGGCCAAAAGTAACCGGCTCGGATAATCTTTTGAGCAGTGGATATGCCCGACAGATGGCCCCCACATGCACCACTCTGGCATTCATTTAAAACTCTATCGGCTTCGTCAATAGTCAAGCATCGACGAAGAATGGTGTCGACTCCCCGCCAGTATAGGATGTCTCTGATGAGGAGGTAGCGGGGGGGCTGATGGCAAATGCGACGATGATCATCTCGTGAAAGGTGGTTACTAAACTTTTGAGTTTGGAGATAAACGAGGAGGTCACCGTACCAAGGATCATCTGAAGTGATGAAAAAGACATGTTCGTCGGGAAAGTCGATGTTGATGGGGGCATTGGTGGTGTCAGAGGAGAGGGCCGTGACAAGTTCGGCGAGAACAAGGGCCTTCTTACTCTTAGGTGTTGAGAACTCAAGGTCGTACTCCTGAAGGATAATGATCCATCAAGAAAATTTGTCATTAACTTGCCGATGACTGAGCAAGTACTGCATAGGGTTGGAATCTACGACGACCTTTGTTGTTCGAAGCAGAATGTAGTGGCGCAGTTTCTGGACTGTGAGGATGACTGCTAGAGAAATTTTATCTTCGTGTTTATACTTCAAGGGTGGTCCTGAGAGGTTTTTACTAACGTAATAAATTACATGCTCATGATTGTCATCACCTAGCTGGACGATAAGTCCCACTACGGATACAGTTGATGCTGATACGTAGAGGATATAGTCACGATTGTAGTCAGGTGCACTAATTAAAGGTACGTTCAAGAGGGCGGTTTTAAGATTTTCAAATGACTGTTGGGCATGGTCATCCCAGTGAAAAGGGATGTCGTGACGTAGTAAGCGAAGGAAACCGTGTGCACGTATGGCGTAATCTGGGACAAAGCGTCTAAGAAAGTTAGCTTTTCCCTATAGGCTCTGAAGTTGATGTAAATTCTGGGGAGGTGGAATTTCATTGATTGCTTGGACTTTGAGGGGGTCTATGGTAATACCGCTTTGGGAAACAATAAAGCCGAGGAGGCACCCTGCGGTGACACAGAACACGCACTTGAGAGGATTCAAGCAGATGTTGTACTGACGACACTATTGAAAGATAATTCATAAATCATCGAGATGTTGGATGTGTTTCTTGGATTGAGCTATGAGGTCGTCCAAGTAGGCGAGCATGATATGTGCCAGATCGTGAAAGATGTATGTCATGGCCCACTGGAAAGTTGTGCCATCATTCTTTAAGCCGAAAGGCATGACACGATATGCAAAAGTACCCCAAGGGGTAGTGAATGCGATTTTATATTGATCGGTTGGATGAATTTGAATTTGATTATAACTAGAGAATCCATCCATAAAGGATAGAGCCTCGTGACCTGCGCAGTCGTCGATAATTTGATCAATGAAAGGCATGGGAAAGTTGTCTTTGGGACACACGTGATTGAGATCGCGAAAGTCGGTGCAAATGCGGATAGTGCCCTGTTTTTTGTTAAAGGGTACAAGGTTGGAAACCCATGAGGTATAGGTGATGGGGTAAATGAACCCGACAGTGCGTAATTTGTCAATTTCAGCTTTGATGGCCACAGCTTTGGATGGGTGTAGCGGTCGTTGTTTTTGATGAACTGGTGTAATGTTGGGCCAGGTGTCGATGCGATGTTCGACAATGGAGGGGTCGAGGCCAGGCATTTCCGTGTACGACCAAGAAAAAATATCCCGATATTCTTGGAATAGGGCTTTATATGCGATGATTTCCTGAGGAGTGCAAGCAGCTCCAATAGTGATTTCCTCAATGATGCCATTTTTAATGGAAATGTCAATTTTAATGGTTGGGGAAATGTTGGCCATCCTGCCTTCTTCAAAAGAATCAGGGGCAGGAATGGGGTTTTTGAACCAGTCGATAGGCCCTGATGGGATAAAATCCTTGGTTTTGACCGCGTAAATGGGGTTTTGGTTAGGAGGCATGGAGGCTTCTTGTGGAGAGAAGAGTGCGTGGTGGTGTAGCTTATCCCAGGGGAGGTCTGGGTGGTTTAGCTCTTTGAGGATTTCTTCGTCACATTGGAAGTGACGGGAATACAAGGGGTCTTGAGGAGTGATATCAGTGATGATGGTTGTGTGGTTGCCCCCTGGTGAAGAAGCAGGGGGAACAATGTTAGGAGATGGTGAGGGTTCACTCAACATAAACCATATATTAAAGTACTGAGGGGTACCCATGGTAGTTGGGTGTAAAATGTCCGTAGGGGAATGAGCGGGAGAGTTGGGGGGATTGGGGGGTGTATCCTTAGATAAGTCGTTTAAGAACCAGGGAGGTGTTGGAAGGGCCTCGGGTTCAGGAGAAATGACATGAAGATCCTCTATCCATGAGGTAATGTCAATTATCGCATCTGCTGGCCGTGGAAGCAGGGTCAATTGGTGTTGCCTGTATTCAAGGATCATAGGACACTGGTATGTAAAATGAGCTAATGAATCGTAGAGAGAGAAAGGGCGTCTCATACGTTCATTGACTGAAGTGGTGACATACCGGATGTCAGTGATATTGGTGGAGGAGGATGTAGCAGGACTGGGGTTGCTCTGGAAGCTCTGGCGTACTACGGCTAATGTCTGTTGAAAGCATGGCAGTGTTGGGCAATGGTGGGTATAATGGCCATATTCTGAACATATAGCACAAGCAAATTTGGTCTGCAACCCTTTATTACTAGAAGGGGGGGTGGTAGTGGCAGGACTAGTTGTAGTGGCGAGTGTTGGGGGAGTGTGATTGAGTGGAATCAAATTTCGTAACTCTGGTAGAGATGGGCAGGTGTTGGTTGGGTGTCCCTCTTTCTCACATAGTGCGCAAGGTGGTGGGATGCGTGGAGGAAGGGGAGTTGTGGGCTCCTTTTTCTTTCTCCTGCCCCCGGCTGTGGCAGGGGGGTTAGTGAGTGGGGGGGCGGTGGGAGTAAGTATGGGAATCGACATGGGTATTCCTTCTTTTGGGGGGGGAGGGATGGTCGAGGAACCATCTCTGGAGGGTGTAAATACCAAACTGGGATGGCTAACACCATATTAGGTAGTGTGAGCGTTGTGGCTACCTGAAAAGCTTTGATACCTGGTGGAGGGTAAAAGAAGGGAATTTGGGTGATGGCTTGTGGAACTGTCTCCCAAACTGGGATATGTCCTTGGGGAGAGGTGGAATCGTGGACGGGTTGGGTCAACGAGTGTCCAGGAGGTTCTGGAGGGGGGGTTCTGCGACGAGTGGGACGTCAGATATGATAGAAGCCTCGGTAGGAGGAAGGGTATCCTCTGTGTAAGTTATGTTAGATGATACGACGCATACTTGATTGGAAGGATGAAGGAGTGGTGGTGCTCCATGGTAAGTTCCTAACAAGGATGGATCTTTGAAAATCCCAGGACCCATCTCGACAAGTGGATATGTGTCATGGCTTGTGTGAATGAGAGGAAGAATGTTATCGATGTTGGCAAATGGATTAGGTTCGTAATGTGAGACTTGGTCAATGGTAACGATCTTCCCATTGTGAGGGAACATCATTGTCCGAAAGATGGAAGATGCCACTACCTTCATAGAGTACATGTAGCTACGACCGAACAAGGATATTATAATCGAGTGGGGCGTCGATAACTTCGATATCGATGAGAATAGTCTTGCCCCCGAGTTCGACAGGGACATTTTGGAAGAGCCCTTCAGGAGAGGATGGTCGTCCATCATAAGCTCGTAAGGTGATGGCAGAGGGAATGAGTTCAGGGGAACCATGCTTCTGCCATACTGTTTTGGACATAATGCATGTAGATGCACCTTCATCGATGATACACCGATGAACTGTGATGTTCTGTATTTTTACCGATATTTGAAAAGCGATCAAGGCGGGAAGATGAGGTTCTCCCCTGTCAAGATCAAAGGTAATGAGTCAGGTATCTGCGGGGTCGACTTACCCCAAGGTGGAAAGTAATGATTTCCACTGAGTGGGACAAGTCTGGAGGACTTCCAAAACTGACATGGCGGCTGGGGATTGTGCTAATTCGTCTACCAAACTATAGTTATGAGCTGCCCTAGCCTATGGGTTGTGGACATTCCTACGCAATGGGATGCGAGTGATGCGAAGAGGTGGCTTGGTGGTAGGGCGAGGAATCACCAATGGGGATCCCTTCGGTGTAGGGTTTGTCTCTAGAGGGATAGCATGAGACTCAGCGGGTGCATGATACTGACGATTACGTGTTTGCAGAAGGATTTCTTCCTCACTAGTGAGGAGAATTGTGCGATCTGCTGGATTGTTGGGGTCGAGGTATTGTCCCACCTAAGGTGGGGGATGTTGTGTGTCCTATTGGGTGTTTATCACACCTTGATGTGGAATAGGATTTTGCATCACGGCAGGAGGGGGTTGTTGTACGTATTGTTGTGGTGCCTGCTGAGGGGCAAGCGGTGCTAAAGGATGGGGAAGACTACCAGAGTCTTTCAATCATTTGAAATCAACGATTTGGGGGAAATGATGAGTGTAATGGCCGAACTCACCACAAAGGACACAAGGGAAGTTGGTTTTAACATTATTTTTATTTCACCCTTGGTGTTTATTACTATTGCCCCCCCTGGGGGTTTTGATGCCCCTGGTTCTGGTTGCCCCCAGTATATTGGTGTTGTTGGGGTTGATTCCCGCCTTGACCTGGGTTGTTGTTATTCCTGTTCCATCCTTTCTTCTTGGCATTGTTCGACAGATGGGTTGGATTGGCCGTATTCAACTGTTCAAAATTTTGGTATTGTTGAACGGCAGAGGGTTGACCAAAATTCACCCCGGCATGAGGATGTGGGGGAGCCATGGGTTGTGGAGGACCAGGAAATGGGAAGTATGGATTCTGTGGTGGTAACAATCCATAAGGTACATAGGAAGGCGTAGTGCTTTTTCTAGTACTATAAGTTGAGGTAGAGGGGGTACCAGAGTTTGTTTGAATAGGTGGATGTATGGGGGGTGTCAGTGGTGGTCCACTGATGGGTGGAGGTATAGCAACAAGGTATGGTTGTTGATAAGGGAGTGGGGATTAATAAGAAGTGCCCCCGTATGCAGGCGGGTATTGAGGTGTTCCATACATAGGTGGTGGTTGGGGTTGTGGACCGTGGTGAGTGGTGGTACCAATCAGTCTGTCTGCGGAGTGAGACATCCCAGGTTTGTCTTGGCCAAATGGCACAGGTTTTGGAAGATCAGGAAGTACAGTGTATAAGTACCCTGACTGTGCATAAATGAGGTCATACTATTGGGCCTTACTAATAGCTTCCTCTTTGGATTGAGAGAAGGTGGAAGCTACATCCTTACTGAGGAGAGAGACAAGTGATCTAAGAAACCAATCGAGACACTGTTGCGTGGTGGTTTCTACTTTACAAAAACTACGTCACCTACGCCACTCGTGAATGTGGTTAGCGATATGTGTGGTTGAGGTTTGTTTGAAATTAGAAAGTAGTTCTAGACCATTGTCATGCCGGATGGGTAATTGGAAGAAGGTCAATAATGCTTTGGCTAATGACTCAAAAGTTGTGTGGGACCCTGATTTTTATTCTACATACCATTTGGTTGATAGGCCAGTGAGTGTGCATTGAAATAATCGTAGTTTGATGGAATCATCCATAATGCTATTGGAGGAGCACCATAGGTGAAAGGTCATGACATGGTTGGCAGGGTCATCGCTTGCCTTTCCTTCAAACTTTGGTATGTCTGAAGGTAGTTTAGTGGGCATTGCAGGCCATGTGGGGTCATGCAATATAAGATCATTGGTGAGTTTGTTGAGATCCAGTATGTTGAGAGAGGCCAAATGTGGCATCTATGGTGGGGGGGGGAGGATTAGCTCCAGCCATGGTGTGAGTGTGTTGTGAACCTGACCCTTGAGGGGGGCTAGGTGGGTTGGTGCTTCCTCCTTGAGAGGAAGTGGGTCCCCCACTTCCGT
>JZKD02S0266966.1:272541-290620 GCA_000966675.3 Picea glauca | reverse complement strand
GTGCATCCATGGCCTTTTTATAGCATTCCTTTGAGCTATTGTTTAACTACTTTGTAGTGTGAAAAGAGGCTAATTAGGGCATTTCTAGGTCTTTGACCAGCCATCCAGTCGAATCTAGTCCAGATTTGAGGATCAAATCGGCTTGGGAGATGAACCATAAGTGGGTGGGAGGTCGACCACTCTCATAAATGCGTCGTTTAACAGGTGCGCGGATTTTTGCGATAACAGTCGCGCATCGTGCGCATGTGCATGATTTATGTGTTCATGTTCCATGCATGTGCGTGCACGCCCAATGTCTTCATAGCACCCTTCAATTTTTCACTACTTTGTATAGTTTTTTGACCCTTTTATGAATGCCTTGGTATTAATTCAAGTCCATGGATGACTTCATCACTGTTTGACAATGTTGAGTTCTTGTAACCATGTGCGGATGAAATTTCAGTGATAACAAGTAGGATCATTATTTAGAATGTGCTAGGGCTTTAATGCCTCTAACCACCCCAGAGTCAGTAAGAAGTGTGGTAGAGTCTGTGGAGGAAGGGGTAGTTTGTCCCTCTTTACGATGAGCACTTCAAGTTTTTATTGGCGAATGTTCAAAGCCAAACCCTCTAGATCAAGTGTGTTCTGTAGCCATCATCGACGAAGTAGAAGACGAAGGATATAAGGTTCCTTCCACTGAAGGAATCTTGTTTATCGAATTCCCCATGTAAGATGGCAAGGGAGTGGGAGAGAGGACTTCGTTGTAGGAGGGAGGGAGTGAATCCAACATTACACAAAGTGTGTGATCTTCTGGTTGAGATTCATTGGAGCTGGACAGATGGGGAAGGGTTCCTTGTGAAGGAAGCTCAATAATAGGGCGATCATATTCAAGAGAGGGATAGTGTTGAGTGGTTTCTGAGGGGGCACACAGAGAGACATAAAGAGGAGGTGCAGAAGTCCATAAGGTTGATATGTTGAGAGTGGGAAAAGTATGGACGACTGGGTGAGAGATGGGTTGGGAGGGCTTAGTGTGTGTGGGTGCGAGATGTATAGTACTAGAGAAGGCTAGTGTGGAGGATGTAACTAGAGAAGGAGTCAAAATGGGGAGAAGGAGAGTGGAAGGAGTGGTTCGTGAAGGAGGTTGTTGCAAAGGTTCTGAAATAAGGGTAGAAGGAGGGGAGATTGCATAAGAGGGAAGGTGTAAGTCGAGGGTGTTTGGAGGAAGGTGCGAAGGAGAGGCAACAATAGTTGTGGTTTGTTTCACAGGGGCTTGTTCTGGAGAGGGTGCTTCAGGGATCAAAAGTGGGGAATAGTCCAATAAGTCTTTTTCCCAAGAGGCTAGAGTGAAAAACAGAGTGGGACAGATAGATTTTAGCTTACCAGAAACATAATCGGTGTTGTTTTATTATGGTGTATTTGTGGACTTTGATATTTTTTAATGGGTGTGTGTGTGTGTGTGTGTGTGATAATCTTGCAGTTCATCTAAATTGCAATATTATATGTTTTAATTTGATTTTATGTGCATTCAGTATTTTGAATGTACATTGTTCATGGATATTATATTATAGTGTCTTTGCATACTTGGAAACTCTCAGTCATAGCATTGTACTACTTTTAACATTTTTTTATTATATATATGGTCATCTTGCAGTTCATTTAAATTGCAATATTATATGTTTTAATTTGATTTTATGTCAGATTACTTTAGTTTTTTATCATGATCATGTTAGAATCAATCTTTTATCTTTTATTTTATGCTTTAATTTAAGTTTAATACTAATTTATTGATTGTTTTAATTTAAGTTTAATATTAAGTTATTTAATGTTTTAATTTAAGTTTAATAATAAGTTATTTAATGTTTTAATTTAAGTTTAGTACTATGTTTATTTTTGCATTACACAATTAATTTATGGTAAATAATAAATTATTCATATCATTATATAACTGGAAATTTACTACTAAACTTGTCGTAAATATAATGATTATGGAATTAATAAACATTATATCAATAGACTACCAATTTACACAAATCAGTAAATCAAAATGACTAAATATACTTCTATTTGACGGCAATAACTGATACAAATGACTAAATTTATTGCTTGTTGATGGCAATAAATGACTACCACAACTAAATAAATGACCAGTTAATGACAATCAATGACTACAAAAATGACTAAATATACTACCAATGGATGGAAATTAGAGAATAAAAATGACTAAATATACTACTAGTTGACGGAAAATGATGATTACGATGACTAATTATACTACCCATTGACGGAAAATGATGATTACAATTACTAAATATACTACTAGTTGACGGAAATAAATAATACAAATGGCTATATTTACTACTTATTGACGACAATAATGGACTACCACGACCAAATAAATGACCAGTGAACAATAATTAATGACTAAAACAATGAGTAAAGTTACCACCAAAACGATCAACCAAAATAGCCAATAAATGACTAAAATGTTTTAGTCATATATTTGGTTGTGTTATATATGTCCGACAATATACTAGTAGTAGTCACGTGACTAAACTTAGTCATTTATATGCAATTTTTAGTCATTTTTTTAGTCATAAATTTGTTTTTTTTCTACTAGTGGCTATATGCAATCAGTTTTCCATAAATGCATTCAAGAAACAAATATTATTTTCAAACTCAAGGCCTCCTTCCTTTACATCAATTCAAATTTTGAGATTCAACTGAGGGAATTCTTACCTCAATTCCCTTCAACAATTATACGTCATAACAATCCCAATTGCATACATGTATGACTGCCATCAATTTACTTGATGCTACCAGATCAACTAGTACTTTATAGAAGTTCACAAACTCCTTTTTCCAATCTCTTGATCAACATTCCCACCATCCTCGTTTCATCTTCGTATGGGTGGATATCATAAGAAACAATATCATCAGGATATAATCAGGATATAATCATGTTTCTTGGATACACAATCCATCATTAGTTTTATTCAAATATCATAGCATCATTATTATGTGTGTGTGTGTGTGTGTTAGCAAACTAATCTTAGTCTATAATCATGCCACCATAATATTCAGGCATATCTACATGCACAAATGCACATCAATATGCACCAAGAACTTGATCTTTCATGCCTATCTTATGCACATGCATTCTATCTTTATTCTATGCATCATGCACCAATTCTATCATGCACTCCAATGCATATCTATTTTAGTTTTAATTAAATTATTTGATTGTTATTGTAGATGGTTGTCCCTGAATTCCTATAGAACCTTGCTACCTTCTGAACTAACATTATGCTCAATTGTGCACCACTGGCCCCTATTCTACACCTGCTAGCCAAGCCTTACTTGGCCATTTTTCATTTCCAGCCACTAGGTCCATTGCTTTTGTTGTGCACTTTGATAATAGAGGAAACTTTATTGCTTATGTACTTTTAGACAAGAGTTTATGGATCATATCTAACAATCCCTTCTTCTTGCACTCAGAGATGACTCTTCCACTTCATGAGTCACACCTCATCTCATGACGTCTTTTTTCCTCCTCTTGCAACAAGCTTGACCTATTTCCTATCCAATGGACACTGGGATTAATCTAGAACAAACCCACACAATGCTCAGTGGTGTAATCTTATCCTCTTTCTAGAAATCCTTTTTCACACAACACTCTTTGCAAAGTTCTCTTCTGCGTAATGGCAATGCCCGGTTAGTAAGCTTAACCTTTGTTTATCTGTAAAAAATATCGCACTTCAAGTGTACCTCTAGGCTTATGCATAGGTACTATCCTAAGCATATGCAATCTTAATTTCACAACAATCACCTTCAACACTCACCTCTATCATTGGAAAGGTTTCTCCAACTTTGACACTATTTGGAAAAATATTCACATCAAGTAATTACATGGCTCTTGGAATCCAATTCCACTTTTCGTTACTTGCCTTGTGGCTCTTTATTGCCTGAACCAACTTCTACAAGCTCTTCCATGTTTCCATTACTTAGATATTAAATCCTAGGCTTGAATCTACCTAATTATACCTCTAATTTTGCACGGTGTGCAAGTAACCACTTTTGTTAGAATTATGCATAGTATATAAATTTGTGTCAATTAATGCTACAAGACATTATTTATCCCAATTGATGAAGGACACAATGCACCAAATTAAAAATCTGATTCCTTAGATGCATTCCTCTTTGAAACATTTTCCTGATGACTGTACTCATGCCTCAGTCTGAGTTCTAAGCGAAAAGTTGCAACATTTACATGTTGCCCATTCCATTCTTCTTGTTGCCACAACAATATCTTTTATCACTTTCTGATAAGTTATAATGCCCAATTTAATATTATGGGTTGACAGATGTCCTCTACTCCTCAATACCTTTCCAACAACTTTTTGTTTGCTCAAATCCGAGCTCCGAGCTGAAAGTTATGGTGACAAAACAGTAAAGGAATATTCATTAACACGTGCAACATAGTAGCAATGCTCAACAACCATCTGATCATTTATCGATTAGATCTCTATCATCAATCTGTATTAATGGATTCATCACAGATCTATACATATCTCTTCTTCATACCTTCCATGAACCCACCACCAACACTTAGCTTCTTTTTCCTTCGCGAACTCGCTGACTCACAAACTCATAACATTGTAACCTTCCTTTCATAAGTCCATCCGAGAAGTCTCAACACTTAACCATTTTTCCATCTACGCGGACTCGCAGCCTCACAAACTTGTAACCTTCCTTTCATAAGTTCGTCCGAGAAGTCTCAACACTTAACAATTTTTCCATCTACGTAGACTCGCAAACTCATAATCTTGTAACCTTCCTTTCATAAATCTGTCAGAGAAGTCTCAACACTTAAAACCATTTTTCCATCTACGTGGACTCGCGAACTCGCGATGCTCTTCACACCCAGAGTCTTGGTACTTAGTCAAATTTCAAATTTTCATCGCCAGTTCTAGTGATCCCATATTTCTCTTATTCTTGGAACTCCATTCACCCGCTCGCCCGACCATTCCTTAGGACTTAGTCGATTTTCCACTTCTTACCGCAGTTTTGTGGGACTGATAGTTGACATGCCACATGGCTCCACATCACCTTCCAATTGTCATCCCATCCAACATGTACCTTCCATTGTGGTAGTACACATCCTTCTACCATGTTAGCTGACACGTGGTCTCCACATCATGTTGACGTCATTATACAAAAAAATACCCAAAATTTTATGATTTTGCTTATGTTCGAAATTTCCAAAGAGGCTCAATTCTTCACATTACCCATGAAATTTATATCAATTTTACTGCAGTGATTTAATAAAACAAGTTGCAGGCATACTCCAGAAATTAATTCTCTGCGAATTTCTGCTTTAGAGTTTTGCTAACTCGGCCATCTAAGGTCGGTGTTGAAAACTAGGCTCTTATACCACTTTGTAACGTACCTAGCCACCCAAGTTGGGCTATGCCACATAAAAATCTCTCACTTACAACTATGATACCACTTTGTAACGTACCTAGCCTCCAACTAAGCAACATTACGAGTGTAAACTCATTAAATTATTAAGATTTATTGCTAATCAAATTCATGTAGCTTACCAACTATAGATCACACCCAAATCTGACCATTTGACTGATACCACAGTTCTAAATGCATCTAACAACATATATTAAACATGAACACAATTGTTCAAGCCAACAACAAGCACTCAACATTCATATAAATCATTTACACAGTGGAATAATCATAAGTAATACAACATAAACACTTACCTGTTAATAATTAACCAACTGGCTGCAAATGGAGGATGAACCTCCCAGCCATATACATTGTTGATCATTTTCTCTCATCAACAAGCTACCCTTGATATGAGGATATGAGTCCACAAGGAGATTCATATCATTAGCTATCCACTCTCCATAAAGAGCAACCCATATCTAGGTTCTATTCTCACAACAATTCCAAACCTCTAGCTTTCTCTTTTCCCCACAACCTGCACTACCCAAGGAATGTACCCCCTTCATTGCTCACAGTCCCTTGGGTTGTACCATTCGTTTATCAAGACCCCTAGTGCATTTGGTTGGCTAGGAATAACTTAGTTGGGAACTCTAGGAACTCTCAAATACTTCATAATTTTTCATAACCTAGCTGATATTCTCCTACAACTATCTCGATTTTTCTACCATCTCTCTTCCTCCTGACCTGCCCAACCCAAGGAATGCACCATTCATTTATCATGGATAACCCAAGGGATGTGTCATCCTTTTATCAAGGTTAACCCAAGGAATGTGCCATTCGTTTATCGGGGTCTCTCTTGCACATGTAGCAAGGAATCTCTCAGTTGGGAACTCAAGGGAACTTGTTGCTAGGGAAAAATACCAACAAACCAACAACAAAGACTTATTGTTACAATGCAACTTACTCTGGATTTCACTCTTTAGGCCTGAAAACTTGACTCTTCAATCTTCGACTCCCAAAACTCTCCAAATACATTCCAACTTGCTCTAGAATCTGCTCTCCCTGCTGCACCCGCTCCAAAACTCTCTTCTTTTTCCTTCCTCCTTTGCTTTCTTGAATCACACTCTTCTCAAGGATGATTGTACTTCATCCCATGCTCTCCAATAACTATGGGATGTGACCACTCACACCCACCCTCTTACATGAGTTAAATTATTTGCTTCTCATACACTCAATCAACAAATAGAAGGTTATACACAAAGATAATAATTCAGGAATGTGGGTTGGATTAATACCCATGAGTAATTCCCCCTTGGACCCCTCTCTCTCTTGTGGAATCATAGCCCCCATCATTCTTCATCTCTTTTGTATCACAACCAATGATTATTACTTTTATTAATTATTTCAATGTTCATAATATGAAATTCGGTCCCCAACCACATCAAATCAATACGGGCTCTTCACCCAAACACATCGGCTCACTGACCTACTTCACATTTATATAATTACATTATAATTCACAGGGATTAAAATGGGGGATGTTACAATTCTTCATCCTATTGACAATAAAAATCCCACCTTGAACATGCTTGGAATGTGTGGAAAGTACTAGAGGAGGAGGTGAAATAAAGTATCACCCGACCTCAATTTTCATTATATGCCAAGTGCCTAGGATATGCTCATGCCAAAAGAACCATACATTAGTTCTTAAGTTAAGTTTCATGGAATTGAATTAATCACGAGGCCACCCCTATTTTTGGACAATTCTCCCTTACCCAAATAAATTGATTTGTTTTCCATGTCATTTGCTTGATGATTACATGTCTGAAGAATATGAAACACTTCAATGGATTCAAATTGTGTGAGGAGTCCTTTGATTCTCATTATAATTATGGAAAGAGGGAAAGTGTGATCAATTTTTTTTTTCTAACTTGACCAATGATGATTGAGGAGTCACCAAATACTATTACCTCCTTGATACCCATGGCTCGAAGCAAGACAAGATCTTGAATGAGAGCAAGTTCTTATGCTTAATTGTTTGTTGTCTCTCCCAATCCCCACACATGGTATATTTAAAAAAATCCTTTGGGGTTGAATATAACCAGTCTATTTCAAGAATTCCTTCGGGGTTGAAGATAACCCCCCCACGACACCTACCTCCCGTTCCTTTGATTTCTAGTTTTATTCTTCAATAACAATTGTAGTTTCTTTAAATACTATTGAATTCATAGTTAAATTGTGATGATTTGTATGCCAACAAACAAGACTCTATTAAGCTTTGGCCAAGTAAATATTTGTAGTTCAATTCTAACCTTTGTATGATTTTTGTAAGCGAGGCTTCCATTAAACTAGATAGAGTAAAAGGTTTGGGTCCATCAGGTGGATTTTCAGTCTTTTGCAATGAGGCTACGTGAAGGACTATAAATGATCAAGAAAGTTTTGTATGATAAGATTTTGGGTCTACTAGTCAAATGGATTCTAGAACCTTCATAGAGTATTGCACGCTACACATGAAATGCTTGGATAGATTCTAGTTGCCCCGAGAGTAGTGAGGTGCATCTACAACCCATTATGATGCTTGAATACACTCTAGTTGCATTGAGAGTAGTAAGGTGCATCTACAACCTAGTATCATAGAGATGTTGTCATGTATGTGGGTAATGTTTATGTTTACATGTGTGCTTAAAAAAAGATAATACTTATAACAAATAATAATAATAATAATAATAATATAAAGATATAGAGTTGATATGTATACCTAATATAAATATTGTTATATAAAAAATTTAAAAGGAGAGATCTAGATTTACATAAAAATAGAAATACTATAAATATGATGTTGACATAAATACATTGTTACCCTTTTCTTCATCTACACCTAGACCCATCTTAAGAGATTTGATCCCTCTCAGTGCTTAATAGATTTGAAGTTAAGATGGATCTACGTTAATTAATTGAATTTGGAGTCTGAAGAAGTTTATGGGTTATTCAAAGTAATTACACACTTTGACTCCAAACATCGAGTTAATCCAATTGTACCTAATATTTTAGGTCTTTAAAGGATTTGAAGAGTTTTATGAAGGTGAACACAATGTACTCCAATCGTCCACTAAGTCCTATTTATAAGATACAAGTACTTTTGTAAGGGATGCACATCAAATCTCAAACACCCACACTAAGTAGATTGACCTAAATGTAAAATCTAAGGTTTCATCAATTTAAAAAATTGATAATTTTTATACATTGGTGAACACCTAGTTTTAAACATTTTTAATTAACTACGAACAAAATCAATAAATAACAAACAAATAATTAATAAATTATAAACTTAACCATAATTTTAAAATATAAAAGGATTATAATTTGAATGGTCAATTGTCATGTGGCTAGACTCGTTGCCCTTGAGTATCCCATACCACCCAAGGAGTCTAATCGTCGAGCGACACTGGCATGAGCTCGTGTGTTGGGATTGACCAACAACCTCCTTGTATTATCCAGAATATGCCTCACCGTCATGTCCCGACAAACCCAAGCCAAACATATTTGTATGTGTGAAAGTTTGAATGCTCATTTCATCATAGGCGATGTTGCACCATCACCACTTAACCATCGATACCTACACGTGCCTTACCCCAAGCTAAGCTTACTCGGATAACCAACTACCCAATGTGCAATCATGCTATCATCCATCTAGGTTGACTCATGAAAATCACCGAATATCATGCCACTTCTCGTAAGGAATCCACATACCTTCAATGCACATACCACCAACGTTGCCTTGCCATGGGTGATACACAATCTACTACATTTCCAATTCATGCCATCCTTCGTCAAGAAGCCTAACATAACATCTTGTTGGTTGGTCTCCTGTCCTACTCGACAAAATGTCCTCCTTGGTCCTCCTAGCGTACACGCCGGTACAACATTCTGACCGTCTCGCGGACATCACCCACGAGTTGGCCACCAAGGCTACCAAAGATAGGGACTCACCGTGCAAATTTCCAAGCATGCCCAACACGTCCTCTCTCAAACTCACTGGGTGTCTTGCCAAGTATGCTCGATGCACCCTCCATTGCATAAAAACGAGCACACACTTAGCCAACTCATCGATCGGTCATATATCTGCAGCCGTCGTGATAACACACACCCTGCCTGAGTGTCATAGGTATTACATTCTCCCCCACTTGAAATAGTTGATGTCCTTGTTAGCATGACCCCATCAACTCAACTGATGAAAGGGGTATTGGTGGTGGTAAAGAAAGAGTTCTGCAATGTACATTCGAACAATGCTCTGATACCATTTGTCATGGGGCCAAACTCATCGCCCTTGACCGTCCCATACCACTCAAGGAGTCTAGTCATCGAGCGACACCGACACGACCTTGCGTGTTGGGATTGACCAACAACCCACTTGTATCATCCGGAATACACCTCACCGTCATGTCTTGATGAACCCAAGTAAGACATATTTATATGTGTGGAAGTTCGAATGATCGTTTCACCATAGGTGATATTGCACCATCACCACCCAACCATCAACACCTACACACACCTTTCCCTGAGCCAAGCATACTCAGAATATCGAATTCCCAACGTGAAATCATGCTATCATCCATCTAGGTTGAATCGTGATAGTCACTGAAGATCATGCATGTTCTTGTAAGGCATCCGCATACCTTCAATGCACATATCACTGATGTTTCCTTGCCATGGGTGATACACAATCTACCACATTTCCAAGTCACACCATCCTCTGCTGAGAAGACTAACATAGCATATTGCCAGTTGGTCGTCTGTCCTACTTGAAAATATATCCTCCTTGATCCTCCCAACCTACACGTCGATACACCATCTTGACCGTCTCGCGAACATCACCCACGAGTCAGCCACCAAGGCTACCAAAGATAGGGACTCGCAGTGCAACTTTCCAAGCATGCTCGCCGTGTCCTCTCTCAAACTCACCGTGCATCTTGCCAAGTATGCCCGATGCACCCTCCATTGCACCAAACCGAACACACACTTAGCCAACTCGTCAATCGATCATGTCTCTGTGCCCGTCATGATAGGGTGTGCTCTACCTGAGCGTTGTAGGTCTTACACCAACCACAATAATAACTTAAAATCTATTTAAAAATAATTAATTTCCATTAGAAGCTTTATCTTACAATAAAATAGTAAGAACACGTGTTTCTTCCTAGGAGGTCACAAGCTTAAATTTAAAGGAGGGTAGGGTATGTACACCTCCTTAGACTTTAACAGTTAAATCGTTGTGCAGAGGGGGTCGTCTCATACACCAATTTGGTTTAGATTATTATTATTATGATGATGATGATGATGATGATGGTCAACATCTACCAAGACCAAAATTGGTCTATCGGACCTTAAGAAAGGTAAGAGATTACTTAGATTTATTTATAATATTATTTTGATGCTCAAAAATCATTAGGAGAAGCATTCCAAGATCACTATAGTTTTGATGACTTAGAATGTTAGGAAGGTCAATATTATGACAAATGTTTTGAAATTGAGATCTAATTTGGGAATACTCACAGCACAAAGAAAGTTCTTTTCATCTTCAACCCTCTTTTTTTCTTTGTAAGTGAGTGTGAGTATCTGTATTACTAAGAAAGACTAATATACAAAAAAATCGGAACTCCCTGGTCTGCCAAAAAGGAAACCAACCCAGGGGTTCCGGAGTTGCGTTCTATGAGATATCATAGGGGTATGGTTGGACCGCCACATTGGGAAACCGATCCAGTACCGTCATACTTGGTTTTAACAAGCTTACCATAACAAAACCAAAAAAACACAAAACAACAATTAAGACTGACCTAGTAATATTCCTTGATCATTTGCTACTCGACGCTAGTCCAGGATTATGAGATTCTTCTTTCCATCTTTTTCCTTGTCCTTGCTCTCCTCCCTCTGTGCCACCGTGTGGGTCTTCCTGATCCAGACTGGTGCTCCATTCCCATCTGCAGGTGTGATGTCCATATGATGGATGTAGCGCAAGTACAAGTGGAATTGGGAAGCCATTCGCTCCAACTTCTCCTTCTGATTCTTCTGGTCCTCTGCAATTCACTTTGTACTAGCGTCCAGGGTGCTGAGGAGACTCAGGATTTATTTTAGCAATTTCTTTTGTGCCTTGTTACCCTTTCTGTTGGAAGCTTTCTTTTCTATGCTCACTTTGCCTATTAACATCTTTGTCCGCCAGGTCATCTCTATCATTTTGTGGTAGAGTGTTTCCCTGGACTGCGTGGTCCTTGGGTCCATTATCTAGTATGCTTCTTGTCTTAGTTCCTCCCAGGATTTGCCTTTGCACTTGGCAGTGATTTCCTTCTCCCATCTGGTGATGGTCGCTTGACCCTTCGGTTCGACCAATGCCTAAAAGGTTCCCTTGGCATCTCGGGTTGCTTGCTCCATCCTTGAAATTTTCCTATGGCTTATCGGATTTTCATCCATCTGGTTGTTTCTTTTGACGTGTGTTTTCTTCATATGCATCATCTTGGCTAGCTTGTGGCGATTCTTTCCCTAAATTCTCCTCCTGTTCCTATATACCCAAGGGTTCCTTCTTGTCGGAACCTTGTTTTTATGGTGGATTCTTCTACTGCTTTGTCCAACTGCGTCGATTCCTAGTGTTTCACCTCTTATGGAAATTCTCCTGTTGTGGGCTCGTCCTTGAAATCATGGTCTACCCGTAGAGGTGGTCCTTCCCATCCTTTTTCTCTATCTCGGTATGTGTGACCATGACAGTCCGTCCCTTATCCCTACGCCAACCCTTGCCCCTGCTCATTGTGTAACCAAATTTTCTCTTCATCGTACTTGTTCTTGGAAGGGGTGTGACCCTACTGGTGTGTGGTAACATCTTTTCTCCTACGTCACTCACGGCCTACTGAGTCCCATTTGTACTTTCCCTTGCATTAACCCTACACTTCTTCCTAATGATGTGACCTTGAGGTCGTACCTCCATTTATTGTGTGGTCAGATCCCGCATTTTCACTTGTAATTGGGTGTTGGCCATGAAGATTCTGTCTGGATTCATCGTGCCCGCCAATTGGCCTTGCACCACTCCTCTTGATGTGACCTTCCGTACTTAAGCTTCTGTCATGGTCTTTTGTCACTAGCTGTGTGCAGTCTGTTCTGAATTGACTATTTGGGATGTTGCTCCAGGTGGTGTCTAACTCTGATCCTTCCTTGCTAACCCCTTTGTTAGTGATTCTGTCCACCAGGCCATTCGCTGACCTATGTACCTAGTGCAACTCCATTGTGTTCATCTTTTGCAGATGATCCTAGATTTTTTGCAAGGAGTGTGCCAAGCGCCAGTGTCTCTTAACTTTGCCCACTCTGGTGCCATTTTGGAGTCTATTCATCGTGTTGATTACCAGAGTGGAGTCACCTTCCACGAGTGTGTTTGTCAACCTTTCTCGGCTTAGGATCTCGAGTCTGATCTCTAGGGATTTGAATTTTGTGGCATTGTTAGTTGACTTTCCCATACTCCCAACATACAGCCGGATTATGTTGCCATCACTATCCCTAATAACCCCACCCATTCATGTCATGCATGGGTTTCCTTTTGCCACCTCGTCGAAATTCAACTTGAGTGACCCTGCTGGAGGAGGGTTCCAGTTGAGCTCACCTAGTTGGAGTTGCGGTGGTCGTCCTGTTTGTGTACGGTTGCGCTCATCCTTTAGGTAAAAAGCTTCTAGGACTTTATATTCCCATCCTATGAGTTACGCATTCCTATTCTAGTAGTTGCGGGTCTACACCGTTTCTCTTATCATGGAGATTATTTTTTATTTGATTTTCCCTTCCAGATGAATTTCATTCTTGAAGATGCATCGGTTCCTTTCTTTCCATATTTTCCATATGATCATCCTTGGAATGAGAGTCCAACATAGATTCACCTCTTCATTTTCGTTGTAACTCTCATGCTAGTTGTTGATGGTTGTGCAGATGTTACCTTGGGTCCTATTGGACTGTCAAAAAATACTTGTCGCCCAGTCCCAGATCTCTATTGTGTAACTACATTCATCGATGAGATGATTTGTTGTGTCTTCCTTGGTTTGACAGAGGTGGCACCGTGACGGACCTATGAAGCCCCTTTTCCTTAGGTTTTCCCAGGTTAGAATTCGGTTGTGAAGTACTAACCATTTGAAGATTTTTATTTTTGGCCACTGGGGGCTGCTCCAGAGCTTATCCCATAGTTGTGCTGGGTCTTCTTGGTCTTGGTCCTTGATATAATGTCGAGCTTCCTTCAAATTGAATTCCCCACCATTTTTCAGGCCCCATCTTAATTGGTCTTCTTCATCTGAGACTGCAATTTTCCTTTTCCTCATTTCCTCCTCCACCTCTTTCGAGATGGTTGTGGTCCGATCGCTAGTTTGGGAGTTGACATTATCCGAGATTCTCCATCTGTTTTGATCTGTTTCTTGCTTCCAATAGTGGTAGACATTGGTTTTGCCTTGCGCGATCATGTCCTGTTGGAGTTCCTCCCTGTTCGGATTTCCCATCTTGGGTTCCTGTTACCAGGCATCCTCCCAAAATCTAGTTGTTTTATCATTCCTTACTTCCTAGAAGCTGTGTGTCTGGACCCAGTTCTTGTTGCGCCACACTAGGTTCCAGATTGTTGATCCCTCCCTGGTGCCCATAAAATGAATTCGATCCTGGTCATTTATGTCTGGGGCATACTTGGCCTTCCATAGGGTTTCCCATGGGGTAGAATTTTATTTAACCCATCGCCACCAGAGTTTTTCCCCATAGGCTTCGTTGGTTACTTGTGGATCTTGTAGCCCTAGTCCTCCTTTGCATTTTGGCTTGCAAACCTTCTCCCAAGACACTAGGGCCCATTTTTTCTTAGTGTCTACTCCTCGCCATAGGAAGTCCCTTTGGATGGTCTTTATTTTTTGTAGTATCCCTTTGGGGGCGGGAAATACATACATCATATAGGTTGGAATTGCTTGCAGAACCATCTTCATCAGTACCAGTCTCCCCACTAGGTTGAGGGATCTGTACGTCTAGTTTTTCACCCTCTCTTGTAGCTTTTTGATCACTCCTTCCCAAGTTTCCATTTTGTAAACTCCGTCCCTCAGGGGGATGCCCAAGTACTTAGTTGGGAGATTTTTGCGCTCAAAGCCCAAAATATTTGCCAGGTTCCGTTGGATTGCAGGGTTGGTGTTGAAAAAGTAGATCATCGATTTGGAATGGTTGATCTCGACTCCCGAGGCTTCCCCAAACTCTTCTAAGATCCTTTTGAACATTTTTGCTTCCTTGACCGTGGGTATGCCATGGAGTAAGGTATCATCCACGAACTGTTGGTGTGTGGAAGTAGGGAAGTTTTCGAAAGGTTTGAGGCCTGTAATTTCTCTTGTTGTTGTTGCACTTTTTATGCTTCGACTGAGACCTTCCAATATTAGGATGAACAGGAATGGGGATAACAAATCACCTTGTCTGATGCCTCTAGTAGGCTAGAAGGGCTTGGATGGGGCTCCATTTATTAAGAGCAAGAAACTGGTCGTTGAGATTAGGTTGATAATCTAGTTGATCCAGTGTTGGGAGAAACCAAAGGCTTCCAGAGTCTTAACCATGTAGTGCCAACTGATTTTGTCACGGGATTTTGCTAGGTCTAGTTGTATTATCATCCCCCATCTCCTCTGGATTTTCAAGGTGTGTATTAACTCATGAGCATGGATGATGTTGTCCATGATTTATTGTCCTTCCACAAAACCCACCTATTCTTGTGAAATCACTGTGGGTAGGAGGGGTTTCAATCTATTGGCTATGACTTTAGAGATTATCTTGTAAACCACATTGCATAAAGATATGGGTATGTAGCGGTCAAGGGTCCTTGCTTCATGTTCTTTGGGGATTAGAGTAATCATTGTGGCATTTAATGCTTTTAGGATGGAGGTCGATCATCTAGAGTCCTCCACCACCCTATAAACATCATGTTTGACCACTTCCCAACATGCTTTGAAGAATTCCACTGTGAAACCATCTGGGCCTGGGGATTTCCCGTTGGGCATCTCTTAGATCACTTGATCAATTTCCTCCTTAGCTATGGGTTTGTTTAGGTTGTTATTCTATTCCTCGGTGACTAGTCAGGGGATGTGCTGCATAATCCTTTGGATGGTCTCTGTTCGCTCTTTGTTGGGTTCATGGGCTATCCCATGGAAGTGTCTTACCAGGGTATTCTCAATCTCCTTGTGGGATTCTCGCTTGATCCCCTCCTGATCCTTAAGTTTCAGGATTTTGTTGTGGGCTCTTCTAGCAATGGTTGTTCTATGAAAAAACTTGGTGTTCCTCTCTCCTTCCTTTAGCCATCTGATTCAGGACTTTTGGCACCATAGAATTTCTTCCTGCTGGCATCTTCCTTCCCATTCCTAGGTCATTTGGATCTCTTCCTTTTTTCAGTCCTCTATGTAGCCCTCCACTATGCAAACTTCCTAGAGTCTTCTCATTATGTCTTCAATATTTTTCTTCTCTTGGTTTGTGTTGCCAAAAATTTCCTTGTTCCACTCCTTGAGATTATATTTGATGTACTTTAGTTTCTTACAGAGTTTGAACATCCGTGTACCTTTCTCCGGTTGTTCCTCCTGCCACCACTGGTTGATGTTCTCCTTGAAGGTGGGGTGTTCAATCCAAAATTTCTCAAATCTGAAAGGTCTATTCTTCGGGGTGGTTGGGAAGTCTGCTTCTAGTTGGACTAGCCAGTGATCAGAACCCCCCCAGGGAAGGATGTTGCAATCTAAGGTTAACCCCTACATAATGATGGATTCTGACACCATGAATCTGTCCAGTCTTGTCGCAACCTAATGTTGATTTATCCTTTTAATGTTCCAATTGAAGTGTCCGTTATTGGTTCTGATGTCCACCATCTTCGTTGTGTCTATGAATGTTGAGAATTCTTTCGCATGTCTATCCAACCTCCTGGTGCCTCCTTTTTTTTCCGCAAGTGATGTGATGATGTTGAAGTCTCCTGCCAAGATCCAGTGGAGGTTGTTGGAGCGGGTTTTAGGTCTTATAGGTCTAAACGCATTCTTCTCTTTTCCTCTAGCATCTAGGGACCATACACATTAGTACATAGGATTGTCTCTGTATTCCTAATGATTTGCATGTTAACCGAAAGTGTATGCCTGGTAGCCTCGGCTGCTATTAGGTTCATCACTTGTGGGTTCCACAAGGTGAGGATCCCTCCTGCCATCTGTTGTCCTTCGACAACCACCATCTTGTACTTTCTCCAATGTTTTTTCCCGATTGTTTCCATTCTGTCTACAATGCATTTTGTCTCTTGGATAAAACATAGGTCCGATTGTTCCTTCCTAAGTCAATTTCTAAGAATTATCTGCTTTTGTGGGCTGTTTAGGCCTCTTATATTCCATGTTATAATCTTCATTTAAACATGTGGGGGGGAGTTGGGAAAGAGATTTTTTATCTTACCTGAGTTTATTAGCAGAGCTCCTAGTTCCTGTAGGGCTACGCTGCTTGATTTCCTACCTTTTTTCCTTCTCATCTGCTTGGGTGAGAGTCGCAGTTGTCCTTCGCCTGCTTTGACTCCTAAGTGTCCTATCTCCCTGTGTGTGCGCTTGAGCCCTCTGGCTTTGGCTTCCTCCCTTAGGAGAAACATATATTGGATGCGATCTAGTAGCTCCGCTGGTACATTATCAATGCCCTACCTTTTCCATTGCTCTAGTATGTTCGAGAGATCGATCCCTTCCCTTTCCACAATGTCTCTGAGATCAATATCTTTATTTCCTACCTCGCTTGGAGTCATTTCCATGTCTCCATCTGTCTCCTGCATGGGGGTGGGGGTATCTCTGGTTTCTCCATCCATAGGAGTTGCGTTACTCCCCTGTCCCATCCACTTTCTTGGGCTATTTGTATCCTCATTGGTAGCTTGTTCCCATGCTTCTTTAGATTTTGTTTTTTCCTTTCCTCCTTCCTCCTCTTTGTTGGTCTTGTCCCATCCTTCTTCTTTATTCCTGGCCTCCGGGTTGCTCCCTGTTGGGGTTTTACTTTGTTTCTTGTTAGCTCTATTCCCGTGGTTTGGTTTTATAAACCCATCTTCGTCCTGTTGTAGTTTGGTGTTCTCTGCTTCTTGTTTTTTGATGATCAGACATTCTCTGATTAGGTGCCCATGTTCATGACATCTCCGACATCTGAAGGGGATCTTATCATAGTCAATGTTTTGTATCCATTCCTTGTCCCTGAATTCCAGGCTTATGGCTTCAGGGAGTGCTCCTGACACATCCATCTCTATGCAGATTCTTGTGTAGGAGGTGTATCGTCCTTTTAGGGTTGCTTCTGATGTCTTCACGTATTTTCCCAGTTTGTTCCCTATTTCTTCAAAGGTGGAGAGTAGTCAATAATCTAACAACAGTGAGTAAAGTCTCAGCCATACATGCACATTTTTTAAGGTTTCTTTTTCTGGGGAGAAGTTGTTGATTAAGGTTGGTTGTCATTGATGTCAACCCTTGAAGAAAGCCCCACAGCACAAAGGTTTGGGTAATGGACCCAAGATTGTTTGAAGTAAATATGACTCATTATTGTCTTGTCATGGTTGATAAGAAGTAAAGATGGATGAACTCCAAAGTGGTCCCCTTATGGTGAAAGCCCTCACGGGAAGACACTTTGCGGAGTAAGA
>JZKD02S0266966.1:251184-268779 GCA_000966675.3 Picea glauca | reverse complement strand
ATTTGGGTTTCCATGTAAAACACTGGTGTATTGTGTATGTGTATGTTTGTTCATTTGTTCATTGCTTATTTACTCTACAGTTATTGGATGATAATGCTTCATTGATATAACACTTAGATTATATGGTTAAAAATGATTATTGCTCTATTACTGATTCACCCCCCCTCTCAGTTATCCAACAGAAGTTTTCCTTCCATGGTCACATGTATAGTCTTGCTGAGGCGTGGAAGTATGCTCCCCCCTCAAAGATCTTATCCCTATCTTCTAGGTTCATGAAAACTGTTGTAAAGAAGCCTTTTGAGCCTAGGTGAAGATCCAATTCTCCGCTTGGCTTCCATTGATATTTAATCCAATTGCACAACATTCTTTCTATTGGCCACAACCTCATTTCATCTTCAACCCTCTTGGTGTCACGAAGGTGACATATTCTTTCATGCCATAATATTTTAGGGATTGTCCAATATCTAGTCTCACCATGTAACTCATGATAATTAAGAGTTATATTTTCATATTTATCATATTACAATACATTTAATTAATATTTATATTTACATATTTATATGGACCAATATTTATATTTTATAGAGAAAAGTAAAATGATTGATATGCATAGTGTTAATAAAACAAAAAATAATTTCTATTAAAATAAAATAAATTAATATAAATTTATTGTAATGGGATTTTGAAAGTATTTAAAGAGTTACATTTTAATATTTTCAACTCTTTCATTCAGTAAATTTAAACTTTTTCACTTAATAAACTTAAAGGTAAAATAAATCTAGATGACTATCATTTATTAATTTATTGACTTTTGAGAAAATGACAATTAAATGATTTGGTTTTGTTTTATTTTATATAACAAGTTATAAAGATTATTTAATATATATATTTTTAAATTAATTAAAATTTATTTTTAGTCGATAATATTTTTTATTATATATATATTTGTAATCACCACAATTTTTTTTATATTTTATTTTGTATAATAAATTATAAAGATGATTTAATATATATTTCTAAATTAGTCAATTTTTTTTTTACTTAATAAATAATATTTTTAATTATATAT
The DNA here is from genome assembly GCA_000966675.3 of Picea glauca. Lineage (NCBI taxonomy): Eukaryota > Viridiplantae > Streptophyta > Pinopsida > Pinales > Pinaceae > Picea > Picea glauca. The sequence goes on along the minus strand of JZKD02S0266966.1, from coordinate 267,710 downwards.
ATATATATATATTAATCCCCATAATTTTTTAAAATTTAATTTATATATATATATATATATGATATCTATATTGATAAAGTCAACCTCTATCATAAAATGTTCATAGATGATTTGTTGAATGCATGGTACCATGACTCAAATTGATAAGCAGAGTGTGAATGTTTTCACCCACACATTACCTGGATAAGCACAAACTTCGGTTTTAAACAGAGAGTTCCCTAACAAAATTATAAATTAATTAGACGTAGACGTGTGCACGAACTCGTAAATCTGATCCAATACGATGCGAGTAATATAGAAAAATGTGTTTTATCCAAGGTAGGACAATTCGCTACTCTTTACCAGAAATAAAATAGCCATGCCAATGGAATCTTACGCTTAACTTGAGTACTTGCCAATTTAAGGATTCAGATGAGTACTGCCTTTCCATGGGTTACTAATTGGTCTCTCTTGTTTTATTTTTATCCAGTAGCCTCACAGGGCATTGGGTTGCTTGACCCTGTTTTCACATCATGCATGGTTGGGCTTAAAGGAACGCGATCAAATCTGACTGAACTACATTCAAGCATCAGCAACAGGTATGGAAAAAATCCATTGCTACAGTTTTGGAAGAGTAGTGAGTTTATGCTGTATTTCAGGTCTCTGTAGGCACTAGGGTATTTAGGTTTTGGATGATTTTCCGTTTTAGAGTATCTGGCTCACTTGGGTGCTTAGGTCTTGGAGGATTTTTCATTTTAGAGAATCTGGGTCGTCCAATTATTGATAGTTATACTGTTTTAGATCTTGTTCTTCTGTAGGGATTCGTGCAATTATTGTTTCAGAGGTGCTCCAGATTATCGGTCAATCAATGGGGCTCTTTAATTCCTATGTCAATCGGCCTTTTGAGCTTTGCTGGTATGTTTTGATTCAATCCAATAAGAGCAGTCGGGTTGTGCTGTTGCCCTATATTCTAGGATTTTATTTATATACGTTTTGCTTTCTATTTTTATTTTCAATGAAGTTGCTTAGAAAAACACAATCGTGGCTGCACTGCATAACAGGGACTTCCTTCAGCTTAGGTCCTAGGTCTGATGATAGATATTCCGCCAAAGTTGCCTGGGACTTGCATTCATCCCCAAACTTTTTTGAGACATGTCATTTAGGTGGGGCAGACCATGGCATCCTCATACTTTTTCGAGAGATGTTATTTGGGTGGGGCAGACCATGGCGAGAATGGAACCCTGGTGAATGGCTTAATATCTGTCGACCTTAGGGCTCCGTTGGCTATTCTAGCATCAGCTCGTTTGTTCTTTTGATTGTTAATAGTTCCTCGAGGGAGTCTTAAAAGCCTAGACCTTTTGTAAGCTAGTGAAATGGAACAGCCAATGGTTACTGAAAATGAGGCTGAAGAGAATTCAGATATTGATGTTGGGGATGTTGGAGAGGGGATGGCTGAAGAAGATGTTAGTGATGAAGAAATTGATCTCAATGAATTGGAGAAGCGCATGTGGAAAGATAGGATCAAATATAGACGACTTAAAGAGCAACAGAAAAACATGCCCGAGAAGAACAATAATGACAAGCGAAAGTACAAACAGTCATTGGAGCAAGCTAGAAGGAAGAAGATGGCACGAGCTCAAGATGGTATTTTAAAATACATGTTAAAGATTATGGAAGTTTGCAACGCACAAGGTTTTGTATATGGTATAATACCTGAGAAAGGGAAGCCCGTAAGCGGTGCTTCAGACAATTTAAGATCATGGTGGAAAGAAAAGGTGAAGTTTGACAGGAATGGTCCAGCAGCAATTGCAAAATACCAAGCTGAGAATAGTCCTTTGGGTGCACAAAAGAACCACTTGATAGTTACTTCAACTTCTTATTCACTTCAGGATCTTCAAGATACTACTTTGGGGTCCCTTCTATCTTCTCTAATGCAACATTGTGATCCCCCACAACGAAGGTTTCCCTTGGAGAAGGGAATTCCACCGCCTTGGTGGCCTTCAGGGGACGAAGATTGGTGGCCTCAATTGGGTTTGCAAAAAGGTCAATGCCCTCCCCCCTACAAAAAGCCCCATGATTTAAAAAAGGTTTGGAAAGTTGGGGTTCTCACTTCTGTGATTAAGCACATGTCTCCTGATGTTGCAAAGATTAGGAAACTCATCAGACAGTCAAAGTGCTTGCAGGATAAGATGACTGCCAAAGAGAGTGCAACTTGGTTGGGAGTTTTGAATCAAGAGGAAGCTGGCATACAGCAGCTGAATCAAAACCATGGAGCGTCAAAAAGCTCTTCTATCTCAGGGAGCCCTAATGATGCAGGGTGTTTGACAACAAGCAGTGCCAATGAGTATGACATCGATGATTACAGTTATTCTCCGAGTTCGGATTCTATGAAAGACGATGCCCAAAATGAACAGACAGAAGTTAATCCTCGTGAGCGCAACCTGAACTTAAGAGGAGGCCATACGGCTTCTGAAAGAAATAGTTTAAATAATAAAACCACAGACAATTCATCTGTGGTTGCTCGAGGTGGGGGGTTGGTATCAAATTCTAAGAAAAAAAGGTCTCATAGCAATAGTTCAATACAAGAGAAGCATCCATTTCTGTGCCCCCATGAAGGTTGCTGGCATCAGGATCAAAGAAATGGGTTCCTTGATATCAGTCAGAGGAATTCACATGCAAATAACTGCCCTTACAAGCCTGGAACAGAGGGATACATGGGTGCAGGTGCTGGGGTGAATCAAGCAGAATTGTTTACAGAGCCTCTGTCTCAATACAGCGCCGGGTTTCCTTCTGTCCGTGTAATCTCTTGCCCTATGTATACTGAAGGTGATCAGCATGAATTGTTTACAGGTTTCCATAAGACTGGTGTACAATCTGAAGGTCAACTAGGTTTAAGTAGATTCGGCGAATCAGATCGAAGTTCTCATACTAGACAGCAGCTGCAACAAAGTAATGATGGGAATCAAGTTCAGCGAGCAATTGTAGAAATCCAAGATGGTTCAAGTCCAGTGTTTGGGCCTCCCTTAGTAATGGACAGTAGTTCAACTGAGCTCTGTGCAGATGTAACTAATTGGCAAAGGGATGGTTTTAATAGTGTCACTGGAAAGCTTGTTGGGAACCACTTTGAGCCTCAATCTGATGGCTTGCCGGTGGATTATGGATTCAGCAGTCCTTTTGATTTTGGAATTGATGCTGCTGGCTCATTGGATGCAGACCTGGACTTCTCCTTAGATGAGGACTTTATTCAATATTTTGGAGCTTAAAGTAGCTTCTTGAACTGGAATGAAGGTTTATGGCACAGGTTGGCATGTGACAAAGGTGGCTTTAACTCCCTTTCAAAAGCTCTGGTAACTTTTCTGTTTTGTTAAGGGTCAGGCAAACATCTTCTTGTACCAGATAAGAACATTTTTCTTGTTTCTAAGGAAACATCTCTGGGAAAGAAAGCAAGATCAAATGAGTGAAGTCCCACATATGGGTTGTGATTATCGACATGCCAAGTAAAGCAAGTTGTCAGGATGAAGTGCTGTGCAAGGTGTTGTAGTAATGAAAGAGCTTATGGTTGTTAACATACTAGGTTGGTTTTGTCTCTGCCCTGATTATTACCTCCAAAACTTCCCAACGCTTTTAATAAAACTAATGATAAACACGTTCTTAGAGAACTGATTGAGTCTGTATACATGGAATCACATCAATTCTCTAGTTCAAGGATGTGCATTTATTTCTTGTTCTCTGCAAGATCATAACTTTGTAAATGCTATCAGGAGGGCATTTCAAATATTATTTATCTGTGCTCTGTGGAGGACCATCAACACCTTAACTTGCTAAATCGTTCTTGTTGAGTTCATACAATGATTTTTGTTTTCATTTTTGACAAATAGCCAGACAAATTGATCTACAACTCCAGCGAGTTTATAATTGGATCAATTTTTTTTCACGTTTCAATGGTTCTGTCATTCAGCTTTTGTTAGGACTTGGCAATTTTATTACAAGCTTCATCAATGGAATGTCTTATTTTCTTTGTCATTTGTAAAGCATGTCTTTTTCAGATTGTGGGCACTACCCTGCACAATTTATTTTCACAGTTTAAGCATCATTTTCTGTTCTTCTTGTCAGGGACCCCCGAACCTATGTGTTATATGTGAACACAGGATCTTTTACACTTTGCAAACTTATTCCTCTCTCTCTCTCCCGGGATAAGGGCTTGCTTCATGAAATACCTAATTAGCTGCATCTTTAACATGTTTTTTTTGACTCAAAAGTTTATGGGTTTTCACAATGGAATCAGTTTGGCATATTTTCCAATGGCACAAAATGTGGCTTAGAACTTAGCTTTGATCAAAATCCTTTGGAGTAAATTATGACTAAGAGGTAGCTTTCTTTCATGTATTTATTTCGTAGTAGCAGTGTTTAGTAGGATTTGGGATGTTGCTTCTAGTTATTTAGTCTTTGATTTTGAGTTTATGTGCCCTTCCATAATCCCTTGATGGAATCNCATGTGCAATGCGTACTTCTTTCTGGCTATTCTTAACATCAACATTGAGCTAGGACAGGCTCAAAATTAGAAAGGTTCAAACTTAAGTTATTAGCCTAAATGGCCATACCAAAAATTGAGGCAAAAACACTCCCTTTAACATGGTCGTCTGCACTGTCAGGCCCAAGCATGGCATGGCATTCCTTGTCCTAAATGGCCATACGATCATCATACATGCAATTACAGAAGAGCTGAGACAATTGCACTAGCTATCTAAAATCATAGTCTGCAGACCCAAACCAATTATAATAAATTGTAAATTATATTTCACAGGAAGTCTTAGCATCCCATGTACATGCAGCGAACATATATTCTTTACTCAGCAAAATTAGCTACAGATAAACAATCTCGTATCAGGTCATAACCTGCACTCACATGTTGCTTCCTCATTGGAAACAACACCACTGGAGCAACTAATGAGAAATCAGAAGAATCTGCTGTTTCTGAAGATGCAGTCTCACCAAGCAGAAAATTCACGTTTATGTGCTGCTTCAAACCCGTCTGATGAAGTTCCTTAGTGTTTTTGTGATCATGGACCGTGCTAGCGATATGAATCATATTTAAAAATTACAAGACGTACATGAACCAAAAAGATACAAAAGATATGGCCCAACATTCTCAGTGTGGGAAAATACATGTTATGTCAAGATAGCTATTAAATAAATATGGAAGAATCAGCGAATAAGCTTAAAGCAGTCATATGTCAATTCATTTTCAGATTTTAGTACTTGGAATTCAGTTTTTAATGCAAAATAACTTGTATACACATCGTATATTCAAACTATTCAGTTTCTATACAAACTTGGCGTGCATTGCAATTATATTTTTAACCATTATAATTGTATTCTGACAGGTGGGAAACCACCCCTTCATGAGTCAATGCTCTCAGAATTTTCTTTGGCTCAACTTGTCTAGAGTCTGAAATGTTTTACGTTTTCAAATTTGAGGTTGTTGACTCAGTCTCAAGCTTGACTTGCTAAGAAGAGAAGACCGGAGCATTGTGATTGACACTCTTTTTTTCAGAAGAAAAAAATCTACTCATATATCTTTCACAAAAGAGTACATTTTTACAGCTTTAAAGCCTCTGTCAAGAAGCTATGCTGAAAAAAGAAAAAGAATCTGTACAGTGATTTCTGACTAGTTCTTATCCTTTTCCAAAGAGGAAGTAGAGATGACCTTACTACCAACTTTCTCAAAAACGAGTAAAAGTCTGGAAGCATAATTTAAACAAGCAATTTATCTCTGCAAAGCCTGACTGATATATGGTCTGAAGCTTCAGGGCAAGCCTGATCAATTAAAAATTATTTGGGACGAGCTGGCTCTTCCCTCTTCAACTAATAAAGTGCCTTCTGGAAGGTCTACAGCGGTCTTAGCCAGTTAGTCTGCGTCAGAGTTCTTCTCACAGAAAATGTGTGCAAATGTAATGCTCTGGAAAGAGATGGTCAGTTCTTTAATCCATTGATGATAGGTGTTTTGGACCTGTAGCTTACCTGTCAACCATTTCTCTTCTCTCATACCATGATTCAGAACAAAGTGGAACGAAAAATATGCATTAAATGTTGAAACCTTGGCATTTAGGGAAAAAAAGTACTTGAGTTTTTTAATAATTCATGGTCAATCGTTAGAATGGCTCCACAGTCTTAGTATTTGGTATAGTATGCTATTTTGAGATTGAAGGTACGCAAATATGTGGATTAAGGTTACTCGCGGAACATCATAGCACCATGCAATTAGGGTATAAACAGGTCTTGCTTAATGGAGGAAACCTTCCGATTGATTGGCAGAATCTCCCCTTGCTAGTATGAGACCACATCCAATAATATGGAGGGGAATATCCAAGGTGCATCTCTTAATGACTGTATACACAGATCTCTGCTATAAACGCTCTATCGATTGGACCAGCGACTAGTCACTAAAGGATCTTTGTGAGATTGAAAATAATATATTACTAGAGGACACTCTCAGATAGGACCGGATCTGGCTTTAAGCTTAGCAATCATTCCATTAAAATTGGGAGTTCTTTGCACCTGATTCACATGATTGGAGAGGCATATATCTTCAGCATCAAAGGAGCTACAGTAAAGATATTAAAATCAGACTTGGTTTTTAATCGAGTCTAAATTCTGTCTCAATACAGCAGACAGAGGTCACACTCTAGTTTGGCAGTTGGTGCTAATTAGACAGAGCTTAACAAAGCTGATGCATCAATCGCTATCGTAATGGAAGAAATCCTGGACCAGCTTAGGCTCCATATTGAGTCCTTCATTGCACTGAGAGTAGCGAGGTGCTCTACAGCCCAGTATGGGGGAGATGTTGAGGTGTTAGTGTTATGTTATTTAGATAACACTACATTTAAAAAAATTAAGTCCGCTCATTTAAAAAATATAACATTGATGAAAATAAAATCACTTCAATTAAAGAAAAACAAACGGTGGAAAACTTGACGTGGAATGAAATAATAAAAAATAAAATTACACCTTAAGAAATTGGATCTCTCTGTGCTTGATATATCCAGGTTTAAGATGGATCTACGCTGGTCTTATATAGACTTGGATGATCTGCATGGAAATAGAATTGAAGGGGATGCCTAATTTGGAATTCTCAAGGGAGCATGAAATGACTGCATAGAATCCACCATGTATTATTGGGTGGACTCATTTAGAGAGTCTGCAAGCAAACTGCTCACATGAGAATGGTCAGAAGATTTGGATGAAGAAGGAAAATAACGGAAAGCACTGGGATAACAAAATTTCAATTTTCAGAACTCTACATTGCAATCAAAAGGAGGCCTTGCATGATTACTACCCTTAAATTCATAATGTGTGCATGTGTGCCAATCAGTTGAAAGTCGAGACCTAATTGGGAAATGCACCCAGGCTAGCTTGGAGGGTTGCATTGCAAATGCAAGGCCCTAGTCCCCAAGAAATTGACTAGCACAGGGAAGTAGTTAAGATCGTTCCACAGGAAAGTAGTTAAGATTGCACTGAGCCCTCATCTTGTCCAAATTCATGCTTACTTAAACCTCTGTTTCAGTCATATGTTGCTACTAGTCTTTGTAGTTGTTTAGAGCTTAAAGTTGTTTTGTGTTAGATATTGAGGTTATAGTGAAGTTTAGAAGCATGAGATCTTGACTGACCTTTTTTCATAATCCTTTTTGCAAAGTACGCAAAATTTGATATATATATAAATTTCAGCTCAGCAAAAGACCCCAATCTTTTCATTTACAGTTATCCTTTTTAAAATTGTCAACTAAAAGGAGCCATTTATATTAAAACTGAAAATTTACATCTACATACAAACAATTTTAGAGTTTTCAACTTGGTCTTAGGGTCTCAGGGGTCAAGATCAGACCAGAACTGTTTAAGATTGAGCATCAGCCCTTGTTCAGGGCCTGGCCTATCAACTATGGCATCAAAACATAACATACTGCATTCTATTATATACATATCCTCATTTAAAGTCTGAGCAGTCTAATCAGGTAGCAATCTTCCCTCCCTTACTGGAATACGGCGATCCAAGAATGTCAGTTCAGATTGATTTGGAACTCCGATCGTTTTTTTTTAAGTATCTGAGTTGGTCTAGAATTGGCAAAGTTCCAACATACATGGAACTTGGATCATGGTGGTGTTTAAGGGTTTGTTCAGTGTCTAAACTGCAGAGATTAAAGTTCATGTTTTTGTTGAAGGTATATGCCTAAATCACACAATAAATCTTTCCGGCTAACCCACATTTTGACAGTGTTATTACTCTATTTTATGACCAGCACTTGTGATCTTCCTTTGGCCCTCTTTTGTTATAATTCTTTGGTTTTGTACACAGTAAATGCTGTCATGAATGTGATCTCATGGTACATGGGCTTGAACACTAAATACATTAATTTTAGCGCTGCTTAAAATCAGAGTTTGACAAGGCATTTTGGTTAGTTGTATACTCTTTTGTTTGCTTCCCTCGTCACACAGATTTAAGGGCATTGTTATAGCACCACTGTTTCTCTATGGTATATGGGATACTACTCTGTCTTTGCAATATGATATTAAAACATCACTGCTGTTGGTACACAGTTCATTTGCGGTCTTGACACATGGTTTGGATATCTTTATTACAGCATTGTCCGATGGTTGTGTATGAAAGATAATTGTCTATGGTGTATGCTCATAAATGTGTTTGTTTACATTGCAAAACTGTCTCATATAACTAGGCACAAATCTGCCCTCTTTCATTTGGTTAATATAATTTGTTGATCAAATGGATTTTGCCGTCCTTGTGATTTGATAACAACAGTTTGCACACTCTTTTCTTGTTCTCATAATTGTAAATTCATTGGCTATATCTGGCATGTAATCTTTGAATAATGATAGTTTTAGATGAGGAATGATATGGTGAATGTTGATACATTGCTATTGATAACCTTAGCACTTACATGTTTCTAATTTGAGCAATACAAGTACTTCATGTTTCCAAGCATTTCTTTGGAATGAACATCATTGTCTAAGTTAAATATTTCACAAGCTCATTGATGTTTTGGCATTTTCTTCATTTGTATCTAGACATACTTTATACCTAGACATGCTTTACCCTTGAGAGAGGATAGTGTTGATCTTGCCAGACCTTCAGTTAAACCGAGTCTTGAAGCTTCCCTTCTTAACACAATGATCATAATTACTTTGACCCCTAGGAATACCCTCCTTAGGTTAGGAATCCTAGCCTTAAACCGAAGAGGCAAGGCCATTGAGGTGACAGTGGATGACTTGCCTAGTAATTGTTCCAAGCTCTCTACGCAAGGTGAGACTTTCCCTTAGCGAGAGTTTGAGCGATAGCATTTTGGCGTTGTTGCCAGGGAGAAAGTCTACTTTCTGAATTTAGGATTCTTGGATTCAATTTGATGATCTTTGGATAAAATCATCTAGCAACTCTACATAACGAACCCATGCCTAAGAGATATCACACAAGGGGATCCTCCCAAGGCACTCTTCTTTTGATCCAAGAGCCTGAAAGATACTTTCAGCACCAAACTCATAAGGTCAATGAACCCCCTATCTTTGAAAACTACTTAGACTCTCCTGCTGTTGAAGACCTTCGATATTTGTTTGAGAGTTCTAGTGTTCAACCAACTCAATTCATAATAGGTGATTGGCTTGCTGAGTTAAATAGGCCTTTCAACTTCCCAAACATTCAAGGCTACTGTCATAACATCATAGAGAAGGCCATTGAGAAATTGCCCCTCTTCCAAGGAAACAATGTTGTTTCAACAGTTTGTTAGGGACCTAACCTCCCTAACCCCTCACGTAGATAGAATAATATATTTTCCATATAATAAAGGTGTCATTAGTTAATAAGGCCTATTTAATAAATGTGAACAAGTCAATGTAAGAAAACCTAATAGAAGCTTGCGTTTCTTTAAAGATCTTCCTCTAAAATGTTCTTTAGAAGATAGAATTAGTATAAATAAAAGTAGGAGGCATGAAAAATCTTGTCTTGAGAATTATTGTAATAGAGCTCTGCTTTGTTGGAGGTTGCCCTCTCGAAGATGCAAGTGAACATTGTTTTCTTTGAATAAATGTATTATTTCTGGTGTTGCTATTTTCAATATTTTGTTGTTCCATTGATATCTGCTGAATATTCATGTTTTTGCATATTATATTACATTTGGTACCTTACAAGTGGTATCAAAGCACTTTCCTTGGCATGAATTGTGGGTAAAATTTTTCCAGGGTAGAGACGTGTACTATCGACATCTTTAAAGCACAAAGATCTGTCATTCAGCGGGTAAAACTACGGTGACGAAAACTACACACATGCGATACAGAGGGTTTCACGGGGTTGCCTAGAAACCAAAGTTTCGCCTTTGTTAAAACCTCTGTAACCCATATTGATACCCCTCCAGTAGTACTGCATCAGGCATAATTTGTATATGGCCATCACTCCCATGTACCGACAGGTATATCTAGAGTCCCCTAAGTCTCATGCCCCAGATCAACTGATTGGCTTCCTGACTGCTATAGTGCCACCGAGAACAACACTTGGGAAGACACTCTCTAGTACCTGGGTAATCGGGTAGTACGACTAAGGGTACAGTCGAGCCTCCTTAGTTGGTGCCCTGAGATATTGGGCCGGGTACTACTATTTGACCTTGCACGTATATCAGAGAGCTATAGCACAGGGCAAAACCTTGTCCATAGGCACCCTGCAAACCCTAACCTAGGGGGAACATAAATAATATTTTGGCCGCACAACCTTACCTCTTGCATCCTGGTTGCGAAATTACTACACACTTTCTTTTGTTAAGAATTTGAACATTTTGACACTGCAATATTATTCAAGTCGGAGTATAACTCTGTAAGAGTAAAAAAAAGTCCAGGTCCTTCTCGCACCCTTATTTGAGACCTATCTCATTGGATTCCTCTTTTCGCCCTGATCGCTGAGATACCTATCACTTTTAACCTTTTTTTACCTCGTGGACCCATGCCCTTCTTGACACCCTTATTTCCCACTTAGCCCATTGGTTTCCTCTTGTTTCCCTGATCCTAGTGGTATATATCACTTATATGCTTTTTTGCCTGTGGATCCACCCCTCGTCCCCTCGTGGCTCCCACCCACTAAGAAGAAACCAATCAGAAACTGAATAATCACCTTACTGCTCTTCATGCCAAAGTGAATAATGACATTCTTGCCATTCATGCCAAAATGGACTACATCCAAGAACAACTAGGTAGTTGAATTGATGAAGTCAATTCCACTCAAACAATTCATGAACAAATTTCAAGGTCCTTCGTCCTTAGACCCACCTCTCTATACTGAAGGTGTTGACTCTAACCAACCTCTGCACTCTCATTCCAACTCCCTACCTCGTGACCCCTGTCTTCTCAGAGTTGAGGTGAACAAAATTGATGGCCCATATCCAACAACCTGGGTCACTCAGATGGAACACTATTTCTCCCTGCATGGCATTATTGATGAGTTGACCAAGCTTCGTTACAAAATTCTCTATTTGGATTCGGAACGATGGCAATGGTGGAAATGGCGTAGAAATGAACGCCAAGAGTATGTTGCTTGGTCACAATTTATTGTCGAGTTGTATGAATCCTTTGACACAAACACCCACCATTTAAGACGTCCAACCAAGTTGAAATAGTCTGGAACAATGGAATATTTTATTGTTTCATTTCACACTTGGCTTTCCGAATGGAGGTCACGACATATGTTTTTTCTTAGAAATGTTTTATCAGTGGCCTCAAGGATGAAATTTGAGCCCAGGTCATAATGGCTCGCCCCTAGACTTGGTTGGAAGCAACTAAACGTGCCAAGGAGGCACAACAAGTCATCTTGGCCTAGAGAAAAAAACTCATTTTTGTTCCCCGCCCTAAACCCACCACCCCTACCCCTTAGGCCACTCCTCTCAAGATCCAAAAATTAACATGGGCGGAAATCGCTGAACGCCAACTCAAGGGTCTTTTCTATAATTATGATGATAAATAATTTCCGGGGCACAAGTGTAAATAACATAAGCTTTTTATGGCCATTTCGGAGGATGTTTTTGATGAAGATGTTGAGGTTTCACCCGAAGCAGTGCTACCCCAAACATATGATCTTACACCGCCCTCTGATCCTCTCGAAGTTGAACCACTGATTTCGTTGAATGCTCTCACTGGATTTTCTGCTCCTCAAACCCTCAAATTGATTGGGTTACATTAAGCACATGAAAGTCATCATCTTAGTTGATAGTGGCAACACTCATAATTTCATTCATCGTCGCCTTGCCCAATAAATCAATTGATATATCTGTGCTGTCAACAATTTTCAAATCATGATTGTCAATGGTGGTTCCATGAAATGTGGGGGACGTTGTGAAAATGTGGGCCTATAGATTGGTCAGTATAACTTGGAATCTCACATGTTTGCTATTGACATGGGTGGTTGTGACATTGTGCTTGGTGTTGAATGGTTATGCACTCTTGCCCCCATAACCATGGATTTTAAGGATTTAACCATGCAATTCCAATAGGAAGGCCAACAATATAAATTTTAAGGCCTTACAACAGATTCTACGGAGATCATCAATTTCCACCGCATGGAAAAGTTACTCAAAAAGACTATTTTGACATCATTTCCCAACTCCATTCCATTCAAGCAATTGAGACACCCCCGATACACCCCGACCTTCAAGTTATCCTTTTTTTCCAACACATTGTTTTCCAAACTCCCTAGGGCCTTCCCCCATTTCTTGGCGACCATGACCATTCCATTCCTTTAATCCCAAGGAGTCTTCCTCCCAATGTTCGCCCTTTACGACATCCCTTTGCTAAAAAAATGAAATTGAAAAAATTGTCCATGAATTGTTAGAAGTAGGGATTATTCGTCCCAGTACTAGCCCCTATTCTTCCCCTGTTGTCATGGTCATCAAGAAGGAAGACACTTGGCGCATGTGTCTTGATTTCCATGGCCTCAACAAACTTACCATCAAGGACAAATTTCTCATTCTCATCATAGATGACCTTTTGGATGAACTTAGTGGGGCTCAATACTTTACCAAACTTGACCTCCGTTTTGGCTATCACTAGATACATATGAAAGAGGAAGACATCCCCAAGACTACATTTCGCATTCATGAGGGCCACTATGAGTTCTTTGCCATGCCCTTTAGTCTTTGTAATTCCCCCTCCACTTTTCAAAGTCTCATGAATCATGTCTTTCGTCATTTCCTCCATCACTTTGTGTTATTTTTCTTTGATGACATTCTCATCTATAGTAAAACGTGGCTAACCCATTTCACCCATGTAGATCAAGTTCTCCATCTCTTCTCCAAGTACAAACTTTTCCTCAACCAATCTAAATGTACTTTTGGCATCTCTGAAGTTGAGTACCTAGGTCCTATTGTTGGCAAGGATGGTGTAAGGGTGGATCCTAAGAAAATTGAAGCTATGCTGAATTGGCCTCGCCCTAAAAATATTAAAAGTCGGTGTGGTTTCCTAGGTTTAACTGGATATTATCCCAAGTTTGTTCAGAATTATGAAAAAATTGTAGCTCCTCTCACAACTCCTTAAAAATAATGCTTTCAATTGGACTCCAACAACTGACTAATCCTTCCAAGCCTTGAAAAAAGCTATGTACACTGCTCATGTACTAGCCCTACCTGACTTCACCAAGACCTTTGTTATGGAATGTGATGCATCAAGGAGAGGAATCGAGACAATCCTCATGCAAGATGGATGACCTTTGGTTTTCACCAACAAGCAATTGTCGGACCGACATTTGGACCAATCGATTTGTGAAAATGAAATGTTGGCTATTTTGCATGCAGTGGATCTCGGGCGCCCTTATCTATTGGGACAACGCTTCCAAATTAAAACGGATCATCAAAGCCTCAAGTACTTCCCGGAGCAACGGATTTCATCCCCAGAGAAACAAAAATGGGTGACCAAGCTATTTGGATATGATTATGAGATTGTTTACAAGAATGGCCAAGAAAATGTGGTGGCTGATGCTCTTTCTAGGAAATATGAAGAAGAAGGGTCCCTCTTTTCCCTCTCATTCATTGTTGTTGATTGGCTTCAGGCTGTTCGCCATGAATGGTTGCAAGAACCTAAAATTTTCAGCCTAATCCAAAAACTTCAATAGGATCCCCAAGCTGCTCTAGGGTATTTTTGGCACAATGAAGAGTTTCACTATAAAGGTCGTTTGTATTTAAGTAAATAGTCGACCCTTAAATCTAAGGTGCTCTCTAAGTTTCATGCTTCACCTACAATGGGTCATTTGGGTTTTACCAAAACTTATGAACGAATCAAACAATCTTTCTTATGGGATGGTATGAAACAAGACATCCACACCTTTGTGGTCAAATGTGATACATGTCAATGCAATAAGGGTGAGACTGTCAAATCTCCTGGTACACTCCAATCGCTTTCGCTTCCACCCACTATTTGGATGGATATTTCTATGGATTTCATTGTTGGCTTACCCAAATCAAGCAATAAGTCAGTCATCATGGTGGTAGTGGATCGTCTTTCCAAATATGCTCATTTATGTTCTCTTCAACACCCATTCATAGCATCCACAATGGCTCAAGCTCTTATGGATAATATCATCAAACTCCATGACATGCCTCATTCTATTGTTTCTAACTGTGATCTCAATTTACCAGTAATTTCTGGCAAGAATTATTTAGGCTCTAAGGAACCCAATTGCATCTCAACACAACCTATCATCCCCAAACTGATGGCCAAATAGAAGCGGTCAAAAAGTGTTTGGAAACATATTTTAGGTGTTTTGCATCCGACAGACAACATCAGTGGGTTCAATGGTTACCCCTAGTTGAATGGTCGTACAACACCTCTTATCATACTGCCACTCGAATGACTCTTTTTGAAGCAGTCTATGGACAAAATCCACCTTCTGTTCTCCCATACATGCCGGGTGTCTCCAAGGTTCAGGAGGTTGACCACAATCTTACAGTCCGCATGACCATTCTCTGTACTGTCAAAGAAAATTTGGTGATAGCTCAAAATCGCATGAAGCAACATGAAGATCACGGTCGTTCTAAACGCCAATTTGTTGAAGGGGATCGGGTGTTTCTTCGTTTACAACCATACAAGCAAACTTCACTCAAAGCCCAACAGTGTCAGAATCTTGCCCCATAATTTTATGGTCCTTGTACTATTCTCAAACGCGTGGGGCTAGTGGCCTATCTGTTAGCTTTTCCTAGTCACTCCAAGCTACATCCTTTTTTTCATGTCTCATGCATGAAGAAAGTGATTGACACCGAGTGCCACACCAAGACCAATGTACTAGAGTTGGATGAAGAAGGCTCCATTTGGTTGCAACCACAAGCCATATTGGACTAGCCAGAGCGTCATCTCCGTCAGCGCACCATCCAAGAAATTTTGGCTCAATGGAAGAATACTCCACCAGAAGATGCCACCTGGGAGTTGGCTACCATTTTGTAGCAGTGTCCTCATCTTAAGCCTCGTAGACAAGATTCTGTTTCAAGGGGGAGGGCATGTTAGGGACCTAACTTCCCTAACCCCTCATATAGATAGAATAATATATTTTCCATGTAATAAAGGCCGACATTAGTTAATAAGGCCTATTTAATAAATGTGAATACGTCAATGTAGAAAGACCTAATAGAATTTTTCGCTTTTAGAAAGATCTTCCTCTAGAATGTTCTTTAAAAGATAGAATTAGTATAAATAAGAGTAGGAGGCATGGGAAAGCTTGTCTTGAGAATTATTGTAATAGAGCTTTTCTCTGTTGGAGGTTGCCCCCTTGAAGAGGCAAGTGAACATTGCTTTCTTTGAATAAAGGTGTTATTTCTAGTGTTGTTCTTCACAATATTTTGTTGTTCCATTGATATTTGTTGAATTTTTTTTGATGCATATTATATTACATTTGGTACCTTACAGGATCATTAGAAAACATTCAAAGGGTTGACAAGATGATACCAAGTAATTCATTAGAATGTTCAAATGAGGTCATTTTCCCTTTCCTTAAATGTTCAAATGAGGTCTTTTGAACTCACCTGCTTAGAAGAAACCCATGTACATGTAGTATGGACGTTGAAGATTGAAGTGATACCTTAATCTTGATATGAAAAAAACACGCAACAACAAAATGGGGGACGAATCTCCACCCAACTATAGACCTTGCTACTTTAATCTTCAGTGGCAGGTCACCCTCGAGCCCTCAATCAACTACTCATTTGACAATTATTTAGCCTTGTTATCTCTATAGACAACCAAGGATAGATGTTTGTTTCTACTTCTTTCTCTTCCTTATATAGAATCCAAGAACTCGATCCCTTTGATCCACTTGAATTCTTTATTATATTTTAAGGATTTTTCCTTAGATTGTCGTTATTTATTTTACCATTTTTCTTTTATTAACCATATTTATTAATATGGACCCTTTAAGTATAATCATTATACTTCCTTATTATTATTGTTATTATTATTTATTTAATAATAATATGGGGATGATCCCTTTATGTTAATTATTATACTTCATTATTATTATTATATAT
>JZKD02S0266966.1:215295-228312 GCA_000966675.3 Picea glauca | reverse complement strand
TTTTATATTTTAAAATTATGGTTAAGTTTATAATTTATTAATTATTTGTTTGTTATTTATTGATTTTGTTCGTAGTTAATTAAAAATGTTTAAAACTAGGTGTTCACCAATGTATAAAAATTATCAATTTTTTAAATTGATGAAACCTTAGATTTTACATTTAGGTCAATCTACTTAGTGTGGGTGTTTGAGATTTGATGTGCATCCCTTACAAAAGTACTTGTATCTTATAAATAGGACTTAGTGGACGATTGGAGTACATTGTGTTCACCTTCATAAAACTCTTCAAATCCTTTAAAGACCTAAAATATTAGGTACAATTGGATTAACTCGATGTTTGGAGTCAAAGTGTGTAATTACTTTGAATAACCCATAAACTTCTTCAGACTCCAAATTCAATTAATTAACGTAGATCCATCTTAACTTCAAATCTATTAAGCACTGAGAGGGATCAAATCTCTTAAGATGGGTCTAGGTGTAGATGAAGAAAAGGGTAACAATGTATTTATGTCAACATCATATTTATAGTATTTCTATTTTTATGTAAATCTAGATCTCTCCTTTTAAATTTTTTATATAACAATATTTATATTAGGTATACATATCAACTCTATATCTTTATATTACTATTATTATTATTTGTTATAAGTATTATCTTTTTTTAAGCACACATGTAAACATAAACATTACCCACATACATGACAACATCTCTATGATACTATCCTCGAGCACTCGTAACGTTGAGAAGATTTGATCTAATGCGCTCGCTCAAGTTTTGAGACTAGGGTTCACTCTCAGCCACCACCATGGATGCTCAAGGAGGAGGGGAGCCGCCGCCCCCTCCCTCTCTGACCACCTCCTTTCGAAAGCTCGTCGCAGCCTGCAGTAAGAAGATTCCACCTTCAGACCCCCCAAGCTTTGTTAAGAGACTAGACGCCGCCCCAGAGATCGATCTTCCCCCCGATCACCCAATGAAGGTCGCAATTTACCTCTTAGAATGAGGTCTGGTAAGTCAATTCATGGGACTTTGGCCCTCAGCCAGAACCACAGAAAACTGGATTCAAAGAAACTGGAGGCTGCTGATAACAAATAGTGTCACGTGCTACGCGGTGGGAAGAGGGTATTTTATCTTCGAATTTATTTCCCAGGAGGACAGAGATCTAATCTTTAGAAATGGACTGTACTTCATGGGCACCCAAGGGATCTATTTGAATCATTGTACCCCAAGCTTTGATCCATCCTCTGAAGTGCCCAAAGACGTCCCCATCTGGGTTAGACTCCCGAATCTGCCAATACACTGCTGGAATCCCTCCTCGCTTCAAGAAATTGGAAATGGATTGGGACGTTACATTGACAGAGCGGACCCAAAAGACCAGTACTCTTACGCAAGGATATGTGTGGAAGTTGATCTGGAGGTAGGCCTACCGGAAGCGATAAAACTAAAAGTTGGGGATTGACAACATTTTCAAAAGCTTGATTACGAACAACTTCCGTTCAAATGTAGAGGTTGTCATGAATACGACCATTTCCAAAGAAACTGCCCAAAAATCCTTAATACAGAGAAAGTAGGGGATGAAGGCTGACAATAGGCTCGAAAAGGGAAAACCAAAACAAAAGGACCATGAATCGAAAAGACAGCCCCAACGCAAGCCAAAAACCCAGGAAGCAAAGAGAAGGAGAACAACTTCAGTGTCTTGGCTCGGGAAACTGATGATGAGACAGCAGAACCAAGTAAAGACGCCCAAGTGGAAGAAACAAGAGGAAACCAGGCCCCTGAAGATAGAGGAAATCAAATGATTATAGAATAAGAGGAGCAAAACAAATCCCCTCAAAGGATGGAAGCAAGTCAAGTCATAGAGGAAGGGGAGATCTCTTCAGGCAATGACTTAGAAGGCGCAAGCGAAGCTTGGGCCACCCCAAAGAAAACAGGAAGGGGCAGGAAAACCAAAAAAGCAGAAAGAGACCAAGAAACCTACAAAGACATCATAAAAGGCTCACAACCAACTATCAAGCAACTGATCAGTGTTCGACACACTAGAAAGCAATCCAAAGCCTCCCAAGGAGGCCAATCCTCCCCCCAATGTAACTGATGAATCTAACCTCCTGGAATTGTAGGGGTTTTGGTAGAAAAAGAAAAGAGGAAGCACTCAAGGATATTATCAAAGCTTCGAAAGCAGACATCCTACTCCTCCAGGAGACCAATATGAGTCAGCAAGGCTCCCTCAAAGTTTCAATGAATGTTTGGAGAAACAACCAAGGAATAGTTGAAAACACCAGAGGCGCCTCAGGAGGGCTCTGCACTCTGTGGAACACCACCAAAATAGATCTGATCAGCTCAAACACATGCATGCATTGGATTCACACCAAACTCCTCCATAAAGACTCGGGATATCTGGTAAGCCTCTTCAATATCTATGTACCACAACATATAGAGGAAAAAAAACACTGCTGGGAAACCCTAAAAGACTTCCTACAACAAAATGAACTCGAAAATATCATTTTAGGAGGGGATCTTAATGTAACCCTAGCTCAGGAAGAAAAAAGAGGGGGAACCATCATGAGAGACCTAGCTAGATAATGGGTGGAAGATCTAATTTCAGCCTGGGATCTAGTAGACATTAAACCTGCCAAAGGCCTCTACACGTGGACTAATAAAAGGATAGGTCCTGGGCATATTGCTGCTAGGCTAGATAGATTCCTCATCCAAAGCACCTTCTTGTTAATGGGGCTCACCGCCGCCTCAGAGATCCTCCCCCATAGTGTTTCAGATCACAAGCCCATCCGCTTAGAAATCAAAACCGACCAATTCTTTGGACCCATCCCTTTTAGATTTAACCCGACTTGGATCCAAGACAAAGACTTTCTTCCTCTTGTTTCCAAAACTTGGACCAGTATTGTTAAGGGCTCAACTTTTTATGTTTGGGAAGAGAAACTAAGAAGGCTAAAGACAGCTCTAAAATCCTGGGCAAAGGTCCAAGAAAACCCTATCACCTTTCGCAAAGAAGTCCAAAAGCAACTCGAGATCCATCAGTTGGAAATGGAAAACAAAGAGATCACGCAAGAGGGCCTGCAACACGAGGACTGCCTTCAAAGACAATGGCACAAAGCATGCAGAGAGGAAGAAAGCTACTGGAGGCAAAAATCTAGAAGCCTTTGGTTGAAATAAGGCGATAAAAATACAAGCTACTTCCACATGCAAGCGGAGGCAAGGAAGCATTATAAAGCAGTGACAAAAATTCAGGTTCAAAATAACATAATCTCAGATCCAGAGGGAAAAAAACAAGAAGCCTTTGAAGCCTTTGAAGCACTCTACTCAGAACCGCAAGGGACAGTCATAGACCCTTAGCGGTACCCTCTCTCCATTATTCCAAACCTCATTAAGGAGGACATCAACATCAGGTTGATCAAGGAAGTAACACAACAGGAAATAAAGGAGGCTTTGGACCAAATGAACCCAGACAAGGCCCTAGGCCCGGACGGTTTCACTGCCAGATTCTATCAACAATGTTGAGATATAATAAAATCCAATCTCACCAAGATGGTCAGGAAATCGCAAATGAGCAGCAAACTAGGTGGGAGCACGAACTCGGCCTTCTTGGCGCTTATCCCGAAAGAGAAAGGAGCAGTCATCTTCAATCGCTTCGGGCCAATCTCCCTCTGCAACACAAGCTATAAAATCCTCACCAAAGTTATTGCCAACAGAATCAAAACAATCCTCCCTCTTATCATCCCAGAAAACCAAGGAGGCTTCATCAAAGGCAGGCATATTGCTGATAACATCATCCTAGTTCAAGAGGCCCTTCACTCAAGTGTTCAGCGAAAAGACAAAGGTATGATAATAAAACTTGATCTCACCAATGCCTTTGATAGAGTTAGACACAACTTTTTATTCGAAGTAATTAGAAAGTTTGGTTTTGATTCGACCTTTGTAAAATGGATTAAATCTTGTATTGGATCACCATGGATAGCCCCCATGGTGAATGGAAAAGTAACAAATTTTTTCCAAGCCACTAGGGGCTTAAGGCAAGGGTGCCCCCTTTCGCCCCTCCTCTACGCAATCCAAGCTTCAGTTCTAAGATATCAATTGGGAAACTCCCAAGTTCAAAACAACCTTCAGGGGTTAAGAATCGTGCAAGGGGTGAAAGACATTAATCATGCACAATTCACGGATGATACTTTGCTGTTGGGAGGTGCAAGCCCTATAATAGCAAAGAAGTTTAAGGAGGAGTTGGAGGCTTACGCTGCAGTCTCAGGAAGTGAAATAATCCAGGCCAAAAGAAAAATTTATGGATGGAATATTACGCCAAATGAAATGCTGGGAATTACAAGAGTTCTGAGGATGGAAGGACATACTAACTAGGAGGCTTTCAAATACCTAGGAATCCCTATTTTCAAATCTTCCCCAAGAGCCTCACATTGGAGCCATCTGATTGACACTCTAAAAAATAAAATTACCTCATGGGGGGGAAACTGGCTAAATTTAGCACGGAAAACAATCTTGATTAAAGTAGTCCTGGCCAGCATACCCATCTATCAGAGCTCGTTGCTTCTAGCCCCTGCCACCACAATTCAAAAAATCGAGGCACTGCAAAGACGTGTCTTGTGGGAAGGAGGAAAACAGACAAGAAGGAAAATGCATTTGATAAATTGGGAAAAAACCTCAAAACCTCTCATGGAAGGCGGCCTCAACTTAAAAAAAACCCAAGTTCAGAACCTGGCCTTAGGGGCAAAGTTGCTCTGGATGATTGCCACAGGGAAACCAACTTGGAGAAAACTGGCACTCTGTAAAAAATACTTTAGGGGGCCTAGGGAATGTTGCTTAGATTATCCCTATAGGGAATCAAAGGGTTCCTGTATCTTTTCCCTCTGCAAAAAGGCCATGCCCCACTTCAATCCTCATCTCACCTGGGTGCCAAGAAATGGGAAGAAAGTTAAAATTTGGCAGGATTCAATCATGGGAGACCCCCCCCTTAGGGTTGAGACAGGATCTGATGCGTCTCAAGGATTTGATGGAAAGTCAAAACATAAACTCTCTCTTTGACATCTCAATCTGGGGGAATGATAATTACAAGACTTGGCAAGGGTGGGGAATGCTTAATAGACCCCCCGATTTAGAAAGGGAATGGAGCATCCTAAAGCTCTGTCTTCAAGGGAAAGCCCCCATAAAAAAAAAAGGCAAGGACGAAAGAGGTTGGGGAGGGAACTCCAAGCCCTACACCACAGCAGAAGGCTACCGCCTCATAGTAAACGTTCCCAATGTCCCACCCAACCCGTCCATCTGGAAAGAAATTTGGCAGTCCAAGTCCATCCCAAAAATTGACATGTTCATCTGGACCCTTGCCCACAATAGCATCCAAACAGGGGAAACCCTCAGGAGACGAGGATGGGAAGGCCCCTACAGGTATCCTCTTTGTCTACAGGGAGAAGAAACTACAGACCACCTCCTTCTCAATTTTGACTACTCCAAAGAAGTCTGGAAGCTGGCAATAGGAACACAAAGCGACACCAAAAGTCTTCTCCAACAATGGGACTCCAATTACCCATTCAAGATTCATAAACGAAGCTAAGCCTATGCTCTGTGGAAGGTCCTCCCCAAATTTATCCTGTGGAATCTATGGCTGGAAAGAAACAACAGAATCTTCAGAGACAACAAAAGGAGCACAGCCCTGGTGGTAACCAAAATTCATGCACTCTTTGGCGAAAGTGCACCTTACTTATGACAGTAAAAAAACAACCAAACGCTAGAAGCACCAGAGGAACTTTGGTTGGATCAGTTTAAAATCCAAAGTCATAATGGGATAAATGTTAGCACCCCAAATCAAGAGGAATGGGAAATCAGGAAAAGAAATCAAGATTTCGACAACTGGAAAACAAATAGAAATGTCCATATCCTGTCCTTCGATGGGGCCTCGAAAGGGAACTTGGGCCTAGCAGGAGGAGGAGGGATAATTGAAAGCCCCGCCGAAGCAACAACAATAAACTACGCCCTGGGTTTAGGAATCGAAACCAACAACAGAGCAGAGGCCCTGGCACTCTGGCAAGGGCTCCATCAAGCAAGCAGTCACAGGATCCAGGACCTGGTTATAATCGGCGACTCCAGAATGGTAATCAAAGCCATAATTCACCATTCTAAAACCCAAAATGCGAAGATCAATAACCTCTTGGATAAGATCCACCTCCTTCTCGGGAACTTCCGATCTTATAAGATATACCATGTGTTAAGAGAGATAAATGAAAACATGGATGCTGAGGCTAACAAAGGCGTCCTCTTGGTGCCAGGAAATTTGAGGGTAAATGGAATTTTATCCAGCGTGGAAATACCTTGATCCATAAGAGCCGGCCTCCTCACTCAAAAAAACATGTTGAAGAAGCAGTAAGGAAAGAAGGGAAAAGCGATCAGAGTAAGTCATGTCAGGGCAATGCTATTGGGCAGAGGGGACAAGGTAGAGTACCATGAGACAACGGACCTCAGACAAGGAGGCGAAAAAGAATCAACTCACCCATACCTCACGAATTTGGCAAATCGGGTGGAAATCATGAATGTGAAAGAAGGAGGGAATAAATCGGAGGCGACTCCACAGCCTCAAGCCATTCCTACGCAGCGATCTCCTGAGAATTCTCCAACGCAGAAAAAGGGCGCAAGAAGAGGGGGTTCGGGGAAGACATCAAGAAATGGCATCAAGCTCGGGCAACAAGCCAAGCACTGAAGAAAGACTTAAGGCAATGGACACAGCGCTGGAAAATCTAAAGCAATTGTTGCAGTTCTATCTGGACTTCCTTGAAAATCTGGACTCTGAAGCAGGCTGACGTCTTGAGAAGCTGGAAGCGGACATCTCCACCACCAAAATAGGTTTCATTGAAGAGTTGGGAAAGCTTCACAAAGAACTCAAGAATCCCAAGGAAGAATTCGAGGAAAGAATCAGTTAGCTGGAGGTAAAAATGTCTCATCTCAACAATGAATGGAAGCAAGACCCAAAAAACTAATCCAGTCATTCAGCAAGAAAATGAGTCCAACTCATCTTCAACAAGATTGGCGTTTTGTATAGAAGCCAATGCTATAAATAAATTTGTAATCGTTTATTTTACGATAGCACCTCTAGTTACGGGTTCTGTCTTAATGGGTTTGGGAAAAGGAGGTTACTCCAGGAAGGAAGATGCTCAGTGAAGCGTGGCCCATTTTGTAATTGCACCAGTGGCAAGTCCACATTTTATAATCAAATACCACTATCCATTTTCGTAAAAAAAAAAACATCTCTATGATACTAGGTTGTAGATGCACCTCACTACTCTCAATGCAACTAGAGTGTATTTGAGCATCATAATGGGTTGTAGATGCACCTCACTAGTCTCAGGGCAACTAGAGTCTATCCAAGCATTTCATGTGTAGCTTGCAGTACTCTATGAAGGTTCTAGAATCCATCTGACTAGTAGACCCAAAATCCTATCATACAAAACTTTCTTGATCATTTGTAGTCCTTCACGTAGCCTCATTGCAAAAGATTGAAAATCCACCTGATGGACCCAAACCTTTTACTCTATCTAGTTTAATGGAAGCCTCGCTTACAAAAATCATCCAAAGGTTAGAATTGAACTACAAATATTTACTTGGCCAAAGCTTAATAGAGTCTTGTTGGCTGGCATACAAATCATCACAATTTAACTATGAATTCAATAACATTTAAAGAAACTACAACTGCTATTGAAGAATAAAACTAGAAATCAAAGGAAAGGGAGGTAGGTGTTGTGGGGGGGTTATCTTCAACCCTGAAGGAATTCTTGAAATAGACTGGTTATATTCAACCCCAAATGATTTTTTTAAATATACCATGTGCGGGGATTGAGAGAGACAACAAACAATCAAGCATAAGCACTTGCTCTCTTTCAAGATCTTGTCTTGCTTTGAGCCATGGGTATCAAGGAGGTAATAGTATTTGGTGACTCCTCAATCATCATTGGCCAAGTTAGAAAAGAAAATTTTGATCACACTTTCCCTCTTTCCATAATTATAATGAGAATCAAAGGACTCCTCACACAATTTGAATCCATTGAAGTGTTTCATATCCTTCAGACATGTAATCATCAAGCAGATGAAATGGAAAACAAAGCAATTTCTTTGGGTAAGGGAGAATTGTCCAAAAATAGGGGTGGCCTCGTGATTAATTCAATTCCATGAAACTCAACTTAAGAACTAATGTATGGTTCTTTTGGCATGAGCATATCCTAGGCACTTGGCATATAACGAAAATTGAGTTCAGGTGATACTTTATTTCACCTCCTCCTCTAGTACTTTCCACACATTCCAAGCATGGTCGAGGTGGGATTTTTATTGTCAATAGGATGAAGAATTGTAACATCCCCCATTTTAATCCCTGTGAATTATAATGTAATTATATAAATGTGAAGTAGGTCGGTGAGCCAATGTGTTTGGGCGAAGAGCCCGTATTGATTTGATGTGGTTGGGGGCCGAATTTCATATTATGAACATTGAAATAACTAATAAAAGTAATATTCATTGGTTGTGATACAAAAGAGATGAAGAACGACGGGGGCTATGATTCCACAAGAGAGAGAGGGGTCCAAGGGGGAATTACTCATGGGTATTAATCCAACCCACATTCCTGAATTATTATCTTTGTGTATAACCTTCTATTTGTTGATTGAGTGTATGAGAAGCAAATCATTTAACTCATGTAAGAGGGTGGGTGTGAGTGGTCACATCCCATAGTTATTGGAGAGCATGGGATGAAGTACAATCATCCTTGAGAAGAGTGTGAGTCAAGCAAGCAAGGGAGGAAGGAAAAAGAGGAGAGTTTTGGAGCGGGTGCAACAGGGAGAGTAGATTCTAGAGCAAGTTGGAACGTATTTGGAGAGTTTTGGGAGTCGAAGATTGAAGAGTCAGGTTTTCAGGACTAAAGAGTGAAATCCGGAGTGAGTTGCATTGTAACAACAAGTCTTTGTTGTTGGTTTGTTGGTATTTTTCCCTAGCAGCAAGTTACCTTGAGTTCCCAACTGAGAGATTCCTAGCTACATGTGCAAGAGAGACCCCGATAAACGGATGACACATTCCTTGGGTTAACCCTGATAAAAGGATGACACATCCCTTGGGTTATCCCTGATAAATGAATGGTGCATTCCTTGGGTTGGGCAGGTCAGGAGGAAGAGAGATGGTAGAAAAATAAGGATAGTTGTAGGAGAATATCAATTAGGTTATGAGAAATTATGAAGTAATTGAGAGTTCCTAGAGTTCCCAACTGAGTTATTCTAAGCCAACCAAATGCACTAGGGGTCTTGATAAATGAATGGTACAACCCGAGGGACTATGAGCAATGAAGGGGGTACATTCCTTGGGTAGTGCAGGTTGTGGGGAAAAGAGAAAGCTGGAGGTTTGGAATTGTTGTGAGAATAGATCCTAGATATGGGTTGCTCTTTATGGAGAGTGGATAGCTAGTGAGACAAATCTCCTTGTGGACTCATAGCCTCATCTCAAGGGTGGCTTGTTGATGAGCGAAAATGGTCAACAATGTCTATGGCTAGGAGGTTCATCCTCCATTTGCATCCAGTTGGTTAATCATTAACAGGTAAGTGTTTATGTTGTATTACTTATGATTATTCCACTATGTAAGTGGTTTATATGAATGTTGAGTGCTTGTTGTTGGCTTGAACAATTGTGTTCATGTTTAATATATGTTGGTAGATGCATTTAGAACTGTGGTATCAGTCAAATGGTCAGGTTTGGGTGTGATCTATAGTTGGTAAGATACATGAATTTGATTAGCAGTAAATCTTAATAATTTAATGAGTTTACACTCGTAATGTTGCTTAGTTGGAGGCTATGTATGTTACAAAGTGGTATCATAGTTGTAAGTGAGAGAGTTTTATGTGGCATAGCCCAACCTGGGTGGCTAGGTACATTACAAAGTGGTATAAGAGCCTAGTTTTCAACACTGACCTTGGATGGGCCGAGTTAGCAAAACTCTAAAGCAGAAATCCGCAGAGAATTAATTTCTGGAGTATGCCTGCAACTTGTTTTATTAAATTACTGTAGTAAAATTGATAGAAATTTCATGAGTAATGTGAAGAATTGAGCCTCTTTGGAAATTTCAAACATAAGCAAAATCATAAAATTTTGGGTATTTTTTTATATGATGACATCAACATGATGTGGAGACCACGTGTCAGCTAAGATGGTAGAAGGACATGTACTACCACAATAGAAGGTACATGTTGGATGGGATGACAGTTGGAAGGTGATGTGGAGCCATGTGGCAGGTCAACTATCAGTCACACAAAACCGCGGTAAGAAGTGGAAAATCGACTAAGTCCTAAGGAACGGTCAGGCGAACGGGTGGATGGAGTTCCAAGAATAAGAGAAATATGGCATCACTCGAACCCGCGATGAAAATTTGAAATTTGACTAAGTACCAAGACTCTGGGTATGAAGAGCATCACGAGTTCATGAGTCCACGTAGATGGAAAAATGGTTTTAAGTGTTGAGAATTCTCTGACAGATTTATGAAAGGAAGGTTACAAGATTATGAGTTTGCGAGTCTATGTAGATGGAAAAATGGTTAAGTGTTGAGACTTCTCGGACGGACTTATGAAAGGAAGGTTACAAGATTGTGAGTTTGGGAGTCTGCGTAGATGGAAAAATGGTAAGTGTTGAGACTTCTCAGATGGACTTATGAAAGGAAGGTTACAATATTATGAGCCTGTGAGTCCGCGAGTTCGCGAAGGAAAAAGAAGCTAAGTGTTGGTGGTGGGTTCATGGAAGGTATGAAGAAGAGATATGTCTAGATCCGTGATGAATCCATTAATACAGATCGATGATAGAGATCTAATCAATAAATGATCAGACGATTGCTGAGCATTGCTACTATGTTGCACGTGCTAATGAATATTCCTTTACTATTTTGTCACCATAAATTTCAGCTCAGAGCTTAGATTTGAGAAAACAAATAGTTGTTGGAAAGGTATTGAGGAGTAGAGGACATATGTCAACCCATAATATTAAATTGGGCATTATAATTTCTCAGAAAGTGATAAAAGATATTGTTGTGGCAACAAGAAGAGTGGAATGGGCAGCTTGTAAATGTTGCAACTTTTCGCTCAGAACTCAGACTGAGGCATGAGTACATTCATAAAGAAAATGTTTCAAAGAGGAATGCATCTAAGGAATCATATTTTTAATTTGGTGCATTGTGTTCTTCATCAATTGGGATAAATAATGGCTTGTAGCATTAATTGACACAAATTTATATACTATGCATAATTCTAACAAAAGTGGTTACTTGCACACAGTGCAAAATTAGAGGTATAATTAGGTAGATTCAAGCCTAGGATTTAATATCTAAGTAATGGAAACATGGAAGAGCTTGTAGAAGTTGGTTGAGGCAATAAAGAGCCAAAAGATGAGTAATGGAAAGTGGAATTGGATTCCAAGAGCCATGTAATTACTTGATGTGAATATTTTTCCAAATAGTGTCAAAGTTGGAGAAACCTTCCCAATGATAGAGGTGAGTGCCAAAGGTGATTGTTGTGAAATCAAGATTGCATATGCTTAGGATAGTGCCTATGCATAAGCCTAGAGGTACACTTGAAGTGCAATATTTTTGACACATAAACAAAGGTTAAGCTTACTAACCGGGCATTGCCATTATGTAGAAGAGCACTTTGCAAGGAGTGTTGTGTGAAAAAGGCTTTCTAGAAAGAGGATAAGATTACACCACTGAGCATTGTGTGGGTTTGTTCTAGATTAATCCCAATGTCCATTGGATAGGAAAGAGGTCAAGCTTGTTGCAAGAGGAGGAAAAAAGACATCATGAGATGAGGTGTGACTCATGAAGTGGAAGAGTCATCTCTGAGTGCAAGAAGAAGGGATTGTTAGATATGATCCAGAAACTCTTGTTTAAAAGTACACAAGGAATAAAGTTTCCTCTATTATCAAAGTGCCCAGCAAAAGCAGTGGACCTAGTGGCTCGAAATGCAAAATGGCCAAGTAAGGCTTGGCTAACAGGTGTAGAATAGGGGCCAGTGGTGCATATTTGATCATAATGCCAGTTCAGAAGGTAGCAAGGTTCTACAAGAATTCAGGGACAACCATCTACAATAAAAATCAAATAATTTAATTAAAACTAAAATAGATATGCATTGGAGTGCATGATAGAATTGGCGCATGATGCATAGAATAAAGATAGAATGCATGTGCATAAGATAGGCATGAAATATCAAGTTCTTGGTGCATATTGATGTGCGTTTGTGCATGTAGACATGCCTAAATATTATGGTGGCATGATTATAGACTAAGATTAGTTTGCTAACACACACACACATAATAATGATGCTATGATATTTGAATAAAACTAATAAAGGATTGTGTATCCAAGAAACATGATTATATCCTGATGATATTGTTTCTTATGATATCCGCCCATACGAAGATGAAACGAGGATGGTGGGAATGTTGATCAAGAGATTGGAAAAAGGAGTTTGTGAACTTCTATAAAGTACTAGTTGATCCGGTAGCATCAAGTAAATTGACGGCAGTCGTACATGTATGGAATTGGGATTGTTATGACATATAATTGTTGAAGGGAATTGAGGTAAGAATTCCCTCAGTTGAATCTCAAAATTTGAATTGATGTAAAGGAAGGAGGCCTTGAGTATGAAAATAATATTTGTTTCTTGAATGCATTTATGGAAAACTGATTGCATACAATCACTAGTAGAAAAAAACAAACTTATGACTAAAAAAATGACTAAAAATTGCATATAAATGATTAAGTTTAGTCACGTGACTACTAGTAGTATATTCTCGGACATATATAACGCGACCAAATATATGACTAAAACATTTTAGTCATTTATTGGCTATTTTGGTTGATGGTTTTGGTGGTAACTTTACTCATTGTTTTAGTCATTAACTGTTGTTCACCGGTCATTTATTTGGTCGTGGTAGTCCATTATTGTCGTCAATAAGTAGTAAATTTAGTCATTTGTATCATTTATTTCCGTCAACTA
>JZKD02S0266966.1:191437-202780 GCA_000966675.3 Picea glauca | reverse complement strand
TGACGCCAATTTTTTTCGATATTGGGATCGCCAGATAGTGGCAATAGATGGTTATGCATATTACAATGTGGATTACCATGATGATCTAGATATGGTTCTCCCTAAGGGGGAAAGATTTAGTGATGAGTTCAGCTAGAAAGATTTGACCCCATTGGTGGATTACTCATCTTTTTTAGTGGTATTCACCATTGGATACTATTAAGAGAGTCTCTAACGTGCACTATTCCATTTGGTGCATGCCAAAGTCTTACCTCGGTGTGGTCCTTATAATATTTTCATCTGAGTCCTTTCAAATATTTGGCCTTATATTATTCCTTGTGTTGGATGATGGGGGATTCCTTAATTCCCTCCTTCCAGTGGATCTATTCCTTTCAAATTCAACACATATTTCTTTGGGACATGGATATAGAGTCATTATTAGTACCTTGGGGCTTTCAATCATCAGTGGAAGGTTCCCTTGCTATTGATAGTGGGAATACATCAATGCCCCTTGATCGATAGATTCTATCAGCTGTTCTACATAAAATAATTTATTCACACTTGTTATATTGTACTAGGTACCTTGACGCCCATTATCATCATCAGTGGGTTGTCTCACATTTGTTAACGATATACATCAATGCCTAGTAATCAAATGATGTCTCATTGTGTTCGACTTCAACACATTTATTTACATAGTGTAGAATCGTACCACAACGTATCGTTTTGAAGACTTTAGGTGAGGTATAAGCATCAAATATTTTGTGTTCCTACCCAAACTATATTGATTGTACCACCCCCATAGACATTGGTACTTGTAGAGGATCAAATTGTTCACTTCATTGACTCCATATATCCTCTGATTTGATTTTGAGACATACTTCCACTGTGTATCCAATCATGTCTATGATCTACATTTTCATGGATCCATTGTGTATTTTTCATGGCCATGATTTTTATTTCTATATCTATCACATGGATCCACAATGTACTTGATTTGGTGGCCATGCTTACATCACTCCTGAGCATGGGTATGCCCAAATCAGGAAGAGAATACTCTTGATTTCTGTTGAAGGTTCTATTCTTGGATCAACTATTCGAGAACTTTCAATGGAATTACTTCAATGCATCCTCGCCTCTCATATTTATAATGTATTTCGGACATCAATTGCTCT
Source organism: Picea glauca (assembly GCA_000966675.3). NCBI lineage: Eukaryota > Viridiplantae > Streptophyta > Pinopsida > Pinales > Pinaceae > Picea > Picea glauca. The sequence goes on along the minus strand of JZKD02S0266966.1, from coordinate 201,626 downwards.
TATGACCTCATACATTAGGGAGCATCTGTTATACCAGGATTTTCCACACCAATTTGCATTTGTGAGATGGCTTAGTCCATTCCCTAGCTTGAAAACTTAAATTCCATTCTCCTTCATCAAAATAGTCTAAAAAACAACATTTTTGTTTCCATACATGATTCACCCATGTGAAAATCACATATATACACTATTTTCTAGTGTACAAACCGCATGTACCCTCAATTTTGTAAAAATAAAAATATTCCATATTTTTGGGAGGGGTTTTTGGTTGGGCTCATTCCCAAGTACACAACATAATACAACCACCTCAACCCCTAGAGGATGTTATATAAGCACCTATGGGGGTATGGATGAGGAGAGACAATCTTGATGCAATATTATGATGATGAATTTGCAATATTCCCTATTTCCCTGAGCCTCTGAGTACCATCCCCCTGATCTGGAAACTTGTTTTTTAACATTCCTTCCTCTCTCATATATGATTGTAGGGTGTGTTCATATCCCTTCTGACTCATTAGAGGAAGAGCCATTTTGTTGAGTTGATGCTTGAAGGGCTACTGGAGGAACTCGGGTGCTTGGTTTCGAGGCAATGTTGATAGTTAGAGTCAGTTTGTAACTACCTACTTATACCGTTTTCAATAAAAGTGTTTCTCTTTCCCTCCATATATGTGTAATTTGGTTTAATATATCTATATATGTTAAATTCTTTACATATTTGAATTTTCACATTAGTTGTATAACTTGATTTCATAACTACCTTGTTATAGTATAGACTTGATCTCCTTTTCTAGGTTAGTACGGGAAAAGATCAGGAGAAAATCAAAGGTTGAGAGTGAGGAACTACATCGAACGTTGGATACAAGGTGTGAAGTCTTCTATTCTCTCTTCCAAGTATTTATTTTATTGTAAGTTTGTATGTGTGAGGGTAGGGTTTGTATTTTAATTATGGTTAGGCTCTATTGTGACACAGACCCAAGGTCATAGGGTAATAAAAATCCCATAACACTTAGGAGGGTTATGGTCACCTCCATCATCAAAATTGTCCATTGAAAATTTCTTTTTCTCTTGAGTTGTAGGTTGAGTTCACTATTTTTGTGGGTTTCTTGTTGGTGAAACATTAGGAAACCATGTACTCCTTTCATTTGCAACTTTTCCATTATGTTGATGTTGTCCAATAGTGCTAACCACAATTTCAATATCTTCTTGATTTATTTTAATAGGAATTGCCTGAGGACTCTGGCTATCCCCTTCCTCTTCTCCAAATAAAAATGTATTTGCAAATGCGACATTGTAACCCACATAAATCATATGATTCATGAACATATGATTAGGGTTGAACCCTTTGAATTCGTTTGCCAGTTTTAAATTGAATTGGTCGAATTGAACTGAAAATTCATCAATGTTTGTAGTACTTCGTAAAATTGGTACATGGCCTCTTATCTCCATAAAGTAGGGTATCATTTCTGAACTGGGTCAAATTTGCAGTTGACGTGTTTGGCTAAATGTATCTCTTTAAATACATGACATTATGTGATAGAAAAGATTAAATATGAGGACATATATAATTTCTTACTCTTTTTGAAATTCTCTAGTTGAAAAAATAGTTCACTAGAAATAATTTTTTCCCAATCGAAAACTGTTTTTTCATGACTGGATAAATATAGGATGTATAGAACCAGACGGGGAACAGTAGCAGTGGATTCTTTTCCAACCACCCTGGAAAACATCCATTCCATTTCTCGGTAGGGGTTCCTTATCAAATTAACCTTGATAGTTGATAGGTCTTTTGGCATCATGGCTAGATCTTCCATATACTCTTGCAAAAACTCAAATCCACCATTTCTCTCCTTCAAGAATTATTTAACTTCATCCTCCTTGAAGGTAATCATTGGCTCTAAAATTTTAATCATTATTTTGAAGACAAAAGGAATTAAATAAATTGGGGATTCCCCTTGATGTTGAATTATCTGTTGGTTCTTGTCAACCTTATCTATACATCAAGAAATCAATTCTTTGTAGTCGAATACTTATAGAACACAATTTGCTGAAGCAATATCAGACATCCAAATATGATTAATATTTTTCTTAGGAATCAAAACTCTCGACTAATATCTAGAGTCTCTTGACCAGTGGAATTTATGGTCTTATCATACAATTGAATTTATGGTATCCCCACAAAACTGCTCTCTTATGGTTTTCATGCTAAATGAATTTGGAAAACTATTGTACAGTTCCTTTTTCAAAACATTGTTATCAAGTTAATCCCATTTATTATACAATACTTCGATTCCCTTAGTTCAAAGATCTGTTAAAATGAAATAATCTTTAGATTAATGGAGGAGAGTCTTGAAAACATCTCTGTTAATTACGACCTTTTACACTTAACCATTTTTTATCTCTGTAATATTCACATTAAATATTCATTAGATAATGTGACAAGATGAGATGAGGATTTACCATGGGGTGGAAGAGGATCAAAGGTATGTGAAGAAAAGATGGAATGATCATGAACCCGCGGACCCATGGTGAAAAATCGTAAAAATGACTAAGTATGAGAACTCAATCAGGATCGAGAGTATGTGAAACGAATAATGAAATCAATGTGAACCCATGGACCTGCAGTAGATTTTCAAGATTTTGACTAAGTACAAAAGTGAAACGGTTGGAATTGAGGGTCACGGTGATAATGAGTGAATTAGATAACTCTTTTAGACCTACTTTTGGCACGGAAAGGGAATACTCATGGTTAATCATTAATAAACCAACAAAACCCTTAGACACCGACACTTTCAGCATCACTTGCAAGCAAGTGAAGTCTCACCTGGGGCATTTAGAGGGGATGTAGGAACCAAGTTTTTGCGGTGGGGGGAAATGAGGCATTCAATATGACCATACTATGCATTATCCATTCATCTATGATGTGCACAGTTTCAGTTGCTTAACCTTTAATTATCACGCAATATACCGTGTGTGTGACATTACTCCACTTAACATTCATTCATTAATCATTAAATTAAGTGTGCAGGATCATAACCGCATATATTAGTGACATATTCATAATAATAAACATTAACCATCATCATCCATCACATGCGTCATAAACATAACACACATAAGCAACACATCAAGATACAAGGTTTTAACGTGGTTCTCCCCAAACTGGGATACATCCACAATGAGTAGCTTCTTATTTGATTCATTCACAATCTCCTTACAACTGTGCACTATGCTTAAAAATAGATATATCATTTAACATTACCCAAACCTACCTAAGAAATTCTAGTGCAGTGCAATCCTAACTCCTGAAAACCTCAATCATAACTCAAAACACCCAAAGAATTAGCCAATTCTTCACTCTTACCTACCTCTTACCCAAAACCCATTACATATTTATAGTTTTCTATTAGGGCTTAGCCCCTTACAACATGGTTACAAAGTGGAAAAATTGTCCCAAAACTTCCTAACTAACTCTCGTTTCTTTCACGTTGACTCCTGATAATGCACTAGTTGCTTTCCACACATGCTGCTACTTTTGCAAAATGTCGTGTGATCCACTTCTGCTCGATTCCCAAAACTTATCCAAAATAACCTGCTCCAACGCTTGAGATGAATCATTTCAAGAAAAATTCTAAGTATAGGTGTGAAATGAGAGAAACAAAACAAGAGAGTGCATTTTGGAGACCACAGAGTTTTGGATCTAAAGAAAATAAGTGTTGTAGACTCACGTCAAAGTATAATTTTTTCTAAGTATGGAAACAAATATACAAGAAAGACTTTACAAGGACTTAGCACATTTAAGGATCAATAGTTCTCTTTCTTCCCAATGTTCCATGAGATTGTTTCGTTGTATAATAACAACCATGACCAAAACCCTAGCGGTCAAGTAGAATCCACACATCATTTCGTTGTTGGTTGTAGCCTTGTGCACTAACCCTAGCAATTGGAGAACCCACACACCATTCTTTTTTGGTTATAATTCTTATACTCTAACTTTATCTTTTGAGCATGCCTAAAACATGTTTCTTCTTGTCTAAACACTCATATTCCTTGAACCTAGCTCCAAGGAATTCAAGGAAGCTTTTCTTGTTGTATGGGTGTTCCACCTTTCATCCTTTGGTCATTTACATTCTGTAGATGCATCTAATTTATAATATTAGAAAATAGTTACATCTATGTGAAATTCGTAGCTGTAAGCTATAGGAATCTTAATTAGTAGAAATTTTTAGTTTTTATGAGTTTTCTTCACATAATGGACCTCATCTAGGCTAGAGGACGTTACATGTTTATTACATAGTTGTTGCAATGAGTGATAGTTTGGATGAACAAACTACTCATGACATATTTTTCTCCATTCATTTCTATGAGCAACAAAAATTGATGGAAAAGATGATGACCCAAAGTTGTCAAACTTGTACAACCTTGTAATATCATCAACAATTCCAGTTGCAAGAACTTGTTGAGGATATTTTAGATCCTTGATTACAACTTGGTGAGGTGAAAAATCTATGGTTTTACCTTCACCTGAATGAGTGATTTGATATTCTAATAGAAGGTTGCAAGAAATACTTGGAACACATAATACATCATTGAAATGACCATTATCTACCTGAACTGTTCCAGACCCTGTAACACTAAGAGATCTATCATCACTATTTTTTTTTTCTTGGTGTTACATTCATTAAGAGAAGAAAATATATATTTATCCTATGCCATATGATAATATGCTCCATAATAAATAATCTATTCATTAGAAGAAGAATTAGAAGTTGCATTAAAGAAGAAACCAGAAGTAGAAAGTGTATCTCCATGAGACGAAGAAGGAGAAGAAGAAGAATCAATATTGATGTTCTGCTTCTTCATTGCTTCTTCTAAATATTCCATCTTCTTAAAACATTTGGACTCATCATGACCATCTTTCCCACAAAAGTTGCAATTTCTATCAGTTTTCTTATTTTAAAATTTTTCTCCTTTGTCACCATTAGGAGCGGAATCTGGATGAGAGGGTTTGCGACCCTTATTTTTCTTGTTGTTTTGGCGAGGATGTTGCTTCTTTGGATTCTTGGATTTATATTTCTATTGGACAACTAAGGATTTGTTGGAGGTACCTGCAGTGTTAATTAATCCAAGTTGTAGAAGCTTATCTTGCTCTCGAATCATAACATCACGAAAGGACTCAAGAGAGGGTTTCTTATAAGCACTCCCTAGAGCTTCTCTTGTGGCATAAAAGGTAGATACAAAAATAGAATATGCACTACCAAGATTAGCAATAATAACTTGTATGCATTGATATTCCGATAGATATATTTTTCAATCTATAGATAAGACTCTAAGTGTTTTGAACTTAGATAAGTAATCTTCAATGGAAGGAAAAACATTTCGAATTAATGCCATTAACTAATTCTCCAACCAATGGGCTTGAATAATAGTGTATTTACCAAACATAGTTTCAAGATTTTCCCAAGCATCATCAGGGTCATCAATTCCTTAAAGTTGAAACCTTAAATAAGGAGAGATGGACATTCTGATTAGTCCACGTGATTCCTCATTCTTATTAGCCCATTTGACTTTCTTTTCATCATCAATGGGTTCTAGTTCTTTTCCCAAGGTAATATGGTACATTCATTTGTTTCTTAATACATCTTCCATATGGGATTTCCATGAGAAGTAGTTGGCACTTGTAAGAAAAATATGAAATTGATGGCATCGATGGAAAAATATTGAAAACAAACTTTGGATGTGAAAGTTATTCCCTTTTGAATAAAATGCATAAATGATAACCAAAGAGCCACGTGGAAAGTAGAAGTTGGTCCACATGGTGATACCCCTCCTAACTGTTCCTCTAATATCACTTTTAAATAAGTTATTTATGAAGTGACCCAATTTTATAGAATAAGCGGGAATCACTTTTACAATGAAGTTACTTTGTAAATGAAAGTTGCATGCAAAATTAATAACTTAAAATATTAAAGCTACTTATAGTGATTCAATTTTATAATTTAAGTGAAAGGCACTTTACAATGGATGCATGAACTTACAAAAAAAATTCTAACAAAAAGGAGACTTTAACTCAAGACATCTTAATAAAAAAACTTTTAACCAAGTGAGCTAGTGCAAAACATATTATATTTCTTAGAAGGAGGATTGTTGTTGTTGAATATGGCCTTGGAGAGCGTGCTCATAATTTTTTTTTTCACATAATAAAAAAATTCCACGTCTCAATGACAACAAGGGTTAGATCTCGATTAGCTTACCGTGAAAATGAAAATTTCCCTGTATTTCTGATTTACTGAGATCACATAGAGTGCACGACAAAGAGCATGCGTAGACAAAAAAACCCTTTCCGATATGTTTCTAATTTACCGAGATAACATAAAGCACATGGAAAAGTGCATACACAGATTGAAAAGAGTAGAAACCCGAAAAAAAAACCAAAATATTATCTCTGCAAAAATTTAAAAAGGATGTATTCGAGCTTTATACCTCTAGATCTGACTGTATCTTGGGAAAATGAAAACCTTTTCAAGTGAAACGTGTTGGAAACATAATCCATTAGAGTTACTCACCCCAAAAAATGTGAACTTTCAAGTATGTACGAAGAGTCATCTGGAGTCCAAGAGACCTTGGAAGATGAATCCAAAGGTCATCCAAATGTGTATATAGGTGTATCATATAGATTAATAAAGTCACTTTCATGCTTATCCTTCAATTTCTAGTCTAACAATGGTATTAGAGCTAAGCGTTTGGGTTTCCCTTCTTGCATGAAACACATATGACCTAGCCTACCAATCTGCACTACTCTGAGTCCCTCAAAGATCATTGGCATTCTTTATCAGTCCCTCAACATTATATTTTCTCTCCCATGCGCACGCTAAAAAACCTAACCCTAATATACCATTTATTTTGTTCCTCTTCATGTGTACCGCTCTACATGAGTCTGTCTGCAAGTATGTCTCTCATGAGCATCTATCTCTCTGGTTATTCTTTGCATTTCACTGAGCTTGTGTGCTAGTCAACCATCCTCTATCATTCGCAGGTGTTTCACTCTCCTTCATAGTATCATTCTATGCCATCGTATATTGCAACTGGAGATATTTACGATGACATGGATGCAAGGTTTGTTCGTTACCTCATTCATATATCTCTCCCACGATCATTAGGGTTATCATTTCTGCACTCAATCTATTGAAAAGCAGGACTCGACCTCGATGAGATTTGGAGCACTAAAAAATCTATTTGAACCCTGCATATCTGAGTGATAATGAAAGTGAGTCAGTAAGAACACAAGCACAATTCATAGTTAGGTAATAATCAAAGTCGACTAGGGCAGGTATGTCCATTTCCTTCAACACATCGTAGTGAAAAAGAAAAGAGAAAACATTTAGAGTAAGGGATTTGACCCGTTTAGAAAGCATACAAAATCCACTCTGAGCTCAATCTGGTGTCTTCCAACAACATCACACCTCTTTGAATCGGATGATAAATTTATTGTAAATTGAACTGAATCGTATGAATAGTGAATAGCTCTTGCACGTGCGTGACCGACCCTCCATTAGGGTTTTGGATTATAATTTTAGCATTCCAACATTTGGTGTAAGAACTCTCGAGTTCTTCCACTTGCCAACATGAAGATTGTCTGTCACCCTCTCTCCTATTCTGGGTGTACCTGTTAGGGTTTCACACCTTTCAAAATAATAATGTAGAGGTATGTATGCCCAAATGATCCTTTTTACGAGTTACATTCTATGAAACTTGGTGGATTATACATAAAAGAACATTTTCATGCAGAGCTAGATAACCTTAGCAACTCTGGTATGTTCGAAAAAGTGGGTATGGAGGTGAATACTATGAGGTGATAGATTTTAGAAATTAGCTCACAACAGGCCAATCCCCACCATTACAAGCTATGATTTATGACGTTTTCTCCACTCTTTTGCGTTTGATAAGAGTGATACAAAAAGAAGGTGGCGACTCTCAAGTTTAGGGTTTCTCTATTTTGAATGAGACCATCGCTAGAGTAATCACTATTGTCAATATTATTTGGTGCAATTCTAAGATCAAAGGCATTCCCTGTAGATTTCTACCTTGTTTTGTTTTCCGCAGACTAGGGGTTTGTAGAGATACTCTTTTTCTCGATCCCCCTTGTGAGACAACTTCATGGCCAATAAAGCTTAACCCTTGTCCTAGTTATGAGCTAGTTAGCATACAAGATTTATCAATTGGGTTTTCATTTATTCCATGTAAAATCACGAGAGATACATTTTTGTAGGTTTTGTGGTGTAGACCAAAAATCAGACCTACATTTCGAGAAAGGTGAAAATAAGCTACAAGCCAAGAAATTCTTGGTGGAGATAAGTTTGCATTTTTCTTACCTTATTTGTGAACAACATGGTTTGATCCATCTAAATATATTGATAGTTGTCACAAGGGTTTTTCATTCATTACTTTGAGACAAATATTCATTTTATTCGATTGCTCAACTTTTGGAAAGAAGATCGTTGGTCCTTTGGAGAATGAGAGACAACACCTTCAATCCTGAAAATAAATTCAACTCCAAAATCAAGGTATACTTGCAAATAGTTTCTTTGTAAGTTTACTTTTACACTGTTGAAATCAAGATTGTAAATGGGTGAATTTTTGGTAAAATCCGACACCCTCCATTTGCTTCCTTCATTTTTGAGTCTTCACAATTTAGTTTGCATTGTAAAGTCAGGGTGGAGTTGCAAGAAACCCTATGAGGTATGAGCTATGCCTTGAGTTGAAGAACACTCTAATCCTATCTTATATGGGTTATACAATCACCATTGACAAAACCACTTTGGAGTATGTTGTAACATGCTTGCAAGTTACACAATCCAAAGAAGCACTACTGCAATTCCATACTCGTCTTCTTCACGATGCACTTGAGAGACAAAATCTGCGACAACATTTTGAACTAGTTCTTGTTTAGAACTCTCTTTCCAAATATGGTAAATATGATCTTACCTATTCATACCAACAACCATCGCAACAACAACTTGGTGAGACAACTCTAGTTTCAAGTACAGATAAAGATCGACTTCCTCTTTCCATGCAAATAATTAGAACTTGGGAAGAAATTAGACATAACAAGCACATAACTGGTCTTGGATATGAAAAGGATGTCAAGTTTCATAATCTAGATTACACCAAACTGATCCAGTTCCAAATTGCTATATTTCTACAAGATGGTTTACATTCACCTACTCCAGTTCAAGAATAAACTCTGATATGCCAACATTGTCAGCGCGTTGGCCACATTGAAGATCAGTGTTTCAGTATTCATCCTTGCGAGAATTGCAAACAACATAATCATCCTTCAGATAGGTTCTTCAAACACAAGACAACTGAAAGAGTGAAGAACCACTATGGGTGGATGAATTCTTGACGATGGTCATCAATAGACAAGAAGATATCTCAGTCATATCGTAGAATTTTCTATCGAGTATTGACGCATCTTGTAGTCAAAGGATTTATGTCTTTTCACCTTTTCCTTGACAAGGGGGAACAGCATCAATGATTTAAATTCAAGCTTCCAGTTTCAAAGTATTATCAATTGAGCAAAAACAAGCGAGCATTATTGGTTTGTGGTTTTCCTTAAACCACCACCTAGCAGAAGACTTTCAACTTCTACTAGACAACAATTTGTGGTTTCCCTTAAACCTCCACTTGGTAGAAGAATTTCAACATTTTCTACATCATAGTTTATGGTCATATTTAAACCAAAATCGAGCGCACTTCCAATTAACAGAAGACATTATCTTCCAGCTTCTAGCTAAATATGGAAATGTTCTGGGAACCATTGAGCCTAGAGTAGGGTTCTAGAGTTTGTGGTCATTCTTAAACCACCAAATTGGTTTGTGTTATTCGTTAAACCACCACCATCATTCGGTTTGTGGTCATCCCAAAACCAACAGATTCAAAGAGCACATACAACCATTAGCAGTTGCACACTTCTAGATTTTAGTTGCCCACTTTCAGATATCAGCTCTCTGATCCGGATTATTTTCGGCACGAAATGAGAGCGGAGATATAATAAAGAAATGTACAGAGATATTGCGGATATTCAATAATATAACATAAATGTATCAGAGATGCAACCATAAACACAGATATACAGTAATGCATGATTTCTATTAATCAGAGAAATGTACAGAGACTGTAAAAATACAGA
>JZKD02S0266966.1:109216-142948 GCA_000966675.3 Picea glauca | reverse complement strand
AAATTACTTAGAGGTCTGAAGGGATGTTCATTTCTCAAGAAAAATATCTAAGAGAAATGTTGAAAAGGTTTCAAATGGAAGATTCTAAACCTGTGGGCACACCTATAGTTACTGGCTACAAATTAAGCAAGGATGATGACTCACATGATGTTGAACATCATTCATATAGGTCAATGATAGGCAGCCTGTTGTACATCACAACATCTCGCCCAGACATAATGCATGTTTTAGGAATGGTTGGAAGATATCAGTCTACACCTAAACAGAGTCACTTGCTAGCTATCAAAAGAATATTCAGGTATTTGAAAGAAACAATGACTTATGGTCTGTGGTATCCCAGAAATTAGAATTTTTAGTTAACTGCTTATTCAGAAGCAGATTGGGCAAACTGTGTTGATGAGAGAAAAAGAACCAGTGGAGGAGCATTCTTCCTGGGTGACTCATTAGTAGCATGGCTTAGTAAAAAGCAAGGTTCCATTTATTTGTCAACCACAGAGGCAAAGTATATTTTTGTTTCTACTTGTTGCACTCAGGTATTATGGATGATTCAGACACTTGCAGACTTGGAGGTAAAATATGCTGCACCGATCCCAATTCATTGTGATAACACTAGTGCCATCAGTGTGTCTAAGAATCTTGTATTCCACTCCAAGACCAAGCATATTCCCATAAAATACCATTTTCTGAGAGAGCAAGTCACTAATAAGGTTGTTCAGGTCCAGTACATTCCAACCATAGAACAAATTGTAGACATCTTTACTAAACCCCTAGCTAAGACACCTTTTGAATATCTCCGACAGAAGTTGGGTGTCATTTCGTCTCACACCTAAAAGAGTCCATCTTGTTAGGGGGAGTTTTGTATTGTTTGAATATCTAAAGCCCCCTAAAATTACCGCAACAACTCAGGGGGAGCATGTCTCTTCTTTGACATTGATGTCAAAGGGGGAGAAAGTGTGATGATTTCAAGATGTTACAGTGGTGTAGTTGCATCATGGGGTTGCCATCAATGCCAAAGGGGGAGGTTGTTGGCATCTTTTCAGACAGAAGGTAGAGTATGATGGTTGGCATGTTTAACATGCAAAGTATTCTTGTCATTGATGGCAAGATCAGATTATTCCTATCATTGATGGCATTGATGGAAAAATATGAACAAAAGTAATTTCAGGAAGACCAGCAGCACAACTCACATAGAGTCGATAAGTTTAGGAAGACCAACAATGCAACAATGATCGAATGACAGGATCGAAGTATTGGTCAAACTCCATTTCGGAGTTTTGGCTATCGAGATTTTGGATATTGAGAGATGGAAATGTCAAGGTTCTTTACAACAGGAGTCCCGAAATCACGAAATGCGAAACGCCGATATGATTGGTCAAACTCCATTTCGGAGTTTTGGCTATCGGGATTTCGGATATTGAGAGATGGAAATGTCAAGGTTCTTTACAACAGGAGTCCCAAAATCGTGAAATGCGAAATGAAAAAATCTCGTCAACCATCCATCTCAGGGGGTTATGTGAGCCGTCTGATCACTTCGAAGTTTCGGAAATCGGGAGATGGATATGTCAAGAACTCCTACTATAGGAGTCCCAAAGTTGTGAACCCTAAAATCTTGATATGTGAATTTGCGAAGAGATCTGGACCGTCGAATCATCTAGAGTGTGGACTATTGATCCAACTCCCTTTCGTAGTTTCAGAAATTGGGAGATGGAGATGTCAAGAACTCCTACCATAGGAGTCCCAAAGTCGCGAACCCCAAAATCGCGATATGCGAAATCGTGTAGAGATCTGGACCGTCGAATCATCTAGAGCGTGGACCATTGATCTGACTCCATTTCAGAGCTTTGGATATAGGGACATGGAGTGTCAAGAAACTCTACCATAGGAATGCCGAAATCCCGAAATTCCGAAATGCGAAACACGTTTTGGCTCAACCTGTGGTCGCAGCCATTGGTCACATCGGCGGAAGATGAAGGAAGGAGCTATTTCAGACAAGCTCCATTTCAGAGTTTTAGGGATCAGGACATGGAGAGTAACGAAATATTTACCACAGGGATCCCAAAATGATAAAGTGCGAAATGGAAAAATAAACGCAAGATTCTTTGAATTCAATCCAACAATGCAGGTGAAGTTGAATAAGATCGCAGGGCTACTGTTATGCTTCTCAGTGTAACAGCTAGAGACAAATGATGGTCTCAATCAGAGGACTTGAAGAGGACTCAGTGTGATCGCCAGAGGAGATGAAGAGTCTCAAGGCATCTTCCAGTGGAATGAGGACTATTGATACAGGTGATTGATAGATGGAAGAGGATTGAAGTCTATAACTGAAGAAGAAAGTATAAGCTCAACTATGCCAGAGAAGACGAAGAGTCTCGACTACCAGAGAGGATGAGGAATCTCAGCATGACATCCAGTGATGCTGAACGCATGGGAAAACCACCAGAGAAGCTGAAGGGTTACCATGATCATCAGACAGAGCACTTGAGATGTGGAAGAGATTAATGCAGTGTGAGTAGGCCGAGGCATGGTGTACAGGGCATGCACAAGGTGCAAAAAAGCTATAAGGACACTGTACCTAAAAGTGATGATGTTGTTGTTGCTATCAAGCATGATTCAGGTGTGAGCAAGGAGGCAAAGCGCAACAGCAGAAATGCATAGAAGAGGAATGGTTCATTGAAGGGACATGGCATAGAGAGAATAAAATGCAGAAGAACAGAAAGTGAAAGGGGTGTGCAGAAGACACTGATGCAAAAATAGCAGAGAAGTGTAACAGAACAACGATAAGTCCGATAATCTATTGAAGAACTTTATATCACTGTAATAAGTTTTAGTAACAAAGAATTTAGATTAGAGGGTGGTTGGGAGGTGCTAGGGAGGACTGGTGTCCTCAGCGGTTCAAGTGGGTTCTTGAACATAGGGAGTTGGTGCTTCCTTCTAGTCGGTGCTAGAGAAACCAGGGAGTTGGTGATTCCTTCTAGTTGGTGCTAGAGAAACCAGGGAGTTGGTGCTTCCTTCTAGTTGGTGCTAGAGAAAATAGATATTTGGTGCTCTCAGCAAGTTGCAGCTTGCAAAAACAGAGGTTGTAGCCTCACAATGAGTAGGTTCTCATATGTATGATAATGTAAAGAATGTAAAAATTACTTATCATATAAAGAAGAAGAGGTTTTTACCCTGTATGGGTTTCCTCAAGAAAATCTGTCTCTGTGTATCTCATATGTGTGACAGTTGCTGAATATGCTATTGCTTATTTCCCTGCATCATTGTGATTGTCATTGAGTTCTTTGTAAAGAATAAAAAATAAGTATAATTGTTCAAGCTCGGTAAACAACTGTTTCACCCCCCCCTCTCAGTTGTCCAACAGAAAGTGTCAGGTCAGCCCTAATGTTAAAAGGAAGTGACATAAATGGTATAAATAAACATGATTATACATTCATTTTGACATAAGTTGAATTTCAGAGGAAATAAGAAGAAAAGAAGGTCGGATTTCAAGGGAGGATGAAGTCTTTTGGTGATGTGTTCTAATGTATGTTATTTTTAGGACATCTTACCATTTTTCTATAACTTTTTTTCTAGTTAAATTCATATGGTGCAATTGCTATGGTATTGAGAATACATATCAAGGTACCTTTGGTAAAAAGTTTAGCTCTTGATTCTCTACAATTATGGAGATACACTCTGTGGAAGATAGGGTTTGTGACCAGTCCTGAAGCTAGTCAATAAACAGGTGTTCCGGGTAAAACAATCATAACTTCTTCATAGAGAATTCAAATGAAGTGGGACAAATTTCATTGGAAAGAGTACGGACTATAGTTTCTTGTATGGGAGTTTCAGAATCAGATGTTAATTATTGAGTGCGGGGCATTCTGTACAAGTTCACTCTCCTGAATAGACCAGAATTGAATAAAGTCTACCATTATTTCTATAACCTCTTTTTGGGGAGGATTCAAGGAGTGAAAATTGGAGGAGTTTCAGAGAATACATTGAGTAATATTATCTATAGGATCAGAGTACTCCAAGAATTGAAGAATTGCAGAAATTGAAGAAGTCTCGGGAAGCATTATCAGGTTCTATGTGATGATTGGTTGATGGTGATGATTTAAGGTAAAGTTTTATTATCTCTCATATATTCATGGGTGGAAGGAAGGGGCAAGGATGGAGAGTTCAACTCTCTCTTGATATTGGAGGATAGTATCTTCCTCTTGGAGGTTTATCCCTCCCTTTACATTTGGAAGCTGTAGCTACATTTGGAAGTCATTACTTCCCTTGAACAATAACTATTGATTATTTCTCATATATTGTGAATGGTGTATTGTGGTGTAACTCTTATACTATTATTGGTGTATTGTGGTGTAACTCTTATACTATTATTCATTGCTCATTGGATATAGTTGAATGGTTTAATTATAAGTTGAAAGTGGTTTTAAATTGTACTTGATACTGATTCACCCCCTTCTCAGTATCAACAACACCTGCATCTAATATTTAGCTCCATAAAAGGACTCATGCATTGAGGTGGAGACATTTTATTAATGACTTCCAACAAATTCCTGAAAAATAGTAGTTTGTTGGATTTTTGTCTCTTTGATTGTTGCCACTTATCTCCAAGGTTTAGGATCCAATGGAGGATATGGGATTCGACTTCCTAAGGTTATGAGGATGATATTTTCTATTTAAGGAAGGAAATATCTCTTGGAGAGGGTATTCATGAGCCAAGAGAGGCTAGAGAGAGAGGTAGCAGGTAGTTTTCCTGTGTGTGTTCATTTGTAATCCTATGGGAATTTTAGGATTGTAAGCATTACTGCTATTGGAGAATCATGAGAGTTGTGATTTCAAATTGTAACTCTTTAGTTTATATTTCTTCTTATTTGAATATATTGCAGATTTGAGGATCAAAGGCTGTTAATGATTTATGGATCCCTAAGCAATAGATGATCTATTGTATTTTTCCCATCAGTCATTGTTTATATTCAAGTATTTGTTGATTCATTAAATTGAGAGGATATTTGTTTAGTGAACATTCTATATTATGTTTTCCTTCTTCATTCTTCCACCTATCAGCATATAATCTTGTTTTCTGTTGAGCATCTTTTGTGCCTTCGATGAGTAGGATGTTTGTGACTCCATTGCCCATTGGTGTAGCCTATTGATCTATAGTTTGCAGCCCTGTCTCTTTCTTTATCTATCTTGTTGATCCACCTATTCAAAACCAAAATTATCTTTTACATTCTGATGGGTGTTGAGATTACACTTTAGCAGTCAAAGTGTGACTTTCGGTGCTAATAGGAGGTACTAAATAAGGGCACTTATCGTCTGGTTGACTTTGAGGGAAACACTTTAGCGGAGCCTAGAAATGGGCTCTACCTCAAGAAGTATTACTCGTAGGTGCTTCGCCTTAGGTGACTTATTGTACATATGTATAGTTATTATACAGTTTTTTTTTGTCTTTTTGTTTTATGGACGTGTCGATATTTATGTCGTCTTTTTCACTGTGGAAGATGTCAAGTGAATGAGAGGTGTTCATTGGGTTCACAGACGGAGATAACCAACACACTCAAAGGCTTTCTTCTGTAGCTTGGGGTGATCTTCATGCCTTAAGGCCAGTTGCTATCTTCTGGAGGCAGCTGTCTAGGTGACACCACAAACAATGTTATCGAGTATAGCGCAGTGATGGAGTTGCTTCATGACACTTTTTCGCATGGTATCTCTCACCTCCGAGTCTAATTAGATGCACAGATGGTTGTGTCCCAGTTAAATGGGGTTTACCATGTTTATGATCCTACTTTACACCGACGATTCCTTAGGGTACATCTCTTAGAATGTTTCTTTGATTACATTACATATATCCATGTTCCTAGGAGATTAAATCAAATGATAGATACTCTAGCTAATCAAGTATTAGATTGGCATATTGCACACACATAAAAAAAATCACACGCATACACATGTACATACATTGTAAAAATGTGATCCATAAGACATACAAGATGTAAATACACACACACACACACACACACACACACACACACACACACACACATCAAAAGTCTCATAGTACATCGGTGGGCGTGAATGCCTCAAAAATATAAATCCGGTATACATTGCGGGGCTTATGCCCTAAAAAATATACAAAAAGAGTGCCCTCGGCACGTAAGTGGTCCATCCTAGCTAAGCACGAGGCCTGTTGGACCTGCCATAGTGAAAAACGACGTTTTCAAAATGCCAGAAGATTTGGACCCAGGTCTGTGGCACCCCAACTACGTGAGGCTACATCGATGGTGGGAGATCATTGATCTCAGCCATGGGAACTGCACGAGTGAACGCGGTGAGGTTCCACTCCACTCGTCTCAAAACTATTTCAGAATCTCCGGCTGGAGGTCCCCCTGTTGCTACTATTGCTACTTGTATGACGACTGTTGCTGCTTCTGGTGGTACGACGACTGCTGTTGGTATTGCCTTTGGTTGAGGATGTCGCCTGATCCTCTAGAAGTCTATTGGATGCACTAGTCCCACATCTATACATAACATACACATAGTTTCCAGATACTCTGGTACACATTAAAATGATATATATAAAAAGAAAATACAAATTAAATAACTTTAAAAGAAAACGTACCCATCTCTCCTCTCTCCTCTCTAGGAGGTATGGGCATGTTCGGATCCCTAGAAAAGTTGATCCTAGCATAGGGTTAGTCCTATATTTCTAGAATCTGTCGTGCCCACTAGTCAAATAATGTATCATCAAAGGCCTCTATGGTCCTTCCTCCCCCCTATCATGGCAACAATGTCACCCACCTGCACACTGCTGGGAAGGAGGCCACATGCCCCCGTACTATCTCTCGTGGACTCATGTTGGGTACCCTCTCGAAGAAGAATGAGTACAAAATGGTACCAAACCCGAAGTTTTTGTTACTTCACCCATGACACTTTGCAAGTTGTCTCTTCATGAAGTCAAGAATGGTCATGCTCCACTTGAACACTCATGCATTCAAGCACTGCACCGCACAATACATGTGTGCCCGAGAGGCCTGATGTAAAGCCGCAGATCAATTGATCCACCCAATAAGTAAAACTATCACTTTCAGTGATAGGTTGGTGATCTTATGGATTGGCACATGAGAACCTACCTTCTCAGTGTTGACCTTGCAATGTAGTCTGATAAGCTCGACGATGTTGTGGGGCTCGGGGTGAAATGAACGTAAGTTTACTGGTTCACCTCTCCTTAGGAGGCTAGTCAGAAAATATATGTCCTTAGTCATTGGAGTCAATGACTACCCCTCAAGCATAAACGCTTCTGCATTGGGGTGCCAATAATTCACCAAGGCATTCAACATCTTGGGTTGTGCCCTCATGAGTGGACACCGAAATAACTTCCATAACCCACATTTTTTCAATGCGACGAAAGCAGTAGGGTCCTCTTCGACCAAGATATCAATGTATTTGTGCTCCCTCTCTCTCCAATGGACATACATCATGTCAAATGACAAGTTCATGGAGGGATTTAGCCCTTGTACTTTCATTTTTTCTAAGTTATTGAGGGTGTACGTAGGATTTCTTGGACACAGTTGTGTATGCACATGGGCATATTGTTTTATTTCCACGGGCATACACGGGTTGTCATTAGACAACCCGCCTACACGTAGGGCCACCCTTTTTTAGGAGGGAACTCCCCCCAAAAAACTAAAATAAAAGCATAAACAAAGTATGGAAATGCAAGAGGGGTTGGTTTGTACTTGGTCCAAGCGGAATTTCGTTTTGTCCTCTGAAGCTATGGGAATCAACTCTTTTAGCAAAGGGGTCTTTTTATATTTTTGGTTAATTCTCAATTTTCAATGGTGAAAATGAGCTGTCGGCTTCTATTTATAGACTTTTGTGGCCTTTTTTGCCACTTTTTTGAACCCTTTTGTCATTTTTTTCTGGCTTGAAAATAATCTAGTGTGATTCTTGAGTTTCTCATTGGATGTTATGATACACTTCACTTTTGGTTTGGAATTGTTTTTTGGGCGATGGGTCACTTTTAAAGGTCCTTTGGTAAAAGTCATTTTTTCCAACTTTTTGCATTTAAGTTAGGATTCCACCTCCACTTTCTGCATCTCATTGTCTTTTCCGCTTTTCCATAGGATCGATCCCACTGAAATATGATACGAAACTGTTATTTATGCTTTAGAAGTGTCATGGTAAGGTGGTAGAGCCTACCTTTAAATGCATTTCCTAGGTAGATCTTGGTTGAATTTTGGCATCCATGCTGTTGTTAATGACTTTAGGCTCGGGAGTCCTTGTTAGTCCTGTCTTGATTATGATATTGAGCCTTATACGTCTGATGTATCATCACTCTTGACCTCACCCTCGGGACTCCCAGAAAATGAGTCTTCTTTTAATCCCTTTTTAGACTCTCTAAACATGAAAAGATTGTCGAGGGATCTTGTTGTCTTCACGCTCGCCAAACTAAAATTTGAAGGCACGTCTGTCCTGCGGTAGTTTACACCTTTTTCGGTCCGGATGGTCAATTTTACGAACAAAGGATACTCTAGGAACTTCGGTTTGCTAGAAGAGTATTCTCAGGTATAAGTTTAACCCTTTTTCGGGCCTGAGGGACTAAATTTATGAAAAAGGAACCCCCACAGAGTCCATACTTAAGCTCTTTTTAGACTCCCTAAAATTGAAAATATTGTCGAGTGACCTTGTTCCTTCACACTCGTTAATTGGTCTAGAAGAACATCCCTTACAGAGTCCATAGTTAATATCTTTTCAAACTCCTTAAAATTGAAAATATCACTGAGTGACCTTGTTCCTTCACACTCGTTAAATTGGTCCAGAAGAACATACTACATGGGATCCATAGTTAAGCTCTTTTCAGACTCCTTAAAATTGAGAATATTGTCGAGTGATATTTTTTGTGTCACACTCGTTAAATTGGTTCTGAATAGACGTCTTGTCGGTGCTAGTTTATCCCTTTTTCGAGTCGACTAGACTACCTTCGAAAAAGGTACCCCAGCAGAGTCTTCTTTTACATTTTTTTAGACTCTCTAAATGTGAAAAAACCATCGAGCTTACCTTCTCTGGGCTCGTGAAAAATACATTGAAGGGGGTTTCATCATTTCCTACTTATTGCATTTGTATATTTACATCTTTGGCCTAATGTCGGCTCCATGTTGCTTTTAACTAAAGCTTTGAAGCATGCCTTATATGAAAGCCTTGTAGCACTTTGCCTCTACAACTTGACACCTTGACCCATGGAGGAATTTTCCTCGAGTGTCCTTTTCCTACACATGTTTCCTTGCTTTGAGAATTAGTGTGTTCCTCGTGATTGGAACTATTATTCTTGCGACACTCGTTCCTCCTTTGTAACGTAGCATTATTTTATTATTTTTCAAGATCTTTAAAAATATTGAAAAAGACAAAAAAAATCAAATATATACCCTAAAAAGAGGACGGGAAATATATTTTCTTTTCTGGCAGCCAAATGAATCACCCTTGGACAAGGCACATCCTTCTGTTTTTTCGTCAAGCATTGGGATCTAGTATGACCTTAGGAACTTTTTCTCGCTACATAGAGTTGTGTCCTCCTTTGTTTGGTTATCCTTCCAAACACATGGAGAGTTTGTGTTGCCTCCTACATCATGAACTTATGTCAATGTCATCTTGCCTGAGTTTGATCATCTATTGTTCTCTTGTCCAAGGGAATTTTTACCCAACCTGAGCCAGCCTTTCTGCAGTTTGTCTCTTGACCTCATGCCCGACCATCCCGAAATTCCAATCAAGTCCTTGTTCTAAATAAATGAATTTCTTTGTCTGATAACCAAGATCCTCTTGTCTGTTCCCGACGATCCATCAAAGACCTCTGGGTAGGGTAGTGAAGTCGTACACTCAAATTACACTCCTACCAAAGTTTGAAGATCTTGAAGTTGTTGCTCGAGCTTTGAATGCCTCATCTCCATCCATCAACCGTCATTGGCTTCTTGAAGATGGATATTATACATGTATATATTTGATTTTGAGATGTAGATCTACTATGTATTTCTCGCGGATACACTTTATATAGTTGTATGACATGCAGGGATGATTTTAAGGATGGAAATTTATTTTAAAATGTAGAAACCTTGGAGAATCTTGCTAATCCTTCATATGTCATCTATAAATGTTTGCCGATATTTTTGTAAAAATATTCAAAATTATAAGTATTTTATATAGTTTTTATAAAATTTTGGTGATTTTTGAGGTAAAATAATTTTATCCTATTGAATTTGGGCGAATCATTTTTAAAATAGCGAATGTTATTTTTGGACAAAACATGGAAAATTAGCCCATGAGTGAAATTTAGACCCTAAAATCATCTCTGGTGACATGGATCTGCAGTGTATTTGTGGAAGCCGTGATTTATTTCATCCTGAGCATGGGTATGCCCGCCTCGGTGAGACAATTGTTATTTTTGCAGATGGCACCTCCCAAACTATGGTCCCGGGCTCACTCGCTTCGTACATTGGTGAATATTTTGTAATGTATTTCGACTATCAGATGCTCTTATGACCTCACACATTAGGGGGCATCTGTTATAACCCTAAATTTATCCATACATGCATACTTGTCATTTGGCCCTCTTACTTGCTATATTTGCCAAGCCATCATTGAGAAACTCTTCTTAAAAACACTATTTTTGAAGAAGTACGTGCCCTGCACCACTACTTACCGTATACACACGCTTTATGCATGACTACATCTCATGTATGTACGCTATCTTCACCTTTACAATCCACGTATACTCACAAAATTTGCAAAAATTAAAAAGTTGCAAGGAATTTGTTGAGATTAGGGGCTATTGGGTAGTTTCCCAACTGATCCACCACCTATAGCCCGTCACCCAACCGAATAACCATCCTTTTGTCATATAAAAGGAGGTTTTGGGGTCTCATTCCTAAGATAAGCATAAGAGCAGTGAAACTCTGCCCGTTTCACATCCCCTCCTTGCCCAAATAATTGCAACCACCTTGTGAGATTTGCATCAGAATTTCACATTCTTTCCTTTTTACTCCATCATAATCCTATTCCATATCCCTAGAATACGTGTGAGAGGAAAAAGATATGTGGAAGCACAGTTGGAGCTTGGTGAAGAGGATCCCGAACCAGGTTCGTGGAGTAGTCGTCGACCTTGTTGTACGTAAACATTGTGATATCAATAAAAGAAATACTTTTCCTGTCCCGAAATATGATGTGTCAAATATTTGTATTTGATTTGTGCTTGATTCTAACATTTAACCCATGAATTATATATGATATGCATGTTTTTTAGTTTCTTGTTTATTTTTTTGTGAATGCAGGTTAGCCTTGGGAGGAGACTTGCAGTCAGTGGAGCTATCAAATGTGAGAGGATCGACACCGGACGTGGAGTAAAACGTAAATTTATCTGATCTTTTCACTTTGTCTTTCATGTATGAATGCGAGGTATATTCCGGGTAGTTAGAAAGGTAGGATACTTTTAAACGGTTAGATATGCCTACATGTTGAACCCTAGTGTAGTTCATAGGGAGTTTTTCTTGCTATAACATCTATGCATGTAAATGGGCCTGGAGGAGAGACTATCCAAAGTATTTCTTTGTCATTGTTGTCAAAGGGGTAGAATAGTGTTGGATCAGGTTGTCATTGATGCCAAAGGATTGATTGATTGATATCAAAGGGACAATGTCTTGTATTCCAAAGGATTGATGTCAAAGGAACAATGTATTGTATTCCAAAGGATTGATGTCAAAGGAACAATGTCTTGTCATAGTATATTGATGTAATATGTATTGTCCTTGATGTGAATGGATTGATGTTAAGTGGAATCATAATTCATATGATATGATACATAGATGAATATGGATCGATGTGGTTTCATTGATATATGATGCACAGTTGGATTGATGTAAAGATGACTCATTATTTCCTTGATAAGGAGTACAAATGGATGAACTCCAAAGTGGTCCCCTTATGGTGAAATCCCTCATGGGAAGATGCTTTGCAATTAAGTTTCTTTTCATGGTTGATAGGAAGTACAAATGGATGAAATCCAAAGTGGTCCCCTTATGGTGAAATCCCTCACCGGAAGATGCTTTGTGGTTGAGTTATCCTAGAAGTATGGTTAGGGAACCCATGATTAATTATGGAATAATGAGATGAATATTAGTGAATTTGTCCGAGAAACTATCCTAGATGGCTAGTGCTTGTCATGCCATTTCCGGTGATATGTGGAACGTCACATAACTCCTCGCTGTTTGAAAGTTATGGCCTTACGAAGTTGGAGGATCCTCATATGTTGGGCTGAAGACCCAAAAGGTCAAAGAAGTCAAAGTGCTTGCAAAGAAGAAATTATCTAATAATAATAAAGTGAAGTGACAAAGTCAAAGAAGATTATTTAAATAATAAAGCGAAGTGACAAAGTCAAAGAGGATTATTTAAATAAGAAAGCGAAGTGACAAAGTCAAAGAGGATTATTTAAATAGTAAAGTGAAGTGGCAAAGTCAAGGATGATTATTTAGATAATAAAGTAAATGGATAAATTTTTAATTATGGAAAGTGGTTATAATAAGGTTAAACCTAAAATGAGGAAAATGGGTTAAGTGGTCAAGTGGCTATTGGATACATGGACAAGTGGAAAAATGGACAAAGTTGGACATAAGTGACTATGTGGACAAATTGGCTATGTGGACAAAGTGGCATAAAAGATGCTTCTAATGAAGCTACTTGGAGAGAATAAATAAGAGGCAAGGGGTATCTTGTAAAATCATCTCTTGAGCATATATTGAAGATCTATTATGAGAGAGATATTGAATGGAGGATCTCATGGACGCATCAAAGTTTCTGCAAGTTTGAGATCTTGATGGAAAAAGTTTCGGAGGTTCAAAAAACCTAGTTCTGAGGTGTACGCAGGATGACAATGTATTAGGGTGCATGCATAGTGAGTGTTGGCACAGGGGAAGACCCGAGGTTCAACGCTAGAACAATGCACCAATAAAACCCTAAATATAGACCCTTTCGGAAACACCTGCGAAGCAGATGAAGTCTCACCCGAGGTAGAGGCATGGGTGGTTGCAGGACTCTAGTGTCTGCAACCTTAGTTGGGACACATATATGCAATTTTAATACCTTAACATAGTACTTAGTTATTACATTTCATTAGTATTCATATTTAATTCACAACGCAACTAAACCCTAACAACAGATAGACACATTATTCAAACAGACCCAATAGATTCAAACAATAAGCATATAAATAGAGATTAGATCTAGCATCCATTCACATTATTCATCACTAAACTATCATATCAGATTCATCTATCATTTTACATTACACTAAGCATTGAATCAAATAAACAAAAGAGCAACCAAAAGCACAAAGCATTCACAACACAGGATATACGTGGTTCATCCCCAACCTAGGGATATGTCCTCCAACTCTTTGTCTTCTTTATTATCTTCTTTCAATCTTCTTACATTCACAGAGCCTAAAGATCAACTTCGTAGAGGACAGGAGATCTATGCACTCTTTGCTAGATCCTCCTTCCTTGAGTTATATCACAAAGCCTTCCACAGTCTTTTACAATCACTTGTACTTAGCTCTACAAGTCTCACACAGTATGCACAAAGCACTTACAACTATTACTTGCACTTAGCACAACTTACAACTCTTCGATCACATAGATCGAACTCTAGCACTTAGCACACTTAGGCTCTTCTTACATCACCTAACTTTCTATTTATACATTACAAAATTGGTCCTAAACATGGGTAATCCCATGGGCCGACATTCCCATACCCGTTACATAAGCCCAAAACCCAAAAATCCCTAAAAAGGGACCAAGATCCCATGATATTCTCTTCGTCTTGTGCTCCACCTTTGACAACCTGTTGATGTCCCAAAACTAGGTCAAACCTGACCAAGAATCCTCAAAACTTGGTCAAGGGCCAACACTAAGGTGTACATGAGATGATAGTGTATTAGGGTGCATACGTACATGGGATGAAAGTGTATTAGGGTGGGTACATGTTAGTAAATCCATGGAAACTTGAAAATACGAAGATGCATAGGCTCTAGATTTTGAGATCAAGCTCCCAGAAAGGTCTATAGTGCTCAGTTAAATTATATCTATCCATTGGTTCAAAAGGTATGTCTTATTTCTATGAATAGTTGGATTTTGATGTGTGCATGAGAAATGGTTATGGAGATTTGAGAATTCTCCCTAGAGAGACTAGTGGTTGCATGGGATCTTTTGTATAAGTCATATCTACAGAAATATAGTGTTGGTATATTTATCATTGATACTTCTTGTTGAGTCACATCTTGTATTTCTTGGCATATGGCTAAGTGATTTTGTGGTACATGGTTGAGGAGCATAAGTAAGTTGTGGGAGAGCATAGATATGTTGTGACTGGTTATGGTACATATTGGATAGTGAAATACATAAGTGAATGTGACTGAAGGCTGCAGAGGATCTAAGTTTTTCATGGAGAGAAAACCCTAATTGATTAGAAGAGATACACAGGATGTAGTACAGACAAGCTGCGTACATACGCGGGCTATACTATTGGTAGGGTGCGTACATATGCATGTTACACTAATGACAGGTCACGTACCTGTTGACAGATTGGTATCTATTGAGGATTGATTCCTCTTCTCAGTTGGTGCTGAGTTGTGTAAGTTGAGTCTTTCATTGTAGGGTTGGTGCTCTTGTGGAGTTATAACTCTATTTAGTTTTTGTTGATAACCCAAGGATTGTAGTCCATAATAAAAATAAAATTATACATGCATCTTGTGTTCTTTGTGTTCTTTTTGTTCCTTGTTGTGATGACTTATTGATGATATATGTTGCTGATGTATGTTCACATTTAATTGGTTATAAATGATAACAATAAGTAACGAGTAAATGGTGATTTCTAACTAAGTCGTTTTGTGAAGGGGAAGTTTTAAAAAGATCTCTACACCGATTCACCCCCCCTCTCAGTGTGGTCAGTGTGTCCAATAATTGGTATCAGAGCAGGTCGCTGGGGCGTTGTTCTCAATAAATTTAACAACCTCGAAATATTCTTTTGTTGAAGTTCCATGAGAACTCATAGATATATGGGTAAGTCTTCCACATAGGGTTATCAACTTTCCTCTAAATAATCCTATTCTTCCTAATGAAGGAATCATAGCAGGCTTTCCTAGAACTTACCAAGTTCTTTCTGTCATTATATTCACCTGTGTTTCCTCATCCAGAATGCATTCAATGTCGAAGTCTTCTATTCTTACTTCTCTTTGCTCTTTCTCTTTTAATATCTCTGATAGATTAGTATCTCGATGGTCATTAAGGGTTTCTTTCATCTGTAATAGTATATTCTCTAATTCCTTCTGGGGTTCTTCCATGGTCTCAGTTTCTTGACCTTTCTCAGGGTCTACTTGTTCCATATTCATTCTTTCAAGTTTACCAATCATTCTAGGGCAATCAAAAACTTCATGATCCATATCTTTACAAAAAAGACAGCTAGATATTCTAATAGGGCATTACTTATCAATATGTCCCGGTCTTCTGCAACTGTAACAAAGAGTTAATCCTCTCTTTCTCTTAAATGATCCCCATCCTTTCCTATATTGTGCACTAGGTTCATGGTAGGTAAACGGAAAAAAAATATTTCTAGGATCCTGCATCCATTTATTAGTCCAAACATTCTTTCTATGCATAGGAATAACATATCTTTCACTATTCTTATCAGATCTACTTATATCAAATCTTCTTTCTTCTAGTTGTGCCCTAGTTTTTAGGCTAGGACAAAATTTATCAAACATACCTAGATCCATATTATTGAAACAAAAAATTCCACTTATCTTACTTTCGCCATAGAACAAAGCTTCCAAATCTAAAACTTTTTAATATTCTTACCTCAATCAGAGCACAAAACATTCATATCATACCTCTTTTCTTCAAATTTGCCTCCTTCCTTAGCACAGAGCTTTGCAAGTCAAGCAACAAATCTATGCACAAATATTTCTTTCTTTTCCTCAGTTACCAACAATCGCAGTTTTAGGTCAAATATTCGCACAAAGCTTCTTCTTCCTTAGTTCCTAGCAATCACAGTTTTAGGTCAGATCTTCGCACAAAGATTCTTCTTCCTTAGTTCCCAGCAATCACAGTTTCAGGTCCCATAAATGGAACCATTTGTTGGCACGGGGAAATACCTAGGGTTCAACGCTACAACAACACACCAACATAACCCTAACTACCGATCCTTTTGGCAACACCTGCGAAGAAGATGAAGTCTCACCCAAGATAGAGGCAGGGGTGGTTGCATGACTCCAGTGTCTACAACCTTAGCTGGGACACATATGTAATTGTAATACCTTAACATAGTACTTAGTTATTACAGTTCATTAGTATTCAGCTTTAATTCACAGCGCAACTAAACCCTAACAACAAATCAACGCAGTATTCACACAGACCCAATAGATTCAAACAATAAGCATATAAATAGAGATCAAATCTAGCATTCATTCACATTATTCATCACTAAACTATCATATCAGATTCATCTATCATTTAACATCGCACTAAGAATTGAATCACATAAACAAAAGAACAACCAAAAGCACAAAGCATTCACAACACAGGATATACGTGGTTCACCCCCACCCCGGGGCTACATCCACCAACTCTTCGTCTTCTTCATTAGCTTCTTTCAATACTTTTACATGCACAGAGCCTCAAGATCAACTTCGTAGAGGATAGGAGATCTACGCACTCTTCGCTAGATCCTCCTTCCTTGAGTTATATCACAAATCCTTCCACAGTCTCTTACAATCACTTGCACTTAGCTCTGCAAGTCTCACACATTATGCACAAATAAATTACTACTATTACTTGCACTTAGCACAACTTACAACTCTTCGAGCACATAGATCGAACTATAGAACTTAACACACTTAGGCTCTTCTTACATCACCTAGATTTCTATTTATACATTACAAAATTGGGCCTAAACATGGGTAATCCCATGGGCCGACATTCCCATACCCATTATATAAGCCCAAAACCAAAAAATCTATAAAAAGGGGCTGAGATCCCACGATCTCCACTTCGTCTTGCACTCCTCCTTCGACAAACTGTCGATGTCCCAAAACTAGGTCAAACCTGACCAAGAATCCTCAAAACTTGGTCAAGGTCCAACACTGAGGCGTACGCAGGCTGACAGTGTATTAGGGTGTGTATATACACAAGATGACATTGTATTAGGGTGGGTGCATGTTGGTAAATCCATGGAAAATTGAAAATATGAAGATGCATAGGTTCTAGATTATGAGATCAAGCTCCCGGGAAGGTCTACAGTGCTCAGTTAAATCAGATCTATCCATTGGTTCAAAAGGTATGTCTTATTTCTATAAATAGTTGGATTTTGATGTATGCATGAGAAATGGTTATGGAGATTTGAGAATTCTCCCTAGAGAGACTAGTGGTTGCATGGGATCTTTTTTATAAGTTAGATCTACAGAAATACAATGTTGGTATATTTATCATTGATACTTCTTGTTGAGGCACATCTTGTGTTTCTTGTCATATGGCTAAGGGTTTTTGTGGTACATGGTTGAGGAGCATAAGTAACTTGCGGGAGAGCATAGATATGTTCTTATTGGTTATGGTACATATTGGATAATGAAAGACATAAGTGAATGTGACTAAAGGCTGCAGAGGATCTGAGTTTTTCATGGAGAGAAATCCCTAATTGCTCAGAAGGAATATGCAGGTTGTAGTACAGACAAGCTGCATACATACACAAGTTGTACTACTAGTAGGGCGCATATATACGCATGTTGCACTACTGACAAGTCACATTCCTATTGACATATTGGTATCTGTTGAGGATTGATTCCTCTTCTCAGTTGGTTCTGAGTTGTGTAAGTTGAGTCTTGCATTGTAGAGTTGGTTCTCTTGTGGAGTTGTAACTCTATTTAGTTGTTGTTGATAACCTAAGGATTTTAGTCCGTAATAAAAATTAAATTGTACATGCATCTTGTGTTCTTTGTGTTTCTTGTTGTGATGACTTATTGATGATATATGTTGCTGGTGTATGTTCACATTTAATTGGTTATAAATGAAAGAAATAAGTAATGAGTAAATAGTGATTGCTAACTAAGGAGTTTTGTGAAGGGGAAGTTTTAAAAAGAGCCCTACACTGATTCACCCCCCCTCTTAGTGTTGTCAGTGTGTCCAAGAATTGGTATCAGAGCGAGCCTTCACTATAAGTCTTAACAAGATTGAAGGAGATCCATGGACACACAAATGGATGATGAAGTTCCAATCCTTGATGAGGAAAAATATTCTATATGGAGAATATAAATGAAGGTGTATTTGAAGGAAATAGGAGCGGGTGTTTGGAAAGAAGCTATTGGTGGATCAATTCCTTTTAAGAACAAGTCAAAGTTTGAAGCTCAAAGGGAAGAAAATAAGAATGATGCATTAGCTCTCAAGACCATTCTTAGTGGACTCTCAAGTTCTATCAAAGAGAGCATGAGACAATGCACTTCCACCAAGGATCTATGGCTAAAGCTAGAGGAGACATACCAAAGAAAAAAGGAATACCTTAAAGAGAACTCCATCAAGAAAAATGAAGGTAAAGAATCTCCAAAATCCTTTATTTGCAATGATTCTAAATGTGATGATGTTGGAAAAAAGGAAGACCTTGAAGATAATGAAGGTAAATAATCTCCAAAGACCCCTAATTGCAATATTTCAAAATGTGATGATGTTGAATATTTCTCTACAAGTGAAGAAGAAAATGTAGAGATAGTATATGTAGAATTAAATGATAGTTATCCCATGGAAGAAGTAGAAGAAGAAATATCAGAGCTTAAAAGTAAATTTGAATGGGGTCTTTTTGAATACAACTATGACCATTGTTACATAGAATATAGCTATCTTTTTGAGAACACTAAAATTTTTCTTAAAAAGAATCAAAGGCATATCTTAAAGTTAAAGGAAATGCTCAAGGAAAAAGAAGAAAGTAAAAAGACTCAATTAGAAGAAAAAGAAGAAGAGATCAAAAGACTAAGGAATGAAATAGAACAGAATAAGAAGCTAGATTATGACATTAGAAAAAGTCTTGAAGTTAATGTCCATCTCAAGACCAAAATTGAAGAAGCCAAAAGGGTAGAGGAATTAATAAAGAATCAAGTAAATGAAAAGGAAGAGTCATGTCATAAGTTGGAAGCTGAAGTTGTTGATTTTAGAAAGAAAGGAGAAAAGTCAACCAAATTCTTGAATAGCTCAACAATCTTGAATGATATCTTGGATAGTCAAAGATTACCAAATGATAAATCGGGTCTTGGATACAACAAATAAGCTACACATGTTGAAGCAAGCACCTCAAAGAAGCATGAGGTAAGTCCCTCACTCTCAAAGGATGGAAATAATGTTGCAAGTCAACCATCTACACAAGGAAAGGAAAGTTTCAAAAGAACAAAGAAAGGAAGACATCAAGAATCCATATTTACACCTCAAAGAAGAGAGACACCTTCAAGATGGACACCAAAGCAAAGGTATGAATTGTTTTTTCATGGTCATTGTTACTCATGTAATCATTATGGTCACAAATATTTGGAATGTAGATATTATGCAAGAAAAGATAAAGAAAGATTTCATAACACCCTAAGGCGTTGGATATGTAATCAAGTAGGACACATTTTTGTTCATTTTCACATCATGAGATGTTACAACTGTAGTGGATCTGGTCACAAATCTGAGGGTTGCTGGAACACAAGAAGAAAGACCATGATGTGAACTTCATATAGAATGACTATAAGAAGGCATGAAGTTAGGATGGAAGACATTTTTGAAAAGATGGAAGCTCAGAGCTCAAGTTCTGAGAAGCAGGGACACCTTCAGAAGTGGGTAAATAAGACTGAACAACCAGAGCAGAATGGAAGCCTTAAGGGAAGCTCAAGTTTGTCATCTTCAGAAGAATACGTGGGTTACAATGGTAATAATTGCATACATACATGAGATGACCTATGAATAGGTTGTGTACATACACGAGCTGTTTGTGCAGCAGGCCTCGTATTTGTGGTAAAATAGCCTTGGGAAAAAGGCTATGCACATGAGTTGTAGCATGGTATAATGGTATAACTCTATGTTGTAGGGTCTGACATGGTTTGTTGCAGGGTCTGACATGGTTTGTTGCAGGGTCTGACATTGTTTGCTGCAGGTTTTTATGAGGCATACATAATTGATCTATGTATGGTGGTGACATATGGTTGAGTATTGAAAGACTATCTTGGATACATGGTACTAACCCTAGAGTGTGGATTGAGACATTTTTCTGTTGAAGAACAATGTTGGTTGTGACGGTGAAGTTATGGCACTTTGGTTATGAGATATATCATGATGATGCTAGCTAGAGATGTCATTGATCTATTGAGGCACACTTCTAGTACATATTGGATGCTTGGTATTTGTTGTAGTGAATGGAGGTTGAGGTTGTTCTATTGGGGTACATTGCTGGTACATATTTGAGTTTCATTGATATATCTTATGATGTATTGGAAGCATATTTTGGATATCTTGGTGCATGCATTTGGCATATGGATGAACTACATATTGGGACATGTAGTTGATGAGTTAATGAATTGGTCATGTTGTACACCATTGATGAGTCATAGATTGATCTATAGTTGATGAATGTTTGGTACACATTTGGTACATTGTTAGAGGCACCTACTAGAATTATGATTAGCACATGGTCTATGGTTGATATGGCATTCATATATGAGGACACATCTTGAATGTAGTTCATCTTATTGTGGTATTGGTGCATGGTTAATGCACTTGCTTGGTACAGGTGGTGATACATGATTAGTGCAATGTTGATGCACTCATAGATGGTATATGTATGTGGATGATAGTACTTGGCTAAAGTACACCATTGGTATTACTTTTTTAGAATATACTTTGGTACATGATATATGGGATGATATAGTTGAGACACTTGATTGATTGAAATACATGGTTGTGGTACTTGGTTCATGGTGGAGGCATATCATGAATGATACAACACTTGGTTGAGACACATGGTTGGAATGTTGGTAGAGGCATATGGTTGATACACTCCATCTTATGGCATATTATATGGTGTTGATGTACATGATTGATGTACATGGGTGTTGTGCATGGTTGGCACACAATATGGCAGAGGATGTATTTGGTTGATGTTTTGTTCATGATTCTATATTTCATTGTTGACGTATCTTTTGCTTCATGATGTATGGTATGGTACAAGTTTGATGCATGGACAAGTCCAAGGATCGTCATAGAAAGAGAAATTGATCTATGTTTCGATTGAGCAGTAGCAGTGGAAGCATATTGCAGTGGTAGCATATTGTTCATATTGCAGATAAGATAGGGGGAGAAATACCCATACATGGATTCATTCTTCTTTCCATGATTCCAGGAGGAGAGATTTATCATATGCAAATATAAATACTTGTAAAATGATCCCTATACTTGGAGAAAGTGCACAGAGGCATAGTCCCAGAGGGAGCGATGGTCAATGGGGAAGCATGAGCGATATATATTCAACATTACATCAGAGTGATATACCTTGTTCAAAAGGGGAGAGATTATTCAGAGAAATATCAAAGGCATTTAAGCAGGGGGAGCAAGCCCAAGGGGAGTTCAGGTAGGGGGAGAATCCCCAAGGAGAAAAATACCCTTTTCCATTGATGTCAAAGGGGGAGAGATAGTCATATTGATGTGATTGAGATGTTTATTGATGTAGAGAAATTCCTTTTCTACATGTTGCCATCAATGATTAGTGTTGACATGTTGGTATTTCCATCAATGCCAAAGGGGGAGATTATTGGATCAAGTTGTCATTGATGCCAAAGGATTGATTGATTTATGTCAAAGGAACAATGTCTTCTATGCCAAAGGATTGATGTCAAAAGAACAATTTATTGTCATAGCATACTGATGTAATATGTATTGTCCTTGATGTGAATGGATTGGTGTCAAGTGGAATCACAAGTCATATGATATGATGCATAGATGAAGATGGATTGATGTGGTTTCATTGATATATGATGCACAGTTGGATTGATATAAAGATGACTCATTATTGCCTTGATAAGGAGTAAAAATGGATGAACTCCAAAGTGGTCCCCTTATGGTGAAATCCCTCACAGGAAGATGCTTTGCAGTTAAGTGTCTTGTCATGGTTGATAGGAAGTACAAATGGATGAACTCCAAAGTGGTCCCCTTATGGTGAAATCCCTCACGAGAAGACTTTTTGTGGTTGAGTTATCCTATAATTATGGTTAGGGAACCCATGCTTAATTATGGAATAATGAGATGAAGATTAGTGAATTTGTCAGAGAAATTATACTATATGGCTAGTGCTTGTCATGCCATTTCCGGTGATATGTGGAACATCACATAACTCCTCACCATTTGAGAGTTATGGCCTTACGAAGTTGGAGTACCCTCATATGTTGGGTTGAAGCCCCAAAAGATCAAAGAAGTCAAAGTGCTTGCAAACAAGAAATTATTTAATAATAATAAAGTGAAGTGACAAAGTCAAATAGGATTATTTAAATAATAAAGTGAAGTGACAAAGTCAAAGAGGATTATTTAAATAATAAAGTGAAGTGACAAAGTCAAGGATGATTATTTAAATAATAAAGTAAATGGAGAACTTTCTAATTATGGAAAGTGGTTAAAAGAAGGTTAACCCTAAAATGAGGAAAATGGGTTAAGTGGTCAAGTGGCTATTGGATACATGGACAAGTGGAAAATTGGACAAAATTGGACATAAGTGACTATGTGGAGAAAGTGGCCTAAAATATGCTTCTAATGAAGCTACTTAGAGAGTATAAATAAGAGGCAAGGGGTCTCTTGTAAAATCATCTCTTGAGCATATCTTGAAGTTCTATTCTGAGAGAGATGTTTAATGGAGGATATCATGGACGCATCAAAGTTTTTGCAAGTCTGATATCTTGACGACGAAAGTTTCAGAAGTTCGGAAACCCTAGTTTTTGAGGCATATGCAGGATGACAGTGTATTAGGGTGCATACATTATGAGGCATACATGGGCTGACAATGTATTAGGGTGCATACGTAAGTGGGCTAGTAGTGTCTTAGGGTGCGTACATGTTGGTAAAGCCATGGAAACTTGAAAATATGAAGATGAAGGGGTTCTAGATTCTGAGATCAAGCTCCCAAGAAGGTCTACAGTGCTCAGATACATCAGATCTATCCATTGGTTGAAAAGGTATGTCTTATTTCTATGAATAGTTTGATTTTGATGTATGCATGAGAAATGGTTATGGATATTTGATAATTCTCCCTAGAGAGACTAGTGGTTGCATGGGATCTTTTGTATAATTCAAATCTACAGAAATACAGTGTGGGTATATTTATCATTTATACTTCTTGTTGAAGCACATCTTGTATTTATTGGCATATGGATAAGGGTTTTTTTTGTACATGGTTGAGGAGCATAAGTAAGTTGTGGGAGAGCATATTTATGTTGTGACTGGTTATGGTACATATTGGACAGTGAAAGACATAAGTGAATGTGATTGAAGGCTGCAAAGGATCTGATTTTTTCATGGAGAGAAAACCCTAATTGATCGGAAGGAATACACAGGCTATAGTACAAACAAGCCATGTACATATGTGATCTATACTACTGGTAGGGTGCGTACATACACGTGTTTCACTACTGACATATCACATACATGTTGATATATTGGTATAAAATGAGGATTGATTCCTCTTATTAGTTGGTACTGAGTTGTGTAAGATGAGTCTTGCATTGTAAAGCTAGTGCTCTTGTGGAGTTGTAACTCTATTAAGTTGTTGATGATAACCCAAGGATGTTGGACTTACTTCACACACACCTAGGATTTCTTTTTCCTAAGTTTATTCCTTGTTTATTAGTCATAATTAGTCATTATCTAGTATCCTATATTTTAGGGGAGAATATTCCACCTGAAGAATATTCTCTTTCAGTTGACACTTCAGTTTGACTAGTTGAGTTGAGTTTAGATGTTGCATTGGGATCATCACCATGCTAATTTGACCTTTCCTTGGTATCATCACCAGAGTGGAACATTATCCTTGATTCCCTGAGTTAAATCCTCACTACTCTCTGTTAATTCAGTTAACTGGAGACCTGTTGACTAGTTAACTCAATTAGGTGGCATTTCACTCCCGTAACTATCTCAGAGACTAGAATAGGTGGCAGTTCACTCCTGTAACTACCTAAGAGACTAGAATAGGTGGAAGTTCACTCCTGTAACTGTTGGTGTGTTTCCAGATCACTCTATACCACCACTATGGTGCATTGGTTCACCTCAAGTCGAACTCATTGAGTTATACATAGTATATCATGTGTAAATTATTCATTATTCACAATGGTTAATGAGAATTCTTCCATTCTTTCTCTCCTTCTTCTTATTTCTCTTATTCTCTCTGCAAATGTGTGTATCACTGTTTATCTATATCTATTCTATGCAATTTTGACACATTTACATCATATCAGAGTCGATGGACTGCTAAGCAAAATCTACACCAAAAATGTTTGCAGGTATAAAAGATTGAAGACAATGAAAAGATGGAATTCCAAAAAAAATTCATTCTTACACCTTACAACTATTTTGAATGGAAGGAGAAAATATCCATACATCTCTGGTCCACAGGGTTGTACAGGTTAACCATGAATACAGATCTAGAGTCAACATCAGCCATAGAAAAATCCAAGTACTTAAATCGCATGGATGAGGCACTTGGAACAATTTGCAGTCTTATTTCTCTCGATCTCCTTTTTCATATATCTTTCTGTAAGACTCCCAATGAAGCCGGGACCATCTTGGAAGGGATATTTGGAAAACAAGATGAGATGAGGGGACACATTCTAGAGGTGGAGTTGCTCACATTGGATCCAAAAAGCTTCAAGAATATCCAAGATTTCTTTACAAAATTCAAGGATTTACTGTCGCAACTCAAAGCTTGTGGGGTTGATAAATCGAAGGAGGAGAAACAAATGGTTCTCACCATTCTCTCCAAGATTGGTCCTAAATTCTATGTATTTGTATCTATATTCCATAATGTCAGATTCACCTCTTGAGCCACCTGGAAGATGCCTTCTCTTGAGGACTTTATCGAATCCCTGACACAAGAGCAAACTAAGATCATCAACATGGGCACAATCAAAGGCCCAAGAGCGCATGCACTCACTATGCATGATAGAAGCCACAAATATCAGAAATATAAAGATAAAGATAATAGGAAATATCATGCACATACGAAGAAGGAACGGTACACAAAACCCTTCATCGATGCCTCTAGATCCAAAGGAGAAAAGGGAAGAAAAGGAGAGAAATGCACATACTGTCAAAAAGGATTCCATTCGGAATCCGCATGCATGCAAAAAAAAAAATATCTGATGTCTCAAATACTTCAGAAAAAAAACCTTGGAGATCGCATCCCTGAGGGTGCAAACAAGAAGACGCCAGAAGATGTGAATTCCAAGAAAGGCAATTCTAGCCATGCCTTGATTGCCATCAAATCCTCTCTCGATGCTTGGATTGTAGATTCAGGAGAATCACATCACATGGATGCCTCAGAAGCAGTCTATTCTTCATTAGATGCATGAAAAGGTCCTCCTATTCTGATGGGGGACAACTATTATGTCGAAGTCACTGGCAAAGGAAGGATTGACCTCACCAATGGAAGCTTTGAGAATGTGATGCATGTTCCCAAAATTTATGTCAACCTTCTCTTTGTATATCAGATGAAAAATTCTGGCACCAGAAAGAAATTCATATCCACACCAAATGTCGTGGACATCTATGACATGCAAACCAACTCCAGGGTTGCTACCAGTGAGGTAAATCATCAGCCTACATTGTATACATTTTCTGAATTCATTGAACATGATTCTTATTTACTTCTTACTCATACTAATGAAAGTAGTAGGATATGGCATGAAAGGTTTGGACATTTGAATTTCATATACATGCAACAACTTAGCAAGCACAGATTAGTTGATGGTCTACCAGACATCCATTTCTCCAAGGGAGTATGTGAGGGATGTGTTCTCAGGAAACACCCTCAAGAGAAATTCGACAAAGGAAAGTCTCAGCGAGCTTCCACACCTTTAGATATGATCCACAGTGACCTTATGGGTCCTTTTATGCATCCATCCATCAGCAAAGCAAGGTTTGTTCTCATTTTTGTTGATGTTTTCTCACGTTTTACTTGGATCTACTTTCTCAAGAAAAATACGAGGTCTTTCAACACCTCAAAGATTTCAAACCCTTGGTTGAGACACAGTCCGGAAAGAAGATCAAATTCCTCTAAACTAATAATGGGGGAGAGTATGTGAATCATGAGATCCACAATCTTTCCCATGAGGTAGGGATTCAGTTGAAGCATACAGTTCCCTATACTCCACAACAAAATGGGGTTGTTGAGCAGAAAAACTGATCTCTAAAGGAGATGGTATCTTGCATGTTGCATGCAAAGTCACTACCACAGAGACTATGGGCCAAAGCACTTAAATGTGCAACATACATCCAAAACATATCTCCCCATAGATCTATCAAGGATAAGACCCCCTACGAGCCTTGGAGCAACCTCAAACCAGAAGTGACCCACTTTTGCATTTTTGGTTCTCATGCATGGGCCCAGATTCCCTCTAAAAAGAGGAAGGCACTTGATCCACAGATATCTTCTTATTGATCTTTCCTCAGACTGGCTCATCATTGAGCATAGTGTCCAATTCAAGGAAAGTGTCTCGCATGTACCTCAACAGTCACATGAAGACACCTTCATTCTTCCACCTATCTGAGATGATGAGCATGCACATGCCGACTCTTCTTCAGATGATAATTTTGATTCAGAGGACTTAGACGATTCTAATTCAGATTTAGATTCAGTACATTCAGATGCAGATTCAGAGCATCCAGATGCAGTTGTAGAGCCAGAGCAGAGGCCCAAGTGGGCATAGACTACTCTTCAGGATGCAAGGGATCTCGTCGGTGATCCAACCGATACTAGAAGGACTCGATTTGATTTTGAGGAGCCTCTTGTTGCACTCACTGCCACTAAACCATTTCCTTTGAGGCATATTTTCTTGGTTCAGTCTTCAGATCCACAGTCTTATGGTGAGGCTGCTAGAAATCCCTTTTGGGAATCCACCATGCAGGAGGAGTACAACTCCCTCCTAGAGAACCAAGCTTGGGATCTGGTTCCCCTTCCTTCTGGGAGGAAACTTGTTAGATGCAGATGGTTCTACAGGACCAAGAGCGTAACGGATGGATAAATCAGAAGATACAAATCCATGCTTGTCTCCAAAGGCTTTCAATAGGTTCATGGTATTGACTATGACAAGACCTTCGCTCTAATAGAGAAGATGGATTCCATATGATTGACACTTTCCATTGCAACAACCAAGGAATGGGAAGTCCATCAGATGGACGTGAATAATGCATTTCTTCACAGTGATCTCTCTGAGGAGATCTACATGGAGAAGCCACAAGGATTTATGCAGGACTCATCTTTGGTCTGTCAACTGAAGAAGTCACTTTATGGCCTCAAGCATGCTCCGAGAGAATGGTATGCCAAGATGAACTCCTACATGTTGTCATGAAACTTTGTACATTGTAAATCAGACCCAAATGTATACATGCTCAGGATGGTTGATTCACTTCTACTTTTAGTTCTGTATGTCGATGATTTGTTGATCATCGATTGCTCGACTTCAATGATTGTTGCAGTCAAGAGGATTCTTCATGACAGGTTTTTGATGACGGACATGGGTCCACTACACTTCTTCCTTGGACTTGAGATCAGTAAGGATGCATTAGGAATCAAGTTGTCTCAAGCCAAGTATGCACAAGATCTCCTTGAGAGATTTCACATGACAGATTGCAATTCTACTCTGACTCCTTTCCTATCAGGATTCAAACTTGAGGATGGCGAGGAGACTCCACTGGTTGAAAGCACACTGTACAAAAACTAGTGGGGAGCTTGTTGTATCTTACACACTCTAGAATAGACCTCTCATATGCAGTTGGCGTAGTTTCTAGGTTCATGCAGGAGTCGCATGAGCTACATTGGAAAGGTGCAAATCATATCCTTTGATATGTACAGGGCACCATCACCTTTGGGATTCATTATGAAACAAACTCTACATTAGATCTCATTGGGTTTACTAATTATGATTGGGCTGATGATAACATTGATCGCAAGTCCACATCTGGTTACTCACTCAGTCTTGGTTCTGGGCCTATCTGTTGGTCGAGCAAGAAGAAAGTTGCCATTTCTTTATCTTCAGCTGAGGCAGAGTACAGAGGGCTAGTTAACATAACCATTTAGGCTATGTGGCTACAACATTTTCTCACTGAGTAGGGCATTCAGTTTCATCGGTCGACCGTCATCTGGTGTGACAACTAGAGCACTCTAAAGTTTGGCAGAGTTCCAGTTTAGAGGCAGTGGATGAATCACATTGAGATCCACATGCACTACATCTGGGACTTAGTACATGAAGGGATCATCGACTTACAGTTCTGTCCTTCAGCAGAACAGATGACATACATTTTCACCAAGACCTTCAATGAGAAGAAATTTTATTCTCTGGGAGGTCATCTTGGAGTGAAGGACGCAGTTGCCTAGAAACTATAGTTCTTATTTTTACATACATTGTACCTTGAGGGAGGGGTTTTCCCATGAGGTTTTCCCTCTTTCCTCACTTCATTTTTAGTGTATCTTTTGTACTTGGGTACCTAACATGGCCTCGTCACCGGGACCCAATCTTTATTTTCACCATAGTGATGTTTAGGGGGGTTGTTGGAGTTACTTCACACACACCTAGGATTTATTTTTCCTAAGGTTATTACTTGTTTATTATTCATAATTAGTCATTATCCAGTCTCCTATATTTTAGGGGAGAATATTCCACCTGGAGAATATTCTCTTTCAGTTGACACTTCAGTTTGACTAGTTGAGTTGAGTTTAGATGTTGCATTGGGATCATCACCATGCAACATTGAGATCATCACCATGATAATTCGACCTTGCCTTGGTATCATCACCAGAGTGGCACATTATCCTTTATTCCCTGAGTTAAATCCTCACTACTCTCTTTTCAGTCATTTAACTGAAGATTAGTTGACTAGTTAACTCAACTAGGTGGCAGTTCACTTTCGTAATTGCCTGAGAGACTAGAATAGGTGGCAGTTCACTCCCGTAACTGCTGCTGTGTGTCCAGACCACTCTAGACCACCACTATGGTGCATTGGTTCACCTCAAGTCGAACTCATTGAGTTATACATAGTATATCATGTGTAAATTATTCATTATTCACAACAGTTAATGAGAATTCTTCCATTCTTTCTCTCCTTCTTCTTCTTTATCTTATTCTCTCTGCAAATGTGTGTATCATTGTTTATCTAGATCTATTATGTGTAGGTTCAACACATTTAAAAAGGATTGTAGTCCATAATAAAAATAAAATTGTACATGCATCTTGTGTTCTTTGTGTTCCTTGTGGTGATGACTTATTGATGATATATGTTGTTGATGTACGTTAACATTTAATTGGTTATAAATGATAGCATAAAGTAATGAGTAAATGGTGATTGCTAACTAAGGAGTTTTGTAAAGGGGAATTTTTAAAAATATCCCTACACTGGTTCACCCCCCCTCTTAGTGTGGTCAGTGTGTCCAAAAAATAGGTCATTGAGTTGGTAGTTGCACACATTGAAAGGGGGAGAAAATTGTAGTCTCACATATTGCAAGGGGGAGAAACTTATAGTTGTTCACATTGCAAGATGGCGTATCTTGTAGTTGTGCACATTGAAGGGGGGAGAAGATTTTAGTTGCACATATTGAAATGAAGTAGCTTAGCATGAAGGCTATTGTTTTAGTAGTCACCTTTTAGAACAAAGAAGAAGTTTCATTGTGCATATGTTGTCATTGATGTAAAAAATGTAATGTACATGGTGCATAGTCATTATGGCGCACAAGAAAGTACGGCGCACAGGAAAAGGTAGTGCATAAGTTGTCATCTATTTCAAGGATGTAATGTACATGGTGCATAGTTATTATGGCACACAAGACAGTATGGTGAAAAGGAAGAAGAAGTGTGTGAAAGGTAAATAGAAATGCAGAGGAAGACAAGAAGGTGCAGAGATGACCACAGGAATGTATGAAGTGAAATCGAAGAAAACATAGTTCAAAAATCCTTGCAGGCATCGATGAACAATGACCCTTGGATCGAGACAAAGTTAGTGCAACATAATGTGTGGAAGTTGTGTATATGAAAATATGCAGAGCACCTTGAGAAGTGCAACAAATGGCACAAAGGAGTGTGATGAGATGAAGTCCATGTAACATGTGACAAAGTGAAATGTGACGTAATGAGTGGAAGTTTGGAAGTCAAGAGAGCGAGTTTGCAGGGGACCCTGACAGTTTGATGGGACAATTGGGTGAGTGTTCTGCAAGGAAAGTGAAACAAGAAGAAGATTTGTGACTTGAGTCTTGCACTCCCATTTTATTTTCACGTTGAGTAATCTAGAATGTAAATTGTTGTGTCAATTTTGAGGAAATTAGCTAGAGCTTATTTGTTGGAATATTTGGTATGTTTGATTTAGTCAAAGAATGTCCAACCATAACTAAACAATAAATGTTCTTAATTTAAACAGAAGGTTGTCCACATATAACTACCTGAACTTTGATCTAGTCAAGATTTGTCCACAATATAATTGTCATGCATCTACATACTTTATTTAGATAGAAGTGTAAATAACAGGACTTTGATATGGTCAAAGTATGTCCATAATGTAACTGTTATGTGTCCACATACATGAAGGAGAACTCAATAAAAAACATCACAAATAGGGATGCACTTTGTTTTATTTAGTGCACTGACTAGAAGAGGGAAAAATGTCATGTAATTGTTCAAAAGAATTGAACTGGAGATTTATTAGTTGTTTTTAATTGTAGAGAAAGTATTGAAAAGATCCAGTTCTGTAAGATTTAAAAAAAATAAAAATTGAGGGTGGAATGTGGTGCGGGGGTGAGTTGAAGTTGACTGAGGATTGGTGTCCTCATTTGCAATAGGTTGGTTCCTGAGAGGATTGATGCCATCATTATCTGCGATAGGTTGGTGCCTGAGAGGATTGGTGTCTTCATTTGTGATAGGTTGGTTCCTGAGAGGATTAGTTTCCTCATTATCTATGAAGGGTGGGTTCCTTTCAAGCTCAAAAATTACAAATTTTAAGTTGGTGCTTGCATAAGAACATAAAGAAAGATGTTCAATCGTTTTCTCCTGCATTGGGTTTCCATGTAAAAAATTTGGTGTACAGTGTTTTCTGTGTTGTTTTGATTTATGCATGCATTGGTGATTAAATAAGCACTTATAAATAACTTTAAATCGATATACGGAAATAAATTATTGAAAATTGATACAATACTGATTCATCCCCCCTCTCAGTATTGTTGTGAGTTTTCAACACGTTATACGCGAGTAATGCCATTTTAGGAAAAAATATATCAATTATAGTTTCTAAAGTAACACAAATATCACCATTGCATGTTTCCATATAATGGTCCATACCTCCCCGCTGCTCGGATTCATTCATAGATTCATGTAGGTCTCTTAAATTTCTAATAGCATTAAATTCATTTTCAGAAATAGTTTCAAAACTGATTTACACACCATCAACTGCAGTTTGTTCAAGTAATTCCTCAATGGGTTTCTTTGTTGTTGATCTCCTAATGTAGGTTTTAAGAGTGTTTGTTTGGTCATTGGGTCAATATAAATCAATAATTTTTTGCAGTGTGCCTGGAAAAATAAACTTAATCTTCTTTTTTTACTTTCTTCAAGAGAATGATGTAATTTTTTAGTCAATATATGAGGGACATCTACTACCCTATCTTCAACCCAATAAATGACTATCCTCATGCAATCACCGGAAATATCATTCTTTTGATGATTCATAATTGTCCTAAGGAAAATTTGAATCAAATACTTGTATAGTCCCTGGGGAACATCTAGCATTCTTAAACCATTCCTATGAACACATACCTTTTTCCCACATATTTTACTAGCCATATCCATCTTTTCTACCTTGGGGTTTTTTTTGGAGTTAAATGTTTCTCCCCCTCTGTGTGGAAATTTTGTTTCTCTTGCAAGCAAATCAACGTCTAGGTAAACACTCTAGCCAAACAGTTTCAATTCCATAGTTGTGTCATCATAATTAGATATGGCCATATCTATCTCATCATTTTCGAAATGAAGGGTCCAAACATAAAGCTAAAAACTTCTTCTCTTCTAAGGATATTTAGCATACCTTTTGGAAAATTCGTTGTGTCTCTCCATGCTTCAACACACTCCTAGAATTTTTTGTTGGAGTACTAAGATGGGGGGTGAATCAGTAATAGTGATTTTTAATCTTTTTTTAACCACAATATATATAAGGGTTGTTAAATTTATGATCAATTTACGAATATCATTCAATAAGTGTAGAATAAATAAACCATGAACAATGAGTAATCATACACATGCATACATAGTACACCAATATTTTTACGTGGAAACCCAATGCGGGAGAAAAACGCAAAAAACAATTATTATATGTCTTTATTAAGTACATTCATTGGAAGCAACAACTTCCTTTGTTCTCCATATCTAACTAGAAGGAGGCTCCAACCCCCTAAATTCTCAGGCTACAATCTCAGGGAAAATTCAACTCCCCAATTCTCTGGATCCAACCAGAAGGAGGCTACAACCCCCTATGTTCTCTTACTACAATCAGAAGGTGGATAAAACCACCTATCCTTTCCCTGTTCAACCAACTTGAATTATAAATGCCAAATGTAGACAACCTCTCATTGTCATTGAATTAACGTTGTCATTGTCACAACTATCGCTGAAAACCTGTCATAACTTGTACCAATACTCTTCAAATATTTTCTACAGATCCATGACCTATCTATCCTACAACACATGAATGTCTATGGCTCTCTTTCATGCAACTAGTAGATGTCCTCAACTCTCTTCTATGCAACTCGCAAGCTACTATAAAACTCTCCCAGTTTCATTGTCACTGTCTTAGTTTCTGTCAAACTGTTACTGTAAAATATGATACTAAGAACCTATCACTGTAATCTATCAACTAACCATATCTTATGTCATAGAAACTCATATAAATGACTCAAGTATGTCTAGCAAAAACCATGTACTAGGATCACAAGTATGTCTCACTGATCATGTGTCATATAGGAAACCCTCACATCAACCATACATCAAACTATCATTTTTATACAATCACAACCTATATTGATAGCAATATGTGTCAGCCATGAACCCTCAAACATGCTCCAAATAACACAATATATTTCTTTAAAATATTTCCAATGAAGTATCCCAACAACAAACAACCGATACAGTAGCAATGTCTCTATGTAGAACTGTCTTATACAGAATATACCTTACAACTAATAGTCCCTCAAGGGAAGAAGATCAATCTCACATGTGTTGGAGTTACTTCACACACACCTAGGATTTCTTTTTCCTAAGGATTTTATTTTTTTATTAGTCATAATTAGTCATTATCCAATATCCTATATTTTAGGAGAGAATATTCCACTTGGAGAATATTCTCTTTCAGTTCACACTTCAGTTTGACTAGTTGAGTTGAGTTTAGATGTTGCATTGGGATCATCACCATGCAA
>JZKD02S0266966.1:73087-101370 GCA_000966675.3 Picea glauca | reverse complement strand
TGAGGGCTTTCACCATAAGGGGACCACTTTGGAGTTCATCCATATTTACTTCTTATCAACCATGACAAAACAATAATGAGTCATATTTACATCAAACACTATTGGGTAAATTACCCAAAACTTTGTGCTATGGGTCTTTCTTCAAGGGTTGACATCAATGACAACCAACCTTAATCAACAAAAATATCATAAATCTAGACATAAATATAAGCAGAAATCTCATGCACATACGAAGAAGGAAGGTTACACAAAACCCTTCACCGATGCCTCCGGATCCAAAGGAGAAAAGGGAAGTAAATGAGAGAAATGCAC
Source organism: Picea glauca (assembly GCA_000966675.3). NCBI lineage: Eukaryota > Viridiplantae > Streptophyta > Pinopsida > Pinales > Pinaceae > Picea > Picea glauca. The sequence goes on along the minus strand of JZKD02S0266966.1, from coordinate 101,058 downwards.
ATACTGTCACAAAGGATTCCATTAGGAATCTACACGCATGCAAAAAAAAATAGATCTGATGTCTTAGATACTTCAGCAAAACAACCTTGAAGATCGCATCCCCGAGGGTGCAGAGAAGAAGAAGCCAAAAGATCTGAATTCCAAGAAAGGCAATTCTAGCCATGCCTTGATTGCAATCAACTCCTCTCTGGATGCTTGGATCGTAGATTCAGGAGCATCACATCCCATGGCTACCTTATAAGTAGACTATTCTTCTTTGGATGCATGAAAAGGTCCTCCTATTTTGATGGGGGAAAACTCTTATGTTGAGGTCACCGGCAAAGGAAGGACTGAACTCACCAACAGAAGCTTCGAGAACGTGCTGCATGTTCCCAAGATTTTTGTCAACCTTCTCTCCGTGTATCAGATGATGAATTCCAGTACTGAAAAGAAACTCGTATTCACACCAAATTACGTGGACATATACGACATGCAAACCAACTCTAGGGTTGCTACCGGTGAGACAAATCATCAGTCTAGATTGTATACATTTTCTGAATTCATTGAACCTGATTCTACTTTACTGCTTACTCATGCTGATGAAAGTAGTAGGATATGGCATGAAAGGTTTAGACATTTGAATTTTAGATACATGCAATAGCTTAGAAAGAATAGATTAGTTGATGGTCTACCAAACATCCATTTCCCCAAGGGAGTATGTGAGGGATGTGTTCTCGGAAAACACCCTAAAGATAAATTCATCAAAGGAAAGTCTCAGTGATGTAGGAGCATCATAAGTAGTCAAGTGAGCATGGAGGCGAAAGACAGTTGGAAAGCGCAACACGCATTTCTCACGTTTTGAAAGTTTAAAGGAGCGGGTGTTAATGTAATAGCTAGAAAGCGTACTTTGCATTTATATCTTGGAGGTTGTGAACAGATCTTGAGTGATTGCTCTCATCTGTAGAAAGTTAAGGCATTTAATCCCTATTAATGAAAGTAGGTAGATTTAAATTATAGATTAGACAGTTTAGAGAGCAAGAGGGAAAATGGATATAGACACCCTCATCTTTGTATTATGACATTCATTAGATCATTGTAACATTATCATTAGCATAGAGAAGAAGAAGAAGAGAGCTGTAGCAAAGAGCATAGAGAAGAACCCATGTACAGGATCTTTGAATTAATATATGGAGCTTTGAATCAGATTTCATGGTGTTATGATGTTTTCTGTGTATACATGGTGAATGGTATGATTACAGTGGTTTTATTCTCTCTGTTATGCATTTGTTGTGATGCTATGTTGTGTATGTAGGATTTCATGTTAAATGTTTGAAGTCTGAGAGAGAGAGAGAATGAGTTTCAATTGTTTCTCTTTTTGAGTGAGAGTTCCTGCAAGGAGTGTAGTGAAATGTCCGCAAGGAGTGCGTTGACGAAGGTTTAGAGTTTATCTCTGAAATCTTAGGAGGGATACCGTTGTTCTCATTCCAACATAAGTGAAAGTGAAGAACAGAAGCCGTGCAAGGTGTGCACAGGATGGTTGAAATCTCAGAACTTATCAACCATAGGCGAGAGTTGAAGGACTGTTGTTGCCGAGTGCACAGAGTCGAAAGGTTAAATACCCAGGATTATTTGAATGATTGCCGCAAGGAGTGAATGCATGGGTCCTTTTGAGACTCGAGTTTGCAAGAGAAATCTCAAAATGGATAACACCTTTGAACACTTCAAAGGAGGACGGAGATTGAAATACTTCAAAAGGGAGACGAGGGCCAAAGTCATCCAACAGAAGTAAAATTCAGAAGGGGGAACATTGGCTCATTTCACAGGAGCAACGAGTGGTCGAAATTCTCTGTGGAGAATTCACAAAACCACGAGGGTCATAGGATCCAGAGAAGTTGCAGGGTGATTAGAGGTAGGCGAAATCATCACTCTAGGACCCAGAATCAACGTGGATCGTTGATCGTGATTTTCACAATCCGTCATATCATTTTGGCATTTCGGAGATCCTGACGACAAGGAGTTGAGTGCAGTGAAACGAAAGTCCCAAAGTCGCGAGTTGTGATAGGAATTGGCATGGAGTTTCAGGATTTCGGCACTTCGGGTGTTGGGAAACGGAGAAGGCAGTGCTTTGGGATCGAAAGTCCCGAAAGCTGGGAAGAGTGACAGTTGGCAGGAGTCCGTGTTAGATGTAAAAGATAGCAAAGAAGACAGGTGGCGTACTTGTCGCCAGGCGGAGTCAAACTTCGTTGACTGTTTCAAGGTTTTGCAGGTTGGAGAGCCAGAAGCATTGCATTAGGATTCACAAAGTTGTGAAGTCTGAAACCTTGATGAAGTGAAAATTCCATTGGAAATCCATCCTTTGCTGAACACATCGGAATTCGGCAATTCGGGTTTCAGAGGTTGTAGAGATAGGAACTCTTGACAACAGGGATCGCGGAATCGCGAAACCCGAAGCTCTGGTTCGGCAAAGGGCATGATCCTACTGGGATCAGGAGACTGAGTGGTGCTTTGTGGTTGATCACATGGGGCATACTCATAAGGACCTGTGGATACACTATCGAGTGTGTGAGGGATTCCCTGTGGGGAAAACCAAAGAGTCAATCAGACTTAGGAGGGAAGATTTAGAATGATCCTGCTTGGACCTCGACCTGAGGGTTTGGGGGTCTGCACCAAAGTGTCATCAGAGCCCATAAAAAGTCTTTTATTTATGTAGCAGAGAAGAGAAGAACATTCGCAGCCATGCCACCGAGAAGAAGAGATAAACCAATGCCAATGGCTGATTCAACAATGGAAAGAGAAATGCACGAACTACATGCTACGCTTGATGCCATGGAGACAACACAAAGACGCATAGTTGACGCTAGGGATATCAGCAAGGCTGACAGTGAAAATGAAGTTGGACACGAAGGAGAAGAAGTCGCAATCGAAGATGATGCATATGAATGCCTATTCAGGGCTGTTGCAAGGATAGGTGCCAGGGAAAAAATGGAGATTCCCATGTATGAGGGGAACCTAGATGTTGAAGAGCTTCTAGACTAGATTAGGGCTCTGGATAAATACTTCGACTACGAGGATGTCAAGGAAGACAGGAAGGTCAAACATGCCATCACTAGACTTAAAGGGCATGCAACAGTATGGTGGGATGAACTGTAGGCTGACAGACGCTGCAAAGGCAAGCATAAAATCAAAAGCTGGGATATAATGGTTGTGAATATGAAATCCAAATTCATACCCAAGGATTATCAAATTAATCTATTTCGGAGGATGCAGAATTTGAGACAGAAGCTAATGTCAATGAAAGAATACACTGAAGAGTTCTACAAGATAAACATCAGAGAAGGTCATTGGGAAAACGATGATGAAAAGGTGTCCAGTTACATGAATGGTCTACGATATGAAATTCAAGATGAGATGAGAATGATGATCATTCGGAATGTAGAAGATGTTTATCATATGGCTCTGAAAGCTGAAGAGAAGCTGAGCCGAAAGCAAGGTCAAAGAGGCCGAGGTAGAAGTCAAGCCAGAGGCAAAACAATTTCCCAAGACAGAACTTAGAAATCTAAAGAAGAGGGGAAGAAACCTCAAACCCAAACTGAGAGAGGGGGAAGCTCACAGAGAGGAAAATATGCCGATAGAAATACTTTTCCTCGAGCTAGACGAAGAGGAAGAGGCTGAGGAAGTGAAGTGGAATGCCTTGTTTGTGGGAAAAATGGACATAAATTTTATGAGTGTCTAGATAAGAAAAAAGAAGGTGGTGAAACTCACATTGCCAAAGCACAAGGACAAAATGTTGAGGCAGAAGATGCTAAGGGCAGAACATCTTTAATGATGAGGAAAGTTCTCTTAACACTAGAGAAGGAGGTAGAGAACCAAGCCCAAAGGAATAAACTTTTTTGTACTACTTGCAAGACAAAAGACAGGGTATGTAAATTCATAGTGGATAGTGGTAGCACAGACAATCTCATTTCTACAGAGATGGTAGAAAAGCTGGAGCTAGAGACTATTGAACATCCAAGGCCATACAGAGTTTCATGGCTACAAAAAGGACATCAGAAAAATGTCACTAAACAGTGTTTAGTTGAATTTAAAATAGGAGGATATAAGGATGAAATATTGTGTGATGTCATTCCCATGGATGTTTGTCATCTTTTGCTGGGTAGACCATGGCAATATGACAGGAATGTGATTCATGATGGGAGAAAGAACACATACACCCTGGAGAAGAATGGGAGAACTCACATGTTGTTGCCGATTAAGGACAAAGAAGTAAAACCAGATGTGAGAAACACTGTACTTCTCATGAGTGGGAAGGAACTTCTTAAGGAGGTTAAGAATAAGGAAGACACACAATTTATTGTGGTCAGGAAGCCTAGAATTGTTTTGACCAGTACAAGAGTGGATGATTTACTAGAAGAAATCTAGGAGTTGCTAGAAGAGTTTGATGATATAGTAGTGGATGAACTACCTTGTTCGTTGCCACCGATCAGGAGTATAAGCCATCAAATTGATCTTATACCTGGAGCCAATTTACCAAACAAAGAAGCATATAGGTTGACGCCACAGGAGAATGAAGAAGTTAAGAGGCAAGTCTAGGATTTGATGGACAAAGGATTGGTTAGAGAGAGCTTGAGTCCATGTGCTGTTCCAATAATGCTCAACCCAAAGAAAGATGGAGGCTGGAGAATGTGTATAGACTCAAGAGTGATCAATAAGATTACCATCAGATATAGATTTCCATTACCAAGGATGGATGACTTGATGGATTGCTTCAGTGGAGCAAGCTTTTTTTCAAAGATTGATTTGAAAAGTGGGTATCATCATATTCGTATGAGAGAAGGTGATGAATGGAAGACAACATTCAAGACGAATGAGGGGTTGTATGAATGTCTTGTCATGCCATTTGGCTTAACAAATGCACCCAATACTTTCATGAGGTTGATGAATGAAGTCCTGAAGGATTTCATTGGGAATTTTGTCATCGTATATCTTGACGATATATTGATTTTCAGCAAGACAAAAGTAGAGCACTTGAAGCATTTAGCTGCAGTAATAAGGAGATTACAGCAAGAGAAATTGTTGATAAATATGAAGAAATCATCATTTATGAGGACATAACTCATTTACTTGGGTTTCATTATCTCTGCAAATGAGCTGAAAATGGATCTGGATAAGGTAGAGGCAATTAAGAATTGGCCATCACCGAAAAGTGTGTTTGAAGTTCGAAGCTTCCATGGTTTGGCCAGTTTCTACAGGAAATTCATCTAAAATTTCAGTGGAATTAGCACACCGATGATGGACACGGTGAAGAAAAGACACAAGTCTTTTCATTGGATAGAAGAAGTAGAGAAGAGCTTCAACCTACTGAAGAAAAAGATCACGGAGCAACCAATTTTTGTTTTGCCAGACTTTAACAAGACGTTCTAGGTTAAGTGTGACGCTAGTGGGTTTGCAATAGGAGCGGTCTTGAGCCAAGATGATAGGCCGGTCGCATACTTCAGTGAGAAATTGAATGAAGCGAAGATTAAATACTCAACATATGACAAGGAATTCTATGCAGTCATACAAGCGTTGAAGAAATGGAGACATTATTTGGTTCCTAAGGAGTTTGTTTTGTACAACGATAATCATGCTTTGCAATTCATGACTCAATAGGAAAAGTTGAACTAAAAACATGCTAAATGGGTTGAATACAAGTAGAATTTTACTTTTGTGATTAAGCATATTTCTGGAACTGCTAACAAATTTGTTGATGCTTTGAGCAGGAAATGTTTGTTTATGCAGGAATTCAAAGTCAAAACTTTGGGTTTTGATAACCTCAAAGAGATGTATAGGGATGATCCAGATTTTAAGGAAGCGTATGAGACGTCTGAGAATCCAATTCTCAGGGACAAAACCCAATGGATTGAATACATGATCCAGGACAGATTATTGTTCAGGGGAAATAAGCTATGTATTCCAAAATTCTCCATGAGGGAGAATCTGCTGAAGGAAAAACACAGTGGAGGATTGGCCGGACATTTTGTTCATGAAAAAACGCTCTCAAAGTTGAATGACGCATATTTTTGGCCAGGGATGAGGACAGATGTTAAGAAATTTGGGGACAGATGTAGGATTTGTCATCACACAAAGGGGAAAAGGAAGAACACAGGGTTATACCAGCCGTTACCCATACCTGAGAAGCCGTGGGATGCAGTGAGCATGGATTTCATGTTGGGACTTCCAAGGACACAAAGAGGATGTGATTCAATATTTGTGGTGGTAGATAGATTTTCAAAGATGGCACATTTCATACCATGCCAAAAAACTAGTGACGCAACTCATATTGTGAACCTATTCTTCAAAGAAGTCATCAGACTTCACGGCTTGTTGAGGAGTATAGTTTCAGATCGAGATACCAAGTTCGTGGGAAATTTCTGGAGGACTTTATGGAAGAAGCTGGGGACAAGTTTTTCTTTTAGCTCAGCTTATCATCCTCAGATGGATGGACAGACAAAAGTTGTAGACAGAAGCTTGGGAGATTTACTGAGGAGCCTAGTGACTGAACACCACAGTCAGTGGGATCACATTCTGCCATAAGCAGAATTTTCTTATAATGATTCGATCAATAGAAGCAAAAGGTAGAGTCCATTCCAAATTGTATATGGAATGCAGCCAAGGGGAGTTTCTGAATTGAGAGATTCGAAACAAGCCGAATTCAGGAGTTCTAGTGTAGAGGACTTTGCAGAAGCAATGAAGGAGCTTCACAACCGAGTTAAGGAGCGATTGTAGAGTTCAAGTCAAGGATATAAGCGAAGAGTATATCAACACAGGTGAGAGCATCAATTTGAAGTTGGTGATCTGATTCTTTCACATTTGAGGAAGGAGAGGTTCCCAAGGGGAACATATAACAAAATGAAGATGAAAACGATTGGACCATGCAAGGTCATGAAGAAATTTGGGGCAAATGCATATGAGATTGAATTACCCAATGGGATCGGAATTTCACTGATATTCAATGTTGCAGATTTGTACCCTTATAGAGCTAGAGAAGCAGGAGCAGAGGATGAACAGACAGAGGTTCAATGGACTGAGCAAATGCCTGTAGCTGAAAAGCCACATATAGAAAGCATAATTGACAAGAGAGTCAGTAAAAAGACCAGGAGGAAGGAGTATTTTGAATACTTGGTCAAGTGGAAAGGACATCCAGTTGAAGATACTAGCTAGGAAGATGAAGCAGAAATTCAGAAGCATGGAAAGACCGTGCAAGAGCTCATGAACATCAATTCATGAAAATTTTCAAGCGAGGGAGTATGATGTAGGAGCATCGTAAGCAGTCAAGTGAGCATGGAGGCGAAAGACATATGGAAATCACAACACGCATTTCTCACATTTTGAAATGTTTTGAAAGTTTAAAGGAGCGGTTGTTAATGTAATAGCTAGAAAGCATACTTTGCATTTATATCTTGGAGGTTGTAAACAGATCTTGAGCGATTGATCTCATCTGTAGAAAGTTAAGGCATTTAAGCCTTATTAATGAAAGTAGGTAGATTTAAATTATAGATTAGACAGTTTAGAGAGTAGGAGGGAAAACAGATATAGACACCCTCGTCTTTGTATTATGACATTCATTAGATCATTGTAACATTATCATTAGCATAGAGCAGAAGAAGAAGAGAGTTGTAGCAGAGAGCATAGAGAAGAACCCATGTATAGGAGCTTTGAATTAATATATGGACCCTTGAATCAGATTTGATGGTGTTATGATGCTTTCTGTGTATACATGGTGAATGGTATGCTTACAGTGGTTTTATTCTCTTTGTTATGCATTTGTTGTGATGCTATGTTGTGTATGTAGGATTTCATGTTAAATGTTTGAAGTCTGAGAGAGAGAGAGAATGAGTTTCAATTGTTTCTCTTCCTGAGTGAGAGTTCCTACAAGGATTGCAGTGAAACGTCCGCAAGGAGTGCGTTGATGAAGGTTTAGAGTTTATCTCTGAAAGTGCAAGAGGGATACCGTTGTCCTCATTCCAACAGAAGTGCAAGTGAAGCACATAAGCCATGCAAGGTGTGCGTAGGCTAGTTGAAATATTAGAACTTATCAACCATAGGGGAGAGTTGAAGGACTGTTGTTGTCGAGTGCACAGAGTCAAAAGGTTAAATACCCAGGAGTATTTGAACGATTGCCACAAGGAGTGCGTGTAGGGGTCCTTTTGAGACTCGAGTTTGCAAGAGAAAGCTCAGAAGGGATAACACCTTTGAACACTTCAAAGGAGGACGAGGATTGAAATACTTCAAAAGGGAGATGAGGGCCAAAGTCATCCAGCAGAAGTAAAATTTAGAAGGGGGAGAATTGGCTCATTTCGCAGGAGCAACAAGCGGTCAAAATTCTCTATGGAGAATTCACGAAACCACGAGGGTCATAGGATCTAGAGAAGTTGCAGGGTGATTAGAGGCAGGCGAACTCATCACTCTAGGACCCAGAATCAACGTGGACCATTGATCGTGCTTTTCACAAGCCATCAAATCATTTCGGCATTTTGAAGATCCTGACGACAAGGAGGTGAGTGCAGTGAAACAAAATTCCCGAAGTCACGAGTTGCGACAGGAATTGGCGTGGAGTTTCATGATTTATGCACTTTGGGTGTCAAGAAATGGAGGAGGCAGTGCTTTGGGATTGAAAGTCTTGAAAGCCAGGAAGGGTGATAGGTGGCAGGAGTCCGTGTTAGAGGTAAAAGACAATGGAGAAGACAGGTGGCATACTTTTCACCAGGCGGAGTCAAACTTCATTAACTGTTTCGGGGTTTCATAGGTTGGAGAGTCGAAAGCATTGCATCAAGATTCACAAAGTTGCGAAGTCTGAAACCCCGATGAAGTGAAAATTCCATTGGAAATCCAACCTTTTTTGAACACATCAGAATTCGGCAATTCGGGTTTCGAAGGTTGTAGAGATAGGAACTCTCGACAACAGGGATTGCGGAATTGCGAAACCCGAAGCCCCGGTTCGGCGAAGGGTGCGATCCTACGGGGATCGGGAAACTGAGTGGTGCTTTGTGGTTGATCACATGGGGCATACTCATAAGGACCTATGGATACACCGTCGAGTGTGTGAGAGATTCCCTATGGGGAAAACCAAAGAGTCAATCAAACTTAGGAGGGCAGATTTAGAACGATCCTGCACGAACCTCGACTCGAGGGTTCGAGGGTCTGCACCACTCAGCGAGATTCCGCACCTTTAGATCTGATCCACAGTGACCTCATGGGTCCTTTTACACATCCATCGATCAACAAAGAGAGATTTGTTCTCATTTTTGTGGATGATTTCTCACGTTTTACTTGGATCTACTTTCTCAGGCAAAAATCCGAGGTCTTTCAACACCTCAAAGATTTCAAAGCTTTGGTTGAGACACAGTTCGGAAAGAAGATCAAAGTCCTCCGAACTGATAATGTGGGAGAGTGTGTGAATCATGAGATTCATAATATTTTCCATGAGGCAGGGATTCAGTTGCAGCATACAGTTCCCTACACTCCGTAGCAAAACGGAGTTGTCGATCGGAAGAAAAGATCTCTAAAGGAGATGGCATCTTGCATGTTGCATGCAAAGTCACTACCACAGAGACTATGGGCTGAATAAATTAACTGTGCAACATTCAATCCAAAACAGATCTCCTCATAGATCTTTCAAGGATAAGACCCCCTACGAGGCTTGGAGCGGCCTCAAATCGGAAGTGGCCCACTTTCTCATTTTTGGTTCATGTGCATGGGCCCGGATTCCCTCTGAAAAGAGGAAGGCACTTGATCTACATAGCACTGAGTGAATTTTTGTTGGATACCCCGATGGTGTGAAGGGATATCAACTTATTGATATTTCCTCGGATGAACTCATCATTGAGCGTAGTGTCCAATTCAAGGAAAGTGTCTTGCATGTACCTTAGCAGTCGCACGCAAACACCTTCACTCTTCCACCTGTCTGAGATGATGAGCATGCACATAATGACTCTTCTTCAAACGAGAGTTTTGATTCATAGGAATCAAATGATTCAGATTCAGAGTGAGTACAGTCTGATGGAGATTTAGAGCATCCATATGCAGTCGCAGAGACAGATCAGAGGCCCAAGTGAGCACAAAATACTCTTCAGTATGCAGGGGATCTCATTGGTGATCCAGCCGATACTAGGGGGACTCGATCTGATTTAGAGGAGCCTCCTATTACACTCACTACCACTGAACCATTGCCTTCCAGGCATCTTTTCTTGGTTTAGTCTTCAAATCTACAGTCTTGTGGTAAGGCTGCTGGAAATCCCTTTTGGAAATCCTCCATGCAGGAGGAGTACAATTCCCTCTTCGAGAACCAGACTTGGGATCTGGTTCCCCTTCCTTTTGGGAGGAAACTTATCAGATGCAGATGGGTCTACAGGACCAAGAGCATAGTGGATGGAAAGATTAGTAGATACAAAGCCAGGCTTGTCTCCAAAGGATTTCAGTAGGTTCATGGTATTGACTATGATGAGACCTTCGCTCCAGTAGCGAATATGGATTCCATTCAATTGGCCCTTGCCATTGCAACAACCAAGGGATGGGAATTCCATCAGATGGACGTGAAGAATGCATTTATTCATGGTGATATATCTGAGGAGATATACATGGAGCATCCCCAGGGATTTATGTAGGACTCATCTTTGGTCTATCGACTGAAGAAGTCACTTTATGGCCTCAAGCAGGCTCCGAGGGCATGGTATGCCAAGATGGAATCCTACCTATTTTCATAGAAATTTGTACATTGTAAATCAGACCTGAATGTATTCATTCTCAGGATGGCTGATTCACTACTACTTTTAGTTAAGTATGTCGATGATTTGTTGATCACCGGTTGCTCGACTTCAACAATTGTTGTAGTCAAGAGGATTCTTCATGACAAGTTTTTGATGACGGACATGGGTCCGCTACACTTCTTCCTTGGACTTGAGATCAGTCAGGATGCATCAGGCATCAAACTATCTCAAGCCAAGTATGCACGAGATCTCCTTGAGAGATTTCACATGACATACTGCAAGTCTGCTCCGACTCCTTTCCTATCAGGAGTCAAACTTGAGGATGGCGAGGAGACTCCATTGGTTGATAGCACACTGTACAACAGCTAGTGGGGAGATTTTTTTATCTCACGCACTCTAGACCAGACCTCTCATATGCAGTTGGCATAGTTTCCAGGTTCATGCAGAAGCCACATGAGCTACATTGGAAAGATGCAAAGTGTATCCTTCGATACGTACAGGGAACCATCGCCTTTTGGATTTATTATGCAGCATATTCTACATTAGATCTCATTGGGTTTACTGATTCTAACTGGGTCGGCAATAACATTGATCACAATTCCACATCTGGTTACTCACTTAGTCTTGGTTCCGGGCCTATTTGTTGGTCAAGCAAGAAGTAAGCAGCCATTGCTCTATCTTCAGCCAAGGCAGAGTACAGAGGGATAGTTAACATAACCATTTTCTCACTGAGTTGAGCATTCAATTTCATCGGGCGATCGTCATCTGGTGTGACAACCAGAGAACTCTGAAGTTCTGTAGAGATCCAGTTCAGAGGCAGCATATGAAGCACATCAAGATACACGTGCACTACATCAGAGACTTAGTACACAAGGGGATCATCGACTTACAATTATGTCCTTCAGCAGAACAGACGACAAACATTTTCACCAAGACCTTGACTAAGTAGAAATTCCATTCTCTGTGAGGTCGTCTTAGAGTGAAGAACACAGTTGCCTAGCAACTGTAGTTTTTCTTTTTACATACATTGTACCTTGGGGGGGGGGGGGGGTTCTCAAGAGGTTTTCCCTCTTTCCTCACTTTATTTTCAGTGTATCTTTTGTACTTGGGTACATAACATGGCTCCGTTGTCGGGACCCAATATTTATTTTCACCATAGTGATGTTCAGGGGGGGTGTTGGAGTTACTTCACACACACCTAGGATTTCTTTTTCCTAATGTTTTTATTTTTTTATTAGTCATAATTAGTCATTATCCAATCTCCTATATTTTAGGAGAGAATATTCTCTTTCAGTTCACACTTTAGTTTGACTAGTTGAGTTGAGTTTAGATGTTGTATTGGGATCATCACCATGCAACATTGGGATCATCACCATTCTAATTCGACCTTGCCTTGGTATCATAACCAAAGTGGCGCATTAGCCTTGATTCCTTGAGTTAACTCCTCACTACTTTCTGTTCAGTCAGTTAACTGAAGACTAGTTGACTAGTTAACTCAACTAGGTGGCAGTTCACTCCCGTAACTGCCTGAGAGACTAGAATAGGTGGAAGTTCACTCCCGTAACTACTGGTGTGTGTCTAGATCAATCTAGACCACCACTATGGTAACTTGGTTCACCTCAAGTCGAACTCATTGAGTTATACAGAGTATATCATGTGTAAATTATTCAGTATTCACAACGGTTAATGAGAATTCTTCCATTCTTTCTCTCCTTCTTCTTCCTTCTCTAATTCTCTCTGAAAATGTGTGTATTATTGTTTAGCTAGATCTATTATGTGCAGGTTCAACACATTTACAACATGGCCATACCAAATACTTACTTTGTATAAGAATATAACATACCTTTTGTTACTATAGATAGATTTATTGTATCTTCTCACTGTTATACCTTCCTATTTCCTCTTCTCATCTCTACAACTTGTTACTGATGATGGGATTGATCTTCCTTTTCTTCATCTTTGACAACAAATCCATGACCTATCTTTAGTAAAATTTCGGATGTTCGAGATTTGTACCACTGTGGCCCATGGATGTTCGCATCCTTCTATTTCTACACCTCATGGATTTCTTTAGTAAAAACCTGATTCAGTAACCACAGTCTCAACTCTTCGACTCCAACAACTTCTCTCTTCATTGAATGTCACTTCTTTAGACTCACTTCTTTAGATTTTTCAATAATACCTACCCATAACATTTCACAAAAGAGATATTTAATGTGCTCAAATTTTTCAAATGGGAGACCCTTTGTCTCTTATTTATACTCTCCAAATAACTTCCTTTAGTGGTCATATTCTAATTGTTTTACCCAACTTCCCTCTTTTAGGGATAACCCACTTTCTTGTTGCAACTAAATTTTCCTTAATTAGTCAAGTCATAAATCCTTTACCCTTAACTATCTTATTGTTACAACTACTTTATTGTTTAATTAATTTCTTTTGCAACCACTTTGACTAAGGAATCTTCTTTATGACTTTCTATAAGCTTTTGACTTCTTGTTGACCCTCTAAGGGCTTCTATATTATTATAAAGTGTTCTCCAACTTCATAAGGCCATATCTTCCAAACTGTGAGGATTTATGTGACATACCACATATCATCGAAAATGACATGACATGTTCTATACATATAGAGTAATCTCTCCTAGAAATTCATTGATCTTCATTATATTATTCCTCAACCAAACATGACTTCCTTATCCACACTTCGGGGGCTACCAGAATTGCTTCAAGGGTTGACATCAATGACAAACAACCCAATTAATCAACAATATACCCCTTTGACATTCATGGAAACACTGTGATGCAACACTGAAGTAATGGCTCTCATTCTCCCCCTATGATAATCGCTCTCCCTGGAATTATGCCTCTGTGCTTTCTCTCTATGCATTTGATTAATATCCCCCCTTTTGACATCTATGGAAAAGGGTAACTTCCCTTTGGGGATGCTCTCCCTATCTAAATTTTTCTTTGTCCTATTCATGGTGCTTCCTCGTTTAAATCTATGACATATAAGAAAAGCATGCAAAATTCATTGTGGGGCAAAAACTACTCCAAGTTTCTGGCGAATATACTCAAAATCTTCCCATGGAAGCGGTTTTGTAAAGATATCTGTAATATGATCTTTTGTCCCAACATACTCAACTCTAATGTTCTTCTCTACAACATGTTCCCATAGAAAATGAAACGTGATAGGAATGTTCTTCATCTTGGAGTGCATCATTGGATTCTTTGAGATACTGATGGTACTTGTGTTATCACAAAATATCAAAATGGGATCATCGTACTCAAATTGTATATATTTCAAAGTTTGTTTCACCCATAGGACCTGTGTACAACATGTTGGTGTTGCAATATACTCATCTTTAGTTGTAGACAATGATACTAATTATTGTTTCTTTCTTATCCAAGATACCAAACACTCACCCATGTAGAAGGCTTCTCCACTTGTACTTATTTGGCCATCAATGCAACCTGCCCAATATGAATCTGTGTAGGAAATAAGTGATATATCCTTCCCTTTTGGATACCATAATACAAACTCTTATGTACCCTTGATATATCTAAATATCATCTTTACTACCAGAACATGTGATTCCTTTGGTGTTGCTTGAAATATTGCCACCTTTCCAACTACCTGCATCAGTACATCTGGTTTAGAATTTGCCACATAAAGTAAGTTTCAAATCATTGACATGTACTGCCTCTGATTTGTATCCTTTGAATCATCATATTTATTTAACTTGCAACTGGTTTGCATAGGATTACTGATTGGTTTACAATATTCCATTATGAACCTCTTTATCATTTCTCTGATATACTTGGTTTGAGAGATAAAAAATTCCTTGGTTTTAATATATATGAAGACCCAAAAAGAAAGGTAATTCTCCAAGAAATGACATTTCAAACTCATTATGCATATCCTTTTCAAATTTCTGGCTCATCCTATCATCATCACTTCCAAAGATGATATCATCAACATAAAATTCAATCAACAAAATACTATCTTGATTTACCTTGATGTAGAGGTTTTTGTCTGCATTCTCTTTCCTGAACCCTTGTTTCTGTAAGTATTTGTCCATTATGGAATACCATGCTCTGGGGGATTGTTTGAGACCATACAAGGCCTTCTTCAACTTGAAAACATAATTTTCATTCTCTGACAATTGAAATCCTTTTGGTTTCTCAATGTAGACTTCTTCCTCTAGATACCCGTTTAGGAAAGATGATTTCGTGTCCATATAATACAATTTAATATTAATGGAGCATGCATAGGCTATGATCAATTTGATTGCTTTCATTCTATAAACTGGGGAAAACATCTCTTCAAATTCTATACCTTCAACCTAAATGTATCCTTTACATACCAATATTGCTTTGTTCCTAGTAACCTACCCACCCTCGTTCAATTTGTTTCTGAAGACCCACTTTGTACCAATCACATTCTTGTTCCTTAGTCTTCGAACTAGTTCCCAAGTGTCATTCTTCTCTATCTTTTCTAACTCTTCATCCATGGATTCGATCCAAAATTAATCCTTGGTGGCTTCTTCAAAACTGCTTGGCTCAATTGTGGATAATAGTGTTAGGTGCAGTTGTTCTAGTGAACATATTCTTCTTCTAGTTTCAACTCCTGCATATTTATTCCCGATAATATGACATGATGGATGATTCTTCTATATTCATCTTCTAGGTGTCTTTGGAGGTACTTGAAGATATTGTTTTTCTTTATCTTCTTCTGACTTCTCTTCTTCATGATCTTCCTCTTCTGCTACTTCTTATTTTAATTATTCTTTGTGAACCTTTTCCATTGAATCTTTTCCTTCTTCTTTTACCCTCTGTCCACCTATCTCATCAAACATCACATTGATTCTTTCCACAATTATGTTGATCCTTAGATTGAATCATTTGTATTCTTTCCTTGTGCTTGAGTACCCAACAAATATGCCTTTGTCAACACAAGAATCAAACTTTCCCATTCGGCCATCTTCTCTTTTGATGTAGCATTTTCTTCCAAAAACTTTGAAATGCTTCAAATTAGTTGGTCTTCCTTTCCATAGCTCATAGAGAGTTTTATCACAGTCCTTTCTGAGCATTCCTCTGTTTTAAATGTGAACTTTTGTATGCACTACCTGTACCCAAAATACATATGTAAACTTGGAATCCATTATCATAGTTCGAGCCATTTTTTGTACTGTCATGTTCTTCCTTTCGACAAATCCATTTTGTTGTGGTGTCCTAGAAACATAGAATTGACTCTTTATTATGTGATCACTATAGAAGTACATAAATTCCTTTGAATTAAAATCTCCTCCATTGTCCTATCTTAAACATTTGATTTTTGAATCTATTCCATTTTCAACCATCTCCTTATACATATTGAAGTTCTCGAATTCCTCTGACTTCTTCTTGAGAAAAACAACTGCAATCATTCTTGTATAGTCATCAACCAATAGAATAAAATACTTCTCACATTTCAACCCCTTTGTTCTAGTTGGTCCAACTAGATCAGTATGCACAATTTCAAGCGGTTTTGTTGTGGAGTGTTCCTTTGATTTGAACTTGGTCTTGTTTTTTTTTCCTTGTTGACAATGCTTGCACAATGTGTTTATTGGCTTCATGATCTGGGGAATTTCTCTGATTGCTTCCTTTTTGTTGACCTTGACAATATTATCAAAATTTATGTGACCCATTGTTCTGTTCCATAAAAAAAATTCATCTTCCTTTCCTAAAAAACACTTTTCTTTTCCAATTTCACTTAGTACGTATATGTTTCTTGGAGTTCTCATAGTTATCGCCACCACTCTTCTTGAATCTGATTTTCTTATCTCTCATTTGTGTGAATCAAACACAAGTTTGTGACCTTGGTCACACATTTGACTTACACTAAAAAGATTTTGTTTCATATCTTCCACTAGTAGAACATTTTTTTCCTTGGTATCCTTACTTTCAATCTTGACTATACCTCTTTCAATGATTATGGCTAAGTTATCGTTTCCAAAAAATACTGACCAATCTCTTTCCTTTGTCAATGTTAGAAACCTATATTTATCACCTATCATGTGCTTTGAACAACCATTGTCAACATACCAACCAAGTTTCTTGTGTTGATATTGTAGAGCGAGTGTTCATTCTCCATTGTTGTACTGGTTCTGCTTCCTTATCCATATTCTTTCAGGTTCTTATCTCTAACGTTTTTTTTTTTGTAATTCTCTTGGAGGAACTTTCATTCTACAATATTTGGGCTTGTTTCCAAAGTTGTTTCACTTGTAGAATTTTTCTTCAGTTGATATGGATTTATGAGTAGAACGATATGAAAACAAATATTTATAATATTAACACAGAGAAATAATGAATAACAATAGAGATACAATAAAACTGGACTTCTATTAAATAATAAATATGTTGAAACTGTAAAATGTAGATTGAAACAAACTTGCTAGAATGGTGGTATCTTGTCCCTAAGAAGCGATGTGACAGATACGCTCATTCTCCATAATATGAGTACAATGAGGCTTTGAAGGGATTTTTTAAAATAAACATCAATGAAAAAAACCTAGACATCCAAAAACCTAAACCTAGGAGATGAAGTGCCAAAAGTCATGTGGGCCCCATTGGGGTAAATTAGTACATCAACTTCCTGGGGTCATAAATTTTGCATACGATCTTCGTTTAGGGTGCACGATAGCTCGTTGGAAAGGTATTGATGAGGATATTAATTTAGGGGGATAAATTAGAGCCTTCAACTATCATTGAGGTGCATAATCGTTAAAAAGTTTCGTTTAGTCCCTCAAAATGGCGTTGAAAGTTCAGGAAATGAAAAACTGTGAAAAATAGTAAGTTACTAAAAATTGTTTTGAGCCAGTTGGACAGGGTGGGTGACCACCGAGATCCTCCTGGATCAATCCTCCCCCATTAGGGAGAAATGGTATCCATTTTTTTGAGTGCCCCCATCAGATGAGGAAATTTCTGTTGAATTTGGCCCTTGGAGAGCCACTTGCCTTGGTGTAGGAGTTGTCATGCTTTGACAACCCAATAAAGTTGGATCCTCTGTTGGAGAGTTCCCTTGACCTATATGTCCATGATATGATCAGTGGATTCATATTCCATGCATTCAAGGTTGATATCTCTTGGTGTCAACTATTATGCTATTTCCGAGGTGTCCAATAAAGGTGGAAAATAAGGCCGAAGGAGGTCCACATTGAATACTCAGTGCAAGACAAAGAATGAGGGAAGGTTGAGATCAAAATCATTATCATCCACAACCTTGGTGATGGTGTAGGGTCCATAATAGATTGGAAAAAGCTTCCTATGAGGCCATGCATGACATTCTTTCTGGAAGTGGAACCAAACTTTGTCTCCCACCCAAAACTAGTGTGGCACCTGATGTTGATCATGGGGTTGTTTGTACTTGGTATTGGAATTCTGTAAAATATCTTGAACTTGTTGGAATATGTGATGGATCCACTCAATGAATCGGGTGGATTTGTCAGCTCCAGTTGGAGCATGCGATGACTCTTCGTGGGTGGCTACAGGGGGTAGTGCAACATCCATGGAACCCATTGCCCAACCCCACTTGAAAGGGGTTGTGTCTAGTTGAGCTATGTATGGCTATGTTGTAGTTGTGTTGAACATAGGGAAGGAATATCATCTTAGGTGTGGGGGTTCTTGGAATTGTACATGCGCAGGATGTGCATGATCATCCTATTGACGATCTCTGTGTCGCCATCTGTTTGGGGGTGGAAGGTAGTGGACATGGTGAGCTTGGTGTCCAGTAGTGACCAGAGGATCGACCAGAATGTGTTGAGGAATCATCTATCCCGATATGAGATAATGGTTTGTGGGATCCCAAAGTGTACCCACACTCATTCAAATAAGATCTTGGCAGTGGCCTCCGTTGTGATGCTCTTCTTGTAGGTAGCCAAGATCACCATCTTGGAAAAGCGATCGACAACCACAAAAACATAGTCATTTCCCCTCTTGGTGGATGGAAGGCTCATCATGTAGTCCATTGAGATGGATTCCCAGGGCCTGTCGGGAGTAGGAAGTGGAGTGTACATGATTTTTTTATTAATGGATGGTTTAGCAATAACGCAAGCAATGCAAGACCAAATATACTTGTTGACATCCTGTCAAAGTTTCGGCCAGTATAAATGTCGTTGCAACATTGCCACTATGTTTTCCATGCTGAAGTGTCCTTCCACCTGACTGTAGTGGGATTCCCAAATCAACTTCGCTAGCTCACTTGATGGAACACATAGATGGTCCGGATGGCACAACAACCCGTCCTGAAGTGGAAATTAGTGACAAATGTGTGTTGGTTGTGGATATTGATTATCTTCCTGATTCAAAGGTTTTTTTTAGACGTTCTCGGATTCCATTCCCTAATGGGAGGGTGTGGAGGAGATTTTCGGCCCAAAACTGTCGCTAGGGGGGTCCAGGGGGGGCGACGACAATTTTTGTAGCCCCCCCCTAGCGGGAGATTCGGGGGAAATGCCCCCAAAGAGAAATTTTGGGAAAAATTGCCTTGTAAAACATTGTAATTTTGTATTCAATCTGGACTATTCATTATAAGGTCGCATATCTGACACTAGAATTTATTTTATGGATTTTTTCCCTAGAATGCAACCCTCTCTTATGAGGGAATTGTATTGAAGCTATGTATTATCGCGAATATTGTATTCTGGGAGAGGAGACTGTGAGAGAAATAAGAGGAAGTTACTGCGGGTGTGTTGTAGGTTGTATCCCTTCATTTTGTTGGATAATAATCAGGAAGGACCTAGCAGTTTCTTTGGTGGACATAGCCCACACTGCGTGAACCACGCATATATGTGTCTCTATTGTATTGTGTATCTTCTATGTTTTATTTACACATTTTTTTTAATTTATTGCTCTGCAATCCTGTTTTTCTAACAATTGATATCAAAGTGAAAGGTAACTTGCAGGAAAAGAGGGTTCCTAGTTCGAGTGGGAGAAATGTTGGAAGATGGAAATTTTAGGATTGATAAATTTAATGGCCAAACTACTAGTTATGGAAGATGCAAATGGAATATTATTTATATCATAAGGATCTATTTTTACCATTGGGAACAATAGAAAAGAATGTGATGGGCATGAAGGACAAAGAATGGGAGGTTCTTGACAAAAAGGCATCGGGAACAATACAGTTGATCCTCGCGGCGTCGATGGCTTTCAATATTTCAAAATAAAATACAATGAAGTAATTGATGGATGAATTGGATAAACTGTATGAAAAACCCTCGACATCCAACAAGGTATTTCTAATGAAGATATTATTTAATATGAAGATGTCAGAAGGTGGGTCTATTGTAGATCGTTTAAATGAATTTAATACATTACTAATCAACTAAGTTATGTAAAATTGGACATTGATGATGAGGTCACGAAACTTCTAATCTTGTGCTCATTGTCAAAAAATTGGAATGGTTTGGTAATGGTTGTAAGTAACTCTGTCTATGGTTCAAACACTCTAAAATTTGATTATGTTTTTAGTGTTAGCCTTAGCGAGGAAATGCGATGGAAAATCACAAGTGACACATCAGGTAATGTGTTAAACATGGAGAACAGGGGAAGATAAAAGGAAAGAAGAAAGGGCTCAGAGAACCGTGGGAATTCTAGGAAGGGAAAATCCAAATCCAGACTAGGAAAGATAGAGTGTTGGAATTGTGGGAAGAAAGGACATATGAAGAAAGACTACAAGGATCCAAAGAAACAAAGAGATGGAAAGCAGGAGAAAAATCAAGAAGCAAATGTAACAGATGATGTGTTACAAGATGCATTGATTCTTTCTGTAGATAATATTTATGAGTCTTGGCTAGTAGATTCAAGGGATTCCTTTCATGCCACACTCCATAGGAAAAAAATTCTATATTATGTTCAAGGTGATTTTGGACAGGTTCATTTGGGTGATGATGCACCATGCAAAATTGTTGGAATGGGAAAGGTACAAATAAAGCAAAAGAATGGAAACCAATGGTTGTTGAAAGAGGTAAGACATGTTCCAGATCTAAGGAAAAGTCTAATTTCAACTGGGCAATTGGAAAGTGAAGGTTGTATATCCATATTTATAGATAAGGCATGGAAGGTCACCAAAGGATCACTGGTGATAGCAAAAGGAGAGAAGGTAGGTACATTGTATTTATGTACTGGTAATAATAAATAGTATATCTCTTTAACTTCTACAGGAGTGGATACATCACTTTGGCATCATAGGATTAGACACATGAGTGAGAAGGGGATGTAGATACTCACAAAAGTAATTTGTTTCCATATCTTAAACAAATTGATTTGTATTTCTATGAGAATTTTGTTTATGGAAAGCATAAGAGAGTCATATTTTTCAGAGTCAGAAAAGAAAAGAAGAGTGAAAGTTTAGATCTTGTGCATAAAGATGTATGGGGACAAAATCAGGTATCATCTCTTGGTGGATCTCATTTTTATGTTGCTTTTATTGATGATGCAACTAGAAAAAGTTGGGTTTATTGCATTCAAAAAAAAAATGATGTTTTTTTATACTTTTAAGAAATGGAAAGATTTGGTTGAGAATGAGATAGGAAAAAGGTTGAAGTGTCTCAGATCAAATAATGGAGGTGAATATTGCAGCAAGATGTTTGATAATTATTGTTCATACCACGGGATTCGTAGAGAGAAGACAGTTCCGGGAACACCACAAGAAAATGGTGTGTCAAAAAGGATGAACATGACCATCATGGAGCTTGCAAGCAGTATGATATTTTGTGCAGGGTTTCCCTTATAGTTTTGGGAAGATGTTGTAGATACTTATGTTTAATTGATAAACAAAGGAGCTTCAATTTATTTGGATGGTGGCATTCTAGAGGAGGAATGGATAGGTAAAAAGGTAAACTATTATTTTTTGAAGACTTTTGGTTGTGAAGCATTTGTCCATATTGATAAAGAAAATAGAACAAAGCTTGAGGAAAAATCCAAGAAGTGTACCTTTATTGGATACGGTGTTAATAATTTTGTTTATCGCTTATGGGATTATGAAAATCCTTAAATTATTATGAGTATATATGTCATATTCAATGAGAAGGTCATGTACAAATATCAGTTGCAGGGAAAGAAACAGGAAAAAGAAAACCAGAATACACAGTGCTTGATGAGATCACTGAAAAAGAAATTCCAAAGGTACCAGAAAATAAAAATGTACAACAATAGGAGCAGTAGGTACCTCAAACTCCTGCAAGTGATGTTAGAATATCTACCAGGTTAAGTATACCCCCTAAACGATACTCTCCTTCATTGTATTATTTATTGTTGATTGATTCTCGTGAACCATAATGTCATGAAGAGGCAATGCAGGTAGACACTAAAAATAAGTGGGAGAAAGGAATGAAAGGGGAAATGGATTCCTTGGTAAATAACCAGACTTGGGACTTGGTTCAGTTTCCTGTAGGAAAAAGAGAATTGTGGAATAAATGGGTTTACAAGTTGAAGGAAGAAGATGGAGGAAAAAAGTGGTACGAGGCTAGACTTGTTGTAAAGTGGTTTGAACAAAAGAAAGGTATAGATTTTGATGAAATATTTTCTCTTCTCATTAATATGAATTCAATAAGGACTATTTTAACTCTTGTGGTAGTAGAAGATTTTCATCTTGAATAGTTAGATATAAAAACAACTTTTCTCCATGGGGATTTGGAGGAAGAGATTTATATGCAGCAACCACAGGGGTATGAGGTCAAAAGGAAGGAAAATTTGGTATGCAGGTTGAACAAAATCTTGTATGGCCTAAATCAAGATCTAAGGTAGTGGTATTTGAAGTTTGACAGTTTTATGACAGAACAAGTTTATAGTAGATGTCAGTATGATCACTGTGTTTATTTTAAAAGGCCAAAAATGGAAGCTATATTATCTTGCTATTGTATGTAGATGACATGCTTGTTGAAGGGTCTAATCTGCAGAATATAAATGTGCTCAAGAAGAAATTATCTAATTCATTTTCAACGAAGGATTTGGGTGCTGCAAATAAAATCCTTGGTATGAGAATAACAAGAGACATGGAAAATTTCAAATTGACATTGTCTCAGGGTGATTACATAGAGAAGGTGTTGGAGAGGTTTAGAATATAGAATGCAAAACTATTTAGTACACCTTTGGCCATCCATTTCAAATTAATTAAGTAAATGTGTCCCAAGACACGGGAGGAGATAGAATACATGTCCAAGGTCCCTAGAAGGAAACCTTCTCTTATGAGGGAATTTTATTGTGATTGTGTATTATCGTGAATATTGTATTATGAGAGAGGAGATTGTGAGAGAAACAAGAGGAAGTTACAGTGGGCATGTTGTATGTTGTATCCCTTCATTTTGTTGGATAATAATAAGGAAGGACCTGGTAATTTATATGGTGGATGTATCCCACACTGGGTGAACCACGTATATATGTGTCTCTATTGTATTTTGTATCTTCTATGTTTTATTTCTGCATTTATTTTATTTTATTTCTCTGTGATCCTTTTTTTCTCACACTATGTTTGAGACCAACATATGGTAGGTGTTGGTGAAGTCAGGATTTGTCTGATAGAGGTGGGGCCATATGGAGTTCTCGTGGCCGCAAGAATCGATGACTATGGTGAGTGTCACGGCTAGAGGTCGACTGAGGCAATCAACAACTCAGTTGGTACTTCCTGTTTTATATTTGATGTTGAGGTGGAACTATTGCAAATATGTGGACCACTTTAGATGGCAGTCATTCTACAATTTTCCTTGTGTCTGCATGAAAAAAAATGGCTTATGATCAGTGTGGATGACTGTCTCCTTCCCGAGAATGTATTTCCTCCACTGGTGGTAGGCCTTCATAATGGGGTACATTTCTTTGACATAAGTAGGGTACTTACAGATGACATCTGATAGTCACTATGATAGGCCACGGGGTGGCCTTGTTGAGTTATGATTATACCCACAACATAGTCTGAAGCATTTGTATCGATCTCAAAGGGCTCTTGCAGGTTAGGTATTGAAATCACTAGGGTGGAGCACAAGCGTTTCTTCAGATCATCTAAGGATTTATGTTGGGATAGTCCCCACACAAATTTTTCCTTACCACCACCTCTGGTTATTTGGTTGAGGGGCCATGCAATATGGGATAATCCCAACACAAACCTTTGATAGAAATTGAAAAGGCCTAAGAAGCTATGAAGCTTAGTGAGCGTTGTTGGGATTATTCAATCACAGATGACTTAGATATTGGCTAGATCAACATGCACACCATGCACATAAAAAATGTATCCTAGGTACTGGACCTTTTCCATGCCGAAGGAGCATTTTTCCAAGTTGGCATATAACTTGTGTTGTTGTAGAGTGTGAAGAACCTGTTGAATATGATGCAAGTGTTCTACCCAAGTCTTGTTGTAGAAGAGGATGTCATACAGATACACCACCACAAAATAATTAGTGAAAGACCACAAGATATTGTCCATTATCCTCATGAAAGTTGTTGGGGAATTTGTCAAACCAAATGGCATGACCATCCATTCGAAAATACCTTGTTTTGACTTGAAGGAAGTTTTCCATACATTTTTCGATTCTAAGGGACCTGATGGTATCCATACTTTAGATAAATATTATTGAAGTATTTGGCCCCCTTGAGCTGATCAAGGAGATCGTTGATTTGGGGAATCGGGTACCAGTTCCTGACTGTGATTTTATTTAGGTCCTGGTAATCAATGAATAGTCACCAAGTCTCGTCTTACTTCTACACCAACATGATTAGGCTTCCACAAGGTGATGAGCTAGGTCGGATGTGCCCCTTGTGGAGAAGTTCTTGGATCTAATGCTTGATCTACTCATTTTATAACAAAGAGAGTTGATAGACTAGACCATTGGGTAGTGGTGCACTGGGGATCATATCACTAGGATGCTTTCCCTGACAGTGCAAAGTTACCCCAGTAGGTGATGAGAAGATGTCTTTGTATTATTTCATGACCTTATCCACTTGCTTCTACTGGGTGGAGAGGTCAGACGCAGGGGCCATGGATGTGGTTGCAACCTTTTTCTCACTCTGAGAGAGAATCACGAAGAAGAAAAACTTCTCGATCTAAGAAATGACCTTTTTGCATTGCTTGGCAGAGATCAAGGAAATAACACTAGGTGGGACTCGAGTATCCTGTACAATTTCCTATTCAAAGTAATAATAACATTGTGAGGCCTAGAATCATATACAACATGAAATTTCCATAAATAAGGTTGGACAAAAAGAAAATCACAAACTTAAAGGGTAGAAACATCACAAAAATACCTCATCTTTGAATGTCTTGATTTCATACGACATGCGACACTATTGAATGACATGAAGATCACTTCCTTGATGGATCCATCCGATGGTATAGGGTTGTCGATGTGGCATTGTCGACAGGGCTAGCCGCTTGATGAACTCTGCTGAGATGAGGTTATTCTAGCTACCACTATAGATTAAGTGCAATGGAGTTCCTTTTACCCACATTTGTGAGTGAAAGAGGTGCTCACCTTCCTCTGGCTCATCAAGTTCACCAGGATGGATCTTGGTGGTAGAAATGGTGGCACTGGGTTCCATGTCAAAGATCTGTCTTCCCTTTTCTGGTTTTGACTCAGATTTGGAACCTGCATATTATTAAGAGGCTTTTACCTCATCCACCAATGACTTCTTTGAGTGGAAATCAACAGTGTTATGCCAAGGGATATTACGGAAGTCACACCACTTCCCAGTATCTTTATTTGTCTTCCCATTGTCCTTCTTTGATTTCGGCTTTGATTGCTTGTCCTGAGATTGCTAATCTTTTATTTGTCCTTTTTTTTTGCAGGTTGGGGCTACCCTTTCCCCACTTCTTTTGTGAGGGGTTCCCAGATCCAAACTGCCACATCTTTTGTTTAAGCTTCTGCTCGATTTTGATGACATATCGATAGGCCACACCTAAGGACAAGACGTCCAAAAACTCCATTTATTCCTAGATGTATCTATGCAGACCACTGCGATACTTGAACACCAGTTATTGCTCAAAATATTTGATACCCAGCTTGGTGTGCAAGGTATGGAATATATTTGTGAATTCTAGAACTTCTTGGTCCATTTCCTGCCGCAGTGTGGTCCATTTTGTATACATGTCATCATAACTTCCAACATGGTAGTATTGTTCCTTAATAACATTCTTGAAGGATTCCCAGGTAACTGTGACTGTAAATAATGAGGATTCCTCCATTTCCTTTTTCTCACAGAAAGTCTCCCACCAATATTTGACATGGGGGATGGCTTTGAGGAGTGAAAAATTAATCTTTCCTCTATTTGAAAAGTTATGGACAAAAAAATACCCTTCTAGCAGATTCAACCATTTGTCTACAACATCTGCATTTATATGACCTTCAAATATAGGAATATAAAAATTTATTTGTACCTTGAAGGGGGTGGCGCCTCTGCTCGAGGTAGATGTGTCGCTTGTCGGCAATCATCGAAGGATTTGTGCAAATTTATCCATCATCTTGTTCCTCTATCACTCAAGGGATTCCTCGAGAAACATTTTGAAAGGATCTCTTGTCCCATCGTATTTATTTTCACCCACCATGGAATATTTATTGGGAGTGCAAGAGAATTTTTCCTTAAGAGAAAAAAGTTTGAGACCCAACTCTCTATACCATGACCTCGTCGAGGACATGCACTAAAAACAACAAGGATCAAACCACTCTGATACCATTGATCCGGATTAAATATGAGCATAACGAAACAAAAAAAAAGATTTATAATACTAACATAGAGACATTGTGAATAACAATAGATATATAGTATAATTGGACTTCTATTAAATAAGAAATATGTTGAAACTGTAAAATGCAGACTAAAACAAGCTTGCTAGAATGGTGGTAGCTTATCCCTAAGAAGATATTGACAGATAAGCTCATTCGCTAGAAGATGAGTACAATGAGGCTCTGAAGACATTTTTTACAATAAACATGAATGTAAAAACCTTATACATCCAAAAAACTAACCCTAGGATATGAAACTCCAAAATTCATGTGGGCCTCATTGGGGTATGTTAGTACATCAACTTCCTGGGGTCTTAACATTTGCATACGATCTCCGTTTAGGGCACACAATAGCTCGTTGGAAAGGTATTGAAGAGGAACTTCATTTAGTAGGATCAATCAGATCCTTTAGCTATCATTTAGGTTGCTTATCATGAAAAAGCATTGCTTATGCCCTCAAAATGGCCATGAAAGTTGAGGAACCGAAAAAACTGCTAAAAATAGTAAGTTGCTAAAAAACATTTTTTAGCCAGTTGGACAAGGTGGGTGGCCATTGAGATCCTCTTGGATCATCAGTACTCAAGGATTTAAACCTGTTTTATATTTTTTTTTTGTGTTTCACTAGGCCTTCTTGAATAACCATTTCATGCATAACTTTCATGGCTGTTTTTGTTCCTTCTATTTTCTATGAAATTTACAACCTTATGTCCAAAATTGTTAAATGACTAACATAGTCCAAGGAATATAGTATGATACCTAGGATTTGAATATCTTCCAAAGGGAGTTAATATTTTGAATCCTTCTTCTTCTTGATGCCATTTTGTTTATGACTGATGTTGATTCTGAAATTTGAATCTTCTGGGTGGTGGAGTATCTTTGTGATCTTCATTATGAAACTTCTTGTCTTCTTCCTTCTCAGGATATCCTTTGACTGTCTTGGTGTAGATTCTTGGTTTATTTTCTTGATCTATTGTTTTGGAGCTTGAGCATTTTTTTGTCTGGTTGTATCCTAATCCAAACCTATCATGATGTGGCCTTTGACTTCTAATAATCTCATCCAAGACTTTAAAACTATTCTTCTATGCTTTATTCTGAAGGTATTTTCTCAATGTGACAATCTCTGCTTCCAAACTTCCAATTATCCTATATCTTTCTTCTAAATATTCTCTGAGTGCTTCTTCAATTCTCTTATCTTCTTCTACTTGGATTTTTAATTTAGAGATCATCTTCTCTAGTTCTTCAGATTTGGAAGTCTGAATTCCCTCTTTTCTTTTTAGTTCTACCTGAATTGACTTATTTTTCTTCTTTTCCCTTTTTATAACTTCTATGGCACTCAACAATTCTTCTCTGTAATCAACTTATGCCTCTTCAGATCCTTCTTCATCAAATTCTGTTAAGCCCTAATATTGGCTCATTACCCCTTAATTGGGGCATATTATATTAGTAATGTTATTTTATTTATGTCGACTTTAGGCCATTAGTTGTAATTATACCTCCTAGTC
>JZKD02S0266966.1:49921-68895 GCA_000966675.3 Picea glauca | reverse complement strand
GTAAAAGAAGGTTGCCCCCTCGAAGAGGCTTATTATTTGAAATTATCTCTTTTTCAAGGCGTTGAGTACTTTTCCTGAGGTTTTTCTATGCTATATTGATGTTTGGTTCTTAACAGATTCTTTTACTACCATGAATACTATACTTTCTGTATCACTATCGCTGACTTCATCTTTGTTAGATGAGGAACTGTTTTCTTTGGTGAAAAGTCTTTTCTTGAAAATTTTATTTTTGTTTCTTTTGACTTTTTGTATTTGTTTCTTTTTAAGGTCATCTTCTTCATTTGTTTTATTTTTCTTATGTGGAAATTTGTTAGAAAAATGAACAATAACATCACAATTAAAAACAATCAATGGAAGCTTACCTTTATATTTTTCCAGTTCCCTTTTTCATCCTTCTGATGAAGTTGGCTACTTCTTCATCATCTTGTAAGACATCATTGTTGCTACTATCTGAATTTTCCTTTTTCTTGTTATTTTTCTTTGTCTTCTTAGATGCCTTGAATGTTTCTTCCTTTGTAACCGGATTTTCTTTCTCTGTCCTCATCTCATAAGCTATGAGTGTCCCATGCAAATCATCGATGGTCATTGTAGCTAGGTCCACTGTATCTTCTAGTGCTGAAATCTTTGAATCAAATCTCATTGGTAGGGATATCAATACATGTTTTACAACAATTGGTTCCTTCTTCTCATATCCCATACCTTTGATACTATTTACCACTTCATCAAATCGTAGAAAGTAGGTTTTTATGTATTCATATTCATTCATCTTCAATTGTTTGAATTTTTCTCTAAAAGTTTGGAGTCTAGCTTCCTTGACTTTCTCATATCCTTCGTATATATTATTCAGTTTGTCCCAGATTTATTTCAAAGAATCACAATGCATAAAATTGGTGTATATTGATTTATTCATACCATTCAAGAGTTCACTTGTGGCTCTTGAATTATTTTCTTCAAGTTTCTTTCCATATTTCTATGTTGGAGGAGTGGTTGGTGCTTTGTATCCATCTACTACTGATATTCGAACATGAAATCCTAGTGCATGTATCTGTGTCTTCATTATTCTACTCCAGAACGCATAATATTCCCCATAAAACTGTGGTATCCCAATATTAGAGTAATCCATGATCTCCTTCTAGTGGTTAAACTACTTTTTGAAGAGTCTGCTCTGATACCAATTGTTGGATTATTGAGAGGGGGGGTGAATCAATAATGGTGTTTTTTAATACTTTTTTAACCATATTATATATAAGTGTTGCTAAATTTATGATCAGTTTACCAACATCATTAATAAACAAAGAATAAATAAACCATGAACAATGAACAATCATACACATACACAATACACCAATAGTTTTACGTGGAAACCCATTGTGGGAGAAAACCATGGAATGTTTTTTCTTATATGTCTTTAATAAGTACATTCATTGGAGGCACCAAATTCCTTTGTTATCTATCTCCAACAGGAAGGAGGCTCCAACCACCTAATTTCTCAAGCTACAACCTAAGGGAAGCTTCAACACCCCAATTATTTGGCTCAAAACAGAAGGAGGCTACAACCCCCTATGTTCTCCGACTACAACTGGAAGGTGGCTACAACCATATATCCTTGCCCCATCTAACCACCCTAAATTATAAATTCCAAATCTAGACAACCTGTCATTGTCACTGTCACTGAATCAACTCTATCGTTTTCACAACTGTGGTTGAAAACCTGTCATAACATGTACCAATATTCTTAAAATATTTTATATAGAACTGTGACTTGTCTATGATGCAACACACGGATGTCTGCAACTCTCTTTACTACAACTCACATATGTTCGCGACTCTCTTCTATGAAACTCATGGACTACTACAAAACTCTCTAATTTTAACTGTCATTGTCTCTATTTCTATCAAGTTGTTATTATAAAATCTAATATTGAGAACCTATCACTGTAATCTATCAACTAACCAGATATGGTGTCATAGAAACTCATATGAATGAATCAAGTATGTCTATCACAAACCATGTACTAGAATCACAAGTATGTCTCACTAATCATGTGTCATATAGGAAACCCTCACATCAACCATACATCAAACTCTCACTATTATAAAATCACAACCTGTACTAATAGAAATATGTCTCATCCATGAAACCTCAAACATGCTCCAAATAACACAATATTTGTCTTAACAATATGCCCAATGAAGTGTTCCAACAATAAACAACCAATACAGTAGCAATGTCTCTCTATAGATCCGTCTTATATAAAATATACCTTACAACTAATAGTCCCTCAAGGGAAAAATCTCAATCTCCCATGGTCATACCAAAGACTTACTTTAGATAAGCATATAACATACCTTTTGTTACTGTAGATAGCTCTGTTGTATTTTCTCACTGTTACACATTCTTGTAGCCTCTTCTCATCTCTACAACTCATTACTAATGATGGATTTGATCTTCCTTTTCTTCATATTTGACAACAGATCTGCACTCTGTCTTCAGTAAACTCATGGATGTATGTGCTTTGTCCCATGGTGGCCCGCATATGTATGCATATTTCTAGTTCTGCAACTCATGGATGTCTTCAATAAAACCATGATTCGGTAACCACAGTCTCGACTCTTCGACTTTGACAACTTCTCTCTTCCCTGAATGTCATTTCTTCATACTCATTGATTTATATTTGTCAATAATACCTTCCCATAACATTTCACAAAAGAGATATTTAATGTTCTCAATAGTTGCAAATGAGAGAACCTTGCTCTCTTATTTATACTCTCCAAATAGCTTCCTTTAGGGGTCATCTTCTAACGATTTTACCCAACTTCCCTCTTTTAGGGTTGTTGGCCCTTGACCAAGTTTTGAGGAACACTTGACCATAATTGACCATTTTTGGACTTCGATGCCCTGTCAAAGATGGAGCGTCAGGCGAAGCAGAGATCGCGAGATCTCGGTCCACTTTTGGGCCTCTTTTAGGGTTTTGGGTTAATGTAATGGGAAAGGCATGTCGGCCCATGGGTTTACCCATGCTTAGGCCCACTTTTGTAATATATAAATAGAAAGATAGGCAATGTAAGAAAGAGAGATGTGATTGCTTAGTGCAATTGGTGGTGCATCTATGTGATGTTGAATAAGTGCTCTATGTGAACTATGTAAGGCTTGCAAGGCTAAGTGCAAGTTACTGTGTGATTGATACTGTAACGAAAGGAACAAGTATCTAACAAGCTGCGAAAATCTTTTTTCCTATGTGAAGAAGGGTTTCAGAGGCTTTGTGCTTGTAACAGCTTGAAGATGATAATAAAGAAGAAGATCTTGTGGATGTAGCCCCAAGGGGGGGTGAACCATGTAAATCTGTGTGTTATGCTTTGTGCTTTGGTTCAATGCGTTTATCTTTTCTTATGCTATGTTCTTTACTATATCCACTTATGACTATGTGCTTCCTAGATATATATGATTGTTATATCAGATGTGTATGAGAATGTTGAGTGTTGATCTACTAGATATGATATGATTTGCTATGGTTAAGTGATGAAACAATGTACATCTGATATTCACCGCGAGGCTCTGTGCCGTCTGCGAAGTATAATAAGGGTTAAATAATGATGAATGATCTATGCTAAGTTCCCTATAAAGATAGAATCACATATCTGTGTCCTAGCTAAGGTTGCAGACACCCGAGTCTTGCAACCACCCTAGCCTCTACCTTGGGTGAGACTTCATCTGCTTCACAGGTGTTGCTGAAAGGGCCGGTAGTTAGGGCTTTGTTGGTGCGCTATTGAGCGTTGAACCCTGGGTCTGCCCCTGTGCCAACAAATGGTTCTATTTCCGGGACATGAAACTATGATTGTTGGGAAATAGAGAAGAAGAAGCTTTGTGAAAAGAAATCTCTGTGCATAGATTTGTTTCCCTAGTGCGCATCTTTCTACTTGACCTGTGAAGCTTTGTGCCAAGAAAGAAAGGTAAGATCTGAAGAAAAGAGGTCAGATCTGCAAGAAAAGAGGTTGATACTGAAGAAAAGAAGAAAGATCTGAACGCTTTGTGCTCTAAGAAAAGTAAAAGTGGGAATTTCTGAAAGAAAGAGGTCATATCTGCAGAAAAGAGGTAAGATCTATAATCCTTGTGCTCTAATAAAGGTAAGAATAGTTAAAAGTTCTAGATCTGAAAGCTTTGTGCTATGTAGAAGTAAGATAAGTGGAAATTTTTGTTTCTAAAGCATGGATCTAGGTATGTTTGATAGATTCGGTCATAGCTTAAAACTTAGGGATTTAATAGAAGAAAGAAAGCTTGATATGAATAGATCTGACACATATAATGATAGATATGTTATACCTATGCATAGAAAGAATGTTTGGACTAACAAATGGATGCAGGATCCTAGAAAGAATTTTTGGTAGGATAACTACCATGATCCTAGTGTGCAGTACAAAAGAAGTTGGGGATCATTTAAGAGAAAGAGAGGATTGACCCTATGTTACAGTTGTAAAAAACCAGGCTATCTAGCTAAGGAATGCCCTGGTGGAAAACCCAGTTGTCAATGTTGCAAATCTTTGGACCATGAAATATTGGATTTCCCTAGAATGATTGCTAGGCTCAAAGGAATGAATCTAAAGCCTAAGGCAGATCCAGAGATAGAATAACCTCAGAAAGAATCAAAGAAAGTATTAATTCAGATGAAAGAAACCCTGAATGAACACCGACATGTCAGATTATCAGAGATATTTAAAGAAAAAGAATGCATCGAAGTAAGGATAGGGGACTTCGACATTGATTGTGTTCTAGATGAGGAAACACAGATGAATATCATGACAGAGAGAATGTGGGAAGCTATATGGAAGCCTGTCATGATCCCTTCACTAGGAGGAATAGGAATCTTCAGAGGAAAATTGGTAAACCTATGTGGAAGGCTCACTCAAATATCTACAAATGCTAATGGAACTTCGATAGAAGAAGATTTTGAGATTATTAAATTTATTGAGGACAACGCCCCATTTACTATGTTACTTGGAAAACCTTGGATTGACAGAGATCAAGTTAGATGGAAGGAAGAAGCATAAGTTTTGGAACAGAAGAAACACGAATTAAAATATTTTATTACCAAGAAGATTGCATAGTTGATTGAGGAACAGGAGAATAAATCAAAGCTATTTGAAACTAGAAGCTCAGATGTCAAACAGTTAGGGGAATCAAAGAAGATTGGAGTATCTGTACCAGATACGAATGAAGGAGTTCTCCTGAGTCTTGGGAAAGAACCTCAGTAGTGTGAAGTGACTATGCCCAAGGAAAATAAGAACCAGATCGAGAAAATAACTACCGAGACGAAGCTCACGGGGAAGAAGGATAGAAAGCTAAGTAAAAAGAGAGCTCAGATCAACATGCTACAGAGGGTTCTAGAGGGAATCTCTATGAAAGAAACTTTGCAAAATTAAAGCTTCATCGGGATAACAAAACAACGACATAGGTCACTTCATCATGGTGAAGCAATATAGCCATTGAAGGCCGATATATCCATTCGAATACCGCCCCGAACGGATCAAAAATCATTGATGGTTCATCACCAGACCATTAGACCACACCATAACAGATAGAACCAGAGTTAAGGAAGCCCCATATCCATTGCAAACGATCCGTTACAGAGTTACTTACTTAATCCATCGCACCATGCATGGAAGACACTTTTGCTAATCGTGAATTTGAGTCCGCAGACTACCTGAATTGTGGACCGTGATTACTCTACCCTTACTCTCTACCTTACTACAATATCTACATTACTTTAAGAACCAGAGATATTGATCCTGAGCGTATATTTCCAATGAATTTAGCGCAACTGAAGAATTTGTACGAGAGGTACTCGCTAACCTCAGAGCCGAAAGATTCATGTCGGAGCGGGAATTTTCTACAGGTTTACAGGCATCATCGATGAGAGGAGTGCAAGCCTCCCTGTCGATTACTCGAGAAAGAACATCTCGAGTTGGTGCAAAAACAAGAACCAAACATAATGATGATATGTTCAACACAAAGTTGGTTCCATCCATCCTACCTACTTACATAGTCCACATAGTCCACGCAGATCACGACAAGATCGCATCATTGAAGTTTAGTGACTTCAACTTGGGGAATCATAAAGTTTACAACACACTTTCCCCCTACAAGTACCTAACCAGAACCAAGGGAAATAATTCAAAGATCATCCCTCAGCAATGGGCGATGAACCTCGCACAGTCTACTCTGCTCAACGTTACGAAGATACCTCACTTCGGAAGACACTAGGAGGTGAATGCTTGCGTGAAGCTATTGCTGGCAAGTTACCATGGAGGATACTTATGGTTGAACTGTCACATAACAGTTGTTCCAACGTTGATCAACCGGATCACCGGGCTTAGCATGCAGGGCCCTTATCCCCATGATTACTATCTTGGAAGGACCACAGATTGCGCTGTTGCTCAGAAGATCAAATAATCCTATGGAGATGTTGAGAAAGGCACATGAGGCTACAAGGTAGCTTCTATTGAAAGTGGCGTAGTGTGCCTCAACTGTCAACTGATTGCAGGGAAGTTGGTACGCAATAATCGACCCACGCAAGTATTCAGCTTTGTAGTCGACCTCACAGGAAAGTGCGCAGAGGGACTACAGATGAACTGGGTGAAGTACCTGGTGAATCAACTAGAGATTGATTGCATAGAAGCCCAAGATCAGGGGCATGAATTTCCTTTTAGTTGGCTCTTGATACTTCTAGCTTTCGCTGCATGGGAGCTACCAGAAGGTTCAACCTTCCCCGACATTGACCCCTTTGAACCACTGGATATGAAGTTCAGTACCCTATGGTACTCGAACAACATGAACAAGCAGTGGTAATCCAATGTTGTATTTCATACCTACTACACCTAGTTGAAGCTCACCATCCGGCCCGAGCCTCACATGACCCCGAATACTTTACACAGGTTTTCACCTTTGATAAAGTTTGGTGCAGACCGCCATTTTATATATCTGACAGCATGCGCTGATGAGAACAAGGAACATATTTAGTCTTATTACAAGCTGACAGAAGAATACCTGGAGGAAATCACCAAGGAATGGTTGACGGACCTCCTTATTCCAGCAGACCCCACAAAAGTATCCGACATTGACAGCCTAGAAGCTGTGGAGAATACACCTGGACCGAGTAAGACAAAGAAAAAAAAGAAGACAAAGAAGGATGAGGATATCCAGGATGTAGACAGAAGATCTGCAAGAACCACATCCCTTACACCAAAGCAAGGAGGTAATGGAGAAGACTTAGAGGAATTCAAACAAAGGCCAGTAGACGAAGTAGAAATCATAAAGAAAATGAAGGGTTCACCTCCAGAACCTTGCTCCTGAAAGAAATCAAAATCACCTGTGACTAAGATGAAGACCACGCTCACTCCGGATGACTTCAGTTTTCTCATCGCAACTATGAACAAAGCCATAGAAGAGATAATAGAAAATCAGGAATCTAAGCAAGAGACAATGTACAATAGAATCAAGATCAAACTCCAAGGAGTACAACAATCTCTCCAGTCTAACCGCATAGTCTCCTCTGCACCCCTACCAGAAGGAACAACAGAAGAAGCCAATGAACCAGTTCAACTCTGCCAGATTACTAACATGGTCGAAGTACGCCTTTGAAAGGAATAGGAAGAAATAGTGTAGGCCACCCAGGCCTTAAAGAAAGCACAGGAGGAAATCATCGAGCAATGCCAAGATGCGCAACAAGAGAAGGACACTCTCCAAGCAAAGTTTGAAGAAGACCGAGCGAAGATCCAAAAAGAGAAAGAGAAGCTACTCGCGAAGTAGATTGGGATTGAAGAAGCAATCAACAGAGCTTTTTTCTCCGTGATTGGCTTAGAACAGAAGGCAGAGGAACCCATCAAACGCCAAGTGATGATGCTTTCTTAAGTTATTCAACAACTTCAACAAAGAGTAGTGGACTTAGAGCTTCAGACAATACCACAGACCCCACAAGAAGTGTGCGACCATCAAGAAATAATTGCCCATAGCACCGTAGAAAGGATTAAAGCACTCCCTGAGGAATGCAAACAGTTAAGTAACAGAAGTGTGCAGATCTACGAGAACCTAACCGAGAACCTAGAATTTCATAAATTGGAGTCATATCTCCAAGAGGTGAAGTACGACATCAAAAATCTACAGGTGCAACTGAAGGCCCTGTTACTTGTAGAGAGAATGAAGAGGTTTCCAGAGAAACGTACATCCCAATAGAAAATTCACATGCTTTAGAGTAAAGTAATGGAAGTTTCTCAACGACTTCAACCAGTGCAAGAAAAGGCATGCCAACTATTCACTGAAGTTGAAAGCCAAGGAGTAGAACTTGAACAGGTTGTGAATACAACAGAACAACGCCTAGAAGGGTCAGTGAATGAGGCACTCATCTAGGATTTCGTCGAGCAAGAGGCAGTAGAAATGCGGTAGATCGAAGCAGCTCGAGCCAAGCTCGAGGAATTCAAAGTAGAATTGGTCAGACTTGAGTGACTCAAGACGAGTCACAGGTGAGTGTTGGGGGCCTGTTGGCACTTGACCAAGTTTTTAGGAACACTTGGCCATAATTGACCATTTTTGGACTTCGACACCCTGTCAAAGATGGAGCGCCAGGCAAAGCAGAGATCATGGGATCTTGGTCCACTTTTGGGCCTCTTTTAGGGTTTTGGGTTAATGTAATGGGAAAGGGATGTCGGCCCATGGGTTTACCCACACTTACGCCCACATTTGTAATATATAAATAGAAATATAGGCAATGTAATAAAGAGAGATGTGATTTCTTAGTGAAATCGATGGTGCATCTATGTGATGTTGAATAAGTGCTTTGTGTGAACTGTGTAAGGCTTGCAAGGCTAAGTGCAAGTTACTGTGTGATTAATACTGTAACGAAAGGAAGAAGTATCTAACGAGCTGCACAGATATTCTGTCCTATGCGAAGAAGGGTTTCAGAGGCTTTGTGCTTGTAACAACTTGAGGATGATAATAAAGAACAAGATCTTGTGGACGTAGCCCCAGGGGGGTTGAACCACGTAAATTTGTGTGTTATGTTTTGTGCTTTGGTTCAATGCATTTATCTTTTCTTATGCTACGTTCTTTAATATATCCACTTATGACTCTGTGCTTCCTAGATATATATGATTGTTAGATCGGATGTGTATGAGAATGTTGAGTGTTGATCTACTAGATATGATATGATTTGCTATGGTTAAGTGTTGAAACAATGTACATCTGAGTATTCACTGCGAAGCTCTGTGCCATTTGTGCAGTATAATAAGGGTTAAATACTGATGAATGATCTATGCTAAGTGCCCTGTAAAGATAGAATCACATATCTGTGTCCCAGCTAAGGTTGCAGACACCTGAGTCTTGCAACCACCCCTGCCTCTACCTCGGGTGAGACTTCATTTGCTTCGCAAGTGTTACCGAAAGGGTCAGTATTTAGGGATTTGTTGGTACACTCTTGAGCATTGAACCCTGGGTCTACCCCTGTGCCAACAAGGGATAACCCACTTTCTTGTTGCAACTAACTTTTCCTTAATCAATCAAGTCATAACTCCTTTATCCTTAACTAACTTCTTGTTGCAACTAATTTATTATTTAATTAATTTATTTTGCAACCACTTTGAATAGGGAATCTTCTTTATAACTTTCTAGAATCTTTTGACTTCTTGTTGACCTTCTAGGTCCTTATTGATTATTTTAAAGGGTTCTCCAACTTCATAAAGCCATATCTCCCTAACTGTGAGGAGTTATGTGACGTACCACATATCACCATAAACAAGATGACATGTACTATCCATCTAGAATACTCTCTCCTGTATATCCGTTGATATTCATTACACTATTCCTCAACCAAAAACAAGTTCCTTATCCACACTTCAGGGGCTACCAGAATTTGCTACCAGACTTGCTTCAAGGGTTGACATCAATGACAACCAACCCAATTAATAAAAAAAAATTGGCAGTGAGCTTTTCATCCTAGGAACCACATGTTTCAACTATTGCACCCATGGTAGAGGACATCACTATTTCAATTGCGGCCATGGTTTTACAAGTTCAAAGTTGAAATGATTTTTTGAGGAGTGCACACTAACAGGAATGGATGCTGAGAAATGGAAGTCATGGAATGCAAGCTCATGTTGAGGAAACCCTTGGCAAGAAACTGAATTTTTTTAAATGATTTAGGGTTATATTGGTATATTTTTCTATAAATCACTTTAGATAGGAAAAGTAAATTAATCTTCATAGATAAGATATTATTTATTACAAATAACACTTCTACAAAACTTGTCGTTCATTTTTATAAGCACACTCAAGTAGATTTGTAGCATTTTTTAACAATGGACTTGAGATATTTGAAATTAATGAAAACTTCCCATCCTCTAAATGAGGGGAAGTACTCAACGGTTTTCTCAGCTGGGCGTTGTATCTTGGAAAATGAAAAAATGAATTCCAAAATGAGTCAAGGTAATTTTGAAATAAAAATTAATAACATTTCTAACTATAATAAAAACACACACACTCAATCTCAAATTAAATGGTAAGAAGGATATCTTGCATGCATTTGAAATCAATCATAGATGTGGGAGAATTACAAGTACTTCTAGTTTCTAAGATTATAGGACTCGGGAAACGAATCAACATACAAGGTTAACCACATATGTGTGTTTCCAAACACCTTGTCAAACCCGAGTTCAGTGTTGTTATAAGATATGTCACAGTAGCATCAATCATACATAATGGATCAACATCCATTTTCATTCATATTCCTATGAAATCCATTCAAATGGGCTAAGGAATAAGCATTTAGGATTTAGGCAAGCATAGGGTTGCATAACATGTCTAAGGCATGCATTTGTCATTAACAAGGTGTGCATATTCCTCCTTACTATGTAAACATGCAATCACATTCCCTCAATGAGCAATTTCAACTTGAGATGTGCATTTTTCCTTTACAGGGTGTGCATTTTCCTCAATACCATGTTTTGATGTAATTTTTTAGGGTCAACATAAAATTACCAAAACAAGGCATGCATTTTTCTTCCTAGGGTGTGCATTTGTCATCTGCCATGTTTTCATGCATTAATTTTATGCATATTTCCTTTTGAGGGTGTGCATTTTTCACCATGGGGCATGCATAACTTATTTAAAGGAATGGATGTTTCATAAGAATATATATCCCTGATATAATCATACCAATTTCACCATTGGGCATGCATTTCCATCGGTATGGCATGTATTTCAACAAGGCCAGTTTTAACAATTTGACCTCTCTGTTTTGCAAGGCAGCTTTTACCCTTTATTCACAAAAAAAGGTTTTTTGTCTGAAAATTCCCAACGTGTCCTATAAAATACAAACCTAAGGCGTAAAATATTTTATTCCTTATTGTAGGATGGGTATGTTACAATTTCTTACCCATCCAATCCTCATTGTTTCCATTATTGATTTTTCATGCCAACCATTTGGAAAATAATGAAAGGATTAATTGGGTTTCTTTTGTTGCATAAAACCATAATTCAATCTTCGTATAGTCTCCACATCTAAAAATACACACTCACATGTAAGAAATACATGTTTTACTTTTAAACTCTAATTTCTATCGTTTTGTAAAATGCATGCCATGCTTCACAAAAATGCACCCCTAGGTCTTAAACCACCTCCAATTTGAGAAATTCAAGTTGTTGAGAGTGTATTAGATAATTTACACTTGTGTACATATTTTTATTTTTATTTTCAAACATAAATGTGGATGCTCTGTAAAAGAGGAAAAAATTGCCTTGTAAATTAAAAGACCAAAACACTAGAAAGTGACCTAATGGAAATGCACGCCCATGCTTCTATATAGCTTGAAATTTAGTTATAAGAGATTTGGGGTGAACATAATAACATTATAAATCTACATATGTCACCTAAGTGCAATTTAAAATGAAAAATAACTTTTACCTTGAACCAAGATTTAAGACTTTTTATAAAATGGAGCGTAAAACAGTGTTTTTGTAAAATGCACATCGAGGACTCACATGACCTCCAAATTGAGTGATTCAAATTGTGGAGTTTGTATTTTATTATTTTACATATAGTAATACATTTAGTTTTTCATTTTCAAATGAAAAACCCTCTTTTGTGCATAGAGGCTAAAAAATTCCGTGTAAATGGAAACTAATGCATAAAGGGAAAAATGCATAACAAATCATGAAAACAGGTCATGATGAAAAATGCATTCCCTGCCAAGAAAAATCCATGCATGCAGTTGGAAATTTACATGTTATAAGTTACAGGACTATGAATATGTTGCAAGCCCTAAATATTGTATACTAGGGTGATATCTCAAATTTTTTCCCTTTCCCTAATTTCAACAATATTGGATTTTGACCCAGGGTGAAAGGTTGGAGGATGCATGCCAACCATTTAACAAAAATGTTTACAAATGTTGGAAGGATGTTCCACAACTTTTTTAATGAAATGGAAACCATATAATTGTTTCTCTTTCCTTTAATTCCTCTCACATGGGGTCATAGCTCCTCTTCCTCTCTATTATGTGTACTATGCTTTTTGGCATATAGAAATGCATTTACATGTGTGAAATTGGTAGAATATATTCATATATTGTACTTATATTGCTTCATTGTATTTTGTTGTAACAATTAATTACAATGCCATATAACATTACTCCAAAGAAAAATGGTAGGACACTTCAAAGGTTATTTGCGGCATTGGAAGAAAAGGGTGATAGGAAATGTTATTGCCCTTGCAATCAATGCAGGGTATTCAATAGAAGAAGACTTTTAATAAAAATAGTTGAAAGACATTGTAAACTGTTTGGACATGCTAAAGGGGGGTATGAATATCGTCCCTCAATAAGTTAGTACTCATTATATGTTTTTGTATTGATTGTATTCGTAGAACTTTCTATCCTTTCAATATTCATTACATACACTAATATCATTTGAGTGATTGTAATTATAAATAAATGGCGTCCTAAGTGTGATCTTGGGAATGTGCCAAGTAGTCGTAAAAATCATGTTGTACATAATGACAAATATGGAGCAAATATTAGAGATAAAGTTATTCCCATGGAAGAAGATGACACTAATAATGGTACAGTTGAGAATGATGGTATAAGTAAATTGATCCAGGACACCTTTGCTCCAATGGATGAAAATTTTGATGGTATTCATGATGTACCTCTGATAGAGAAGTGCAACAACCCCTTTATGAAGGCTCGAGGACAAATATTCTCTCTTCTATATTGATGTTGGTGAACTTGAAGGTATTGAATGGTTTTTCAAACACTTGTCTCACCTAGATCCAAAGGTATGTAATATAATTCGTCACATATACATAAAAGGTCTATTTTTGTTTTGTTTCTCTATTCTTAGTGTTATTAGTTACTGTGTAAATTATAAGGATGAAATATTTAATATTAATATTCTTTACATTAATTAGTTATATTTTTCATTGTATATTGTTAGGTGAATTTATCCTACCATCATCAAATACTTTACCTTGCACATACCGAGAATTATCTACCATTATGAAAGATATTGGAATGGAGTACCAAGCTATTGATGCATGTCCTAATGATCATATTATTTATTATGTAAAATATACATTGGAAACAAAATTGCCACAATGTCAAATCAATAGATATCGAACCGATCAAGTAACACAACACATTCCTCGCAAGGTTCTTTGTCATATTCCCATAATTCCATGTTTGCAGCGACTGTTAAGGTGCCAAAGAATAGCACAATTTATGGGTTACCATGAACATAACATAAGTGAATATGGTGTTCTTTAAATTCATGCATATGGTTATGCATTTAGGAACACTGAAGAAATATGGCCAATTTTTAAAGAAGAGCCTCATAATGCTAGGATTTCATTAGAAGTTGATGTTGTCAATCCATTTGGTGAGCTCAGGTATTTTTACTCAGTGTGGCCTATTTTTGTTATAAACAATAAACTTCCTCCTTGGATTTCAATAAAGAGGGAGCATACACTGTTAGCAATGAGTATTCCAGGTATTTGTTTACAATATTTTTTTGAACTCAACATTTCATTTGTCTCGTTCATTGCATAATTTATTATATATACATATATACAAAGTAGTAATGATGTGTATTTTCAGTCAATTAGGTAATTACCAAGTTAAATATGTGAATTTATATATTGAGCCTCTTATCGACAAACTACCAAAGTTATGGGTTGACACCACTATGTACGACATCTCTAGACCAATAGGGAAAAA
This sequence comes from Picea glauca, assembly GCA_000966675.3. NCBI lineage: Eukaryota > Viridiplantae > Streptophyta > Pinopsida > Pinales > Pinaceae > Picea > Picea glauca. Next base: position 54,639 of record JZKD02S0266966.1, on the reverse strand, counting down.
GCAATTTCAATTCCATGGAATACTTACATGGATAATTCATGATGTGTCAGGGATAACACATTTTTGTGGTATGTAATGTACTACTACACTTTAATAGTATATATATTTTTGAAAATATCATGCATTTAAAAAAAATAATTCCTTGGTATATAATTTCTACTGACATTAATCCATATGTTGTAGGCCTACCAACCAAGTGTAAATTTTCATGTCTAGTATGTGGTCCTAGGATGAAATCTCATCATTCAAGAAGTTTAGGAAATGAGGTGTTTGATGAGTATAGGAACTTCCTCCCTAATAACCATAGCTATCGAACTAGAGAAAAACATATTTTCAATTTCAAAGAAGAGACTGGAATAAAACCACGAAGAATGACACCCCACCTATGGAAGTTGGAATATAATAAAAATCATTAAGGTAAGCAATTAGTCTATGCATCATATATATTAATTTTTTACAATTTTAATTTGTCTTGAAATCTATTGATTGTATCTAACAATTATTGTTGTAATATCATTTATTTTTCATAAATGTCGTCAAGGAATTAATGGGCTTCCAAGAGGAATGAAAACATACCCTATACAATTCAACAAGTTTCCCTATTATGAGCACCTAAAAATAGCTAATTTGTTTGATATAATGCGCATCGAGAAGAATGTAACATAAACATTATGGAAAATTGTATATGGAAGGAGTGACAAAGATAAAATTGGCAAAATTTGTAGTGACATTTAGGAAGCCAATCATGCAATGAAAAATGTGATTAATCCAAATAGTGATGGACATCGAGATAATATTCCATGGTTTTTAATAGAGTAACAAAGCAATGTTGTAAAATGATGCAGGAGCATCCACACTTCATAAAGCGAGCAAGCGTGGAGGAAAGAAAAGAATAGCTGGACAGCACCTGCGCATACCTTTTTTGAATTACTTGAAAAGATTGTTGCGCCTTCGTTTGAACGAATGCATTCATATGAAGTGCACTTGTAATGTAATGTAGATAAGAAGGCATTTAACAGTTTTAAATGTTGGTAGATAGGGTTAGTTGTAGATTAGACAGTTTCATTTTCCAGGAGGGAAAACGAATATAGGCACCCTCCTTGTGTAATTGATCATTATCCAGCATTAGCAGAGAAGAGCAAGAGAGAGCAGAGCAGAGCACTTGTGAAGAACACCCATGTACAGATTGAACTAATAGAAGAAATACTGTGACTTCAATCCCATGGATGTGTTCGATCTCTGTGTGTTGTTGATATTATTTTGTTGCATGCTTGCTTCTTTATATGCTTATCTTCTATATGCTGCGTACGTGATTGCATATCAGGTTTGTAACCTGAGAGAATGAGGGAATAAGTTCCAATTGTTTCACTGTTTGAACCAGGAGATTCCTGCATAGAGTGCAGTCGAATTCCTTTGTTTAGAGTGCGTCGAGGAGGTTCAACCGTGAAGTCCTTATTCTCGTCGACCCGAGTTGAGTTGGGTTATTCGAACCGTGCAGGTGAGTGCAGGTCGAATTGAAGTCTCAGAGCCGAGTCTGAGAGAAGGAGGAATGGACTGCTGTTAGCAGGATTGCACAGGTCTAGATGACTTCAACGTTGTGAGAGCTGTTGGAAGTCGAGCACAGGAAGAGCGTGAGAAGTCTCTGAAGGAGTCAGAGAGAGACAAAGCTCAGGAGGGGTAGTTCCTTGCAAGCATCATAGGAACAGGCCTGGGAGAGATTTGAACCAAGGGAAATCTTGGAAGCCGAAGGATTCTCAAGAGGAAGAGAATCGACGACGTGTAATTCCAGTGAAGTTTTGTGAAATCCCGAGGACCGTCAGATCGTGGAGGACTTGCGCGGGAGATAACTCGTAAGCACAGGCGAGGAAGGATAAAGGTCCATCGGGCTTCGGTGGTTCGGCGTTCGGGGGTTGGCGAGGTAAGAGTTTTACACCTCGTGAAATCGCGAGTTGTGATCTCCCGATTTGACGGGAGCCGTCGATCCGAACGGGGACACGTGGCGCAAGATCCTGAGGAGTTGGAGTTCGGGGTTTTGTAAGGACTGTGGTCTTGTGCATCAGGAAACGTGAATTCCCGAATCGTGATTTCCCGATAGCATGAGGGGGAGACAGGTGTCAAGGCGTTAGGTCTCACCAAGAGGTATTGACAGGTAGCATCGTAAGATCGGGGTTCGGGGTTTTGCGATGCAAAATAATTGCGGTCGGTAAAATCGCGACCTGTGATTCCTTGATATAATCACACCCGTCGATTTGTGGGACATGCGTCAAAGGATCCCTAGGAGTCGTGGTTCGGGGAATCGGGATTCAGAAAATCGGGGTTCTCGATGTCAAGGAATTCTTGCATCACGGATTCACGATCCGCGAAATCCCGAAGAGGACATGGCAGCGTGGGACCCCGAAAGCTAGTGGAATACAAGTGGCATTGTATCGGGGTTCGGTCTTCGGCGTTTGATGAGGAGCGAGCTCATACTCGTCGAAATCGCGAGTAGAGATTTCTCGAATCAGTAGGAACCGTTGATTTCCACGGGATAGGTGGCGTGAGATCCCGAGAGATCGGGGTTCGACATTCGGGACTTTCCACTACAAAGGAATTGTGAACGGCGAAATCGCAATCCCGCGATTCCCGATAGAGTGGAGAGAGGAGGTGAAGTGGCAAGGAGATAGTGCACATGCACATCGGAGTTCGGGGTTCGGGGTTTTGATTTTCACGAGTATTGTGTCAACAGGATTCGCGAAATCGCGAAGTCCGATTTCCCGACAAGCACAGGGGGGATCGCNAGTTAGCTGTGGGTATTGAGAACTCCCGAGCGGAGTCGGAAGAGTCCTTTGACTCTTCGGGCCTGTGTGAAGAAGGTCTTGGAGAGCGGCCGTGCCGTCGAGGCAGGTTGAATCAAGTGGTATCAGAGTAGGTTGTGGAGCTCTCTTTGTTCAGGTAGCAGAGAGAAGCAGATTTCGCCATGCCGCTCAGAAGAGAGAGGCAATCTACTGATCGTGAAGATAGGGATGCCCGGAGAAGGGGTAGGCCAGCAGGAAATGTTGAGATAGAGCGAGAGATGAGAGATATCTGAGCCAGACTTGAATAAATGGAGACCACCCAGAGACGTGGTGTTGGTACAGCAGAGTTCAGTGATCCCGAGATTGAAGAGGAAGCTGGACACGATGCTGAAGAAGTTGCGGCAGAGGATGCATCAACCGAAAGACTGATTAGAGCCATTTCGAGGATGAGCTCGAAGACGAAGATGGACATTCTCGTCTATGAGGGAAGTCTAGATGCAGAGGAATTGCTGTATTGGATCCGAGCATTGGATACATACTTCGATTACGAAGATATCGAAGAAGACAAGAAAATAAGGCATGCTGTTACCAAGCTAAAAGGACATGCAGACTTATGGTGGGACGAGCTACAGGAGGACATGCGTTCCAAAGGAAAACAGAAGATAAAGAGCTGGGACAGGATGATCGCTAAGATGAAAGCGAAATTCATCCCCAGAGACTATCAGATCACTCTGTTCAGGCGGATGCAGAACCTGAGGCAGAAGTTGATGACGGTGAAAGAGTACACCGAGGAGTTCTACAGGCTCAACATCCGAGATGGTCATTGGGAGAGTGATGACGAAAAGGTGGCGAGATACCTGAATGGTCTCAGGTATGACATTCAGGATGAATTGAGCATGGTCACCATCCGAACAGTTGAGGAAGCGTACCAGATGGCTTTGAAAGCTGAGGAGAAGCTGAGCCGAAAGCAGGGACAGTGAGGGCGAGGCAGAAGCCATCCTAGAGGCAAAGCAGTTGCCCAAGAGAGAACTCAAAATCCCAAGGAGGATTGGAAGAGGCCTCATGGAAAAGATGAAAGAGGTGGAACCTCATAGAAGAGGCAGCAAATTTCTGAGCCGAGGAGGCAGCAAGGAGGATATGCTGACGCCAACACTTTTCCTCGTACCCGGGGTAGAGGAAGAGGCCGTGGAGGAGTTATCACATGTTTTATGTGTGGGAAAGACGGACACAAGGCCGTTGACTGTACAAAGAGGAATATGGACAGAGGAAACGCTCATGTTGCTGAGGCGCAGAGGCGTGATGTTGAAGATGAAGACGTTGGAAGTGGTGTAGTGTACCAATCGCTCTGATACCAATTTGTAGTGTACCAATCACTCTGATACCAATTTCTAGTGTACCCGTTCCACTTGTCGAGGTTTCCAAACCTCTCAATTTACCATTATACATGAATGTTTACATAATTGGTACAGGAATTATAAGCACATGCATTTAACACAATTAAACACACTTAATTCTCAGAGTAAAACATATGAGTACTGCTATAATTAAATCAGTCATGGCATTCAGCAACACTTCATTTACACACAGCGGAAAACATGATAATATATACAGCAAAGTCGTGCCAAAACATGTTCAAAACATAATTCAGAATACTTATCTTTTATCAGCTGTAGAAATCACCAACCAAGTGCAGGCCTTCCACGAACCTCCCAGCCTTAGACCACACTGTTCATCAGCTCAACATTAGGTCACCCCCGAGCTGGGACCGAGCTCCACCCCAGGACAAGGAATCTAGACTCAGGCTGAGGTTATAGGGAATATGACACATTCACATTCACATTCACAGGAAGTAGTTCTCCCAGGAATCTCCCACGCTCACTGCACACAGACCCTCATTCCCCACATGCCTGTTCCACCCCAGGAGAGTGCACCTTCTCTGTCACC